>VDFB02281492.1:20939279-21303110 GCA_007258455.2 Sequoia sempervirens | reverse complement strand
TTGGTTCCTCGATGTTCACCATGGCCATAGGTTGTACATCCTTGGAAGAGCTTGCAATATTCCTCAAAACTGCTGCATAATGTTCAGCTTTCTCCTTGTACATATTTTTGGCCTACTCCATCTTATCAAGCCTTCCTGCTAATGCATCCAGGACCACTTGTGCATCTACCTTTGCACTTGCATTTGTCACTTTTCCAAGTTGGACTCTAGTGACAGTGTAATCCTCCATGTTTAAATCACCTTCTTCTTGTGGGGGTAGACCAATCTCTACAAACTTGTGACCAGATTTGTCAACATGAAGTCTTGAATGGACTTTCGCCTTTTTCTTCCCCTTGGCTTTTGGAGGAGCTATCTCTTCAAGATCAAGCTCATCTGCGGAGATCATTTGTTTCTTTCGCTTTGATACTTGAGAGATTAGCCAAGGAGGAAGGTAGGAAGTATACGCTTCTTGACTTACAGTCAACTCTTGTGTTGCAACCACTTCTGTAGGAATGGTTGTTATTGTGACAATTGGAGTAGTATCAGTCATGATAACTCCAGTGGACTGCTAACCAAGTGGATCCTGCAAAGACTCGTTCATGAACTTGTGAAATTCAGCCTCTGAAGAGATATCAAAAGATGGAGATGACAAACTGGGAATGGCTAAGGAAGAACTTGACAAAACATCAACAACTTGTAAGTTGGAAAGTGTAGGAGGAGTGGCAAGGACGCTTGATACTGCAGGGGGAATGGAAACATTCACTGCATCTGAAATTGCCATAGGAGGAGGTGAGGTAGGAAGAGGAGGTGGAGGAGTAGTTGGATTGGAAGGAGTATGAGGAATATTGGTAGTAACATGTAATGATGTCTGGGGAAGATCTTCAACAACATTCTCATGGGGAGATAGAGGTTGTTCATCATCATGCTTGAGTTCCTCCTCATTACCTTCTTTTTCAACTTCATCTTCTTCATATTCTTCCTCATTAGATACTTCTTCATCAGATTCTTCTGATTCTTCACCCTCGTTCTCTTCTTCTTCTTTGGATGATTGTTCCTCAGAAGCAAGCTCCTTTCCTTCTGCATGTGTTTGTTCAGATTCTGTTTCCTCTTGTTTTTCAACTGCTTGTGTAACACTCTTACCAAAGGCGAACCTGATTTTAGGACCTCTTTGGGAAGAAGAGGGAGTAGCCACATGTTTTTTTTTTGTGCGGAGTTCTTGCCGTTGGATGGTTTCTCCTCTTGGTACTTCTCCTTCTGATTTAGTCCTAAAAGATTTCATTTGGAAACCATGTTTATGCAACCATTCTGCCATGTTGTGTAAGATGGGAGCAAGCCTTTCTCTAATAGAGACACTTTCCTTTTTAGACCATTGTATTGGAGGTAAGGGCCTCCTAGCAATCTCATCTTCTTCATAAGCAGAGTTTATGATGTCGCTAGGATCTTTGAAATCCTTTGATAGATCAGCTACACCAAGATCTCTGATCTGCTCTACTGCCAGCCTGCAAAAATCCATTCTGCGGATGTCTTCATCATCTCTGTAGTCCGCCCATATGTCTTCAAAGCAGTAGACATGTCGGTGATCCTTCTTCAGTTTCCTCTTCACATCTCGGTAGTCAAAGTCAAATCTATATTTATATGTTTTGATAGTCATGATTTGCATTTCTGCAACAAATGACTTTGCTTTTTGTACATTGTGAACGGTATATCTCCCAATTGTCAATGGAAACCTGAAACCTGGCTTGTGTATTCTCTGGCATACCTTGTGAACTGAGATCAACTATCTGCACAGCTCCATTAGTATCCACTTATCTAAGGGATATCTGGGCAACATGTATGGACACCCAATATAGCAACCTACTCTTATGTAGGTGAAAGTTGGAAACTGTAAAAAGATACATCCAACCTTACTAACCACTTTGTAGGCTTCATCCGATACTCTTTTCTTTCAAGAGTCGGATCAAAATTGAACAGTAGGGGTGCAAAGAAGGCATCTGTGACTCTTCTAAAATGATGAAGACTTTCTCTCAATTTCAATTGATAATAGAACTCATACACAGGTACAAAATGTCTATTTCCCTTTGTAGACAGCCCTGGAAATTGCCTCATTACTGCAGCAGCATATACCAAATAGGAAGTCATGTAAAATTTCAAAGTAGTTGGCACATTGATCAATTGTCCATGGATTTCATCACTTATTTGAGTTCCCCAATCAACATGTGCTTTCTTTCTTCTAATTATGCGGATGTATTCATACATCCAATCTTGAAAATTACATGAAACAGACAATCCTTTAACCCTGCTCAGGAGAGTAATCATATCCCTGACATCCTCTTTGAAATCACTTCGAGGAAGCCCTTTAGGCCATCTTGAGATAGTAGGCCTTGGAGTTTTTAACCATTGAGTATTAATCAACGTTTTAGCTTTGTTGGGATCACTATCATAGACCTCCTGTGCCTGTTGAATTGAGATTTTTGTATATTGTTCCATGTGTGGAACCCAAAAAACAATATCAAAGAATTCAGGGTCTAATTTCATCACGACTTGTCCTGAGGAATCTCTTACACTTCTATCATCTCGGATGTAATGAGATGCAACTTGGAGGACAAACTCTGTGTTATGAGTAAAAGTTGGAAATGTAAACACCAAGTGCAAGTTGCTATGAATAGTCGCCTTCAGGTTGTCTTCTAAGGGATTTTTCTTAGTTCTTTTTACAAAATCTTCTAGGTCTTGATGACCAATTTCGGTGTCTTTGATTTCATCCACCTTCAAGATCACCATAGTAGGTGGAAAGACACCCTGATATTTGTACTTCATCTTGCCCTCCTTCTTAGAAGACGACGAAGGCTTTTTTGCTGTCATCTAAAAATACCAAGACCAAGGAATATCACCTTCAAGGATCACCTGATGAGAGTTTGATAGGAACTGCAAGAATAATGGATTAGCAGATGCTAGGAGAAAATACAGTGTTGGAAAGTGTGAAGCAAGCAGGCAATTTGGAGCAATTGCAAACGAGCTATAGAACACGGAAAACAGAGCATTGGTGAAGAGATGAGGTACGAAGCACAAACGAAGGAGCACTAAAAATCAACGCTCCTACATCTTGAGAAGTCCGTTTGCATGTAGTAGTGCTGAAAAACAACGCTCCTACATGCCTTTGAAAGTTTGAAGAAAAGTTGTGTTGGAGCGCTAAAATTTAGCGCTTGTGCATTTGAGGGAAGATTAACTTCATGCTTGAGCGCTGAAAAACACCGCTCGAGCATGTCTTGCATTTAGGTCAAGTGTATAGGTGGGCTTTTTCACCGCTTCTGTATACCTACTCTACCTCTTCCTACGATTACTATTACAGTATTATCCCTTCCTACCATGAGGTGGGTGGGGAAAGATAGTGCTGGGTAGACAAGCACTCTTCCCGGGAGGGAGGAAGGAATTACTTATTATACTTTATGTATATCAAGACTGTTCTCACTATCAATAAATGCGCATTGGACACAAGATGTATAAAAAAGGATGTGCTCACTGCATAAAACAATTAATACTAAGTGTAAGAACTCAGATTCAGTTGGAAGTTCGGATCCTCCATTATTTGTTGTGAAATTGAGCTTCTATGAATGCTCAAGAATATAGTTGTTATGGTTCTTGAGTAATAGCATCCTATTGAGTTGATTGAGCTTTATTGTTCTGGCTTTTCATTACATTGGCATTATCTATCACAGATTTTATCATTTGCTGTTAATGACTTCGATGGATATCAATGCTGTTTGTTAGTCACCACTTTCTTTCATAGCCTGGAAATTCTTCTATTGTTGATATAATATGTTTCTACATGATTGAAATTGGATTCTAAATTTGTGTATTTTCTCGGATGCTCAATAGCATACGTAATTTGCTGTATTTTTGGATAAATTTTATTGTTTACATGTATAGTTTTGGCAAGAAGCACTATTGTTGATATCTGAATCATCCTTTCTTTCAATATAATCAAAGTGATCACTTTATTCACCAAAAGAATCATAATTGTGTGCAGGCCAAGTGCCACATCATTTAAAGTGGTTGATGCCAATAAGGATAAGGTTGAAGTTGCTTTCATCAGGCCATACAACCCTTCAAGCAGTTGGAAGATGGTTCCATTGAATATAGAAAAAAGGTTAGTTGAGTATCTTTTCAATCTTGAGTCTGTCAAGACTTTTTGAAGGGGAGGTCTTTTAGTTGCTTGTATAGACATCATCTTGAAAAGGCAGACATTGCCTTTGTTTTTTTGATGAATTACAAAGTTGATTTGAACCTTTTTTTTTAATTATTGGGTAAATGTGGATTTTGAAATGGCCCAAACTCTTTTACAATGACCAAGATATATAAACATTAGAAGCTTATGTGCATCAAAAGATCACAGCTGACCAATGGGGTAAAAAGGGAAACAGAGCTGAAAGCCAAGAGCAAGAAACTAGATGGCAGCAAACTGACAGCACAATAACAGCAGTCCCACAAAGCCTACAACTGGGTTGAGGAGAGATCCTTCATGGAACTAACAGCGTTCCAATCCTCCCTTAGGGATTCCAAGTGTTCCTTGATCATATAACTATCCAAGTCCATAACTGTGCCCACCTTCTGCTTAATATGTTTCCTATTTCTCTTACCTAAGCTCTCTAGCATATCAGGTTTATTTGAATCATTATTGCATCGAGTGATAAGAAGCTCATTTATTATTGAATTATTCCCTGTTTTTTATTTACAAAATATTTTCTGTCTCATTTCTTGGTTATATGTTAATAGTTTTTAGAAATGAAGGATTCTAAAGAAAATTGAGCACCACCACTTCAATTAATTTACTTCAATTTAAGTAAACTCAGTAATTAAATCTTAACATATGCTATATTTTCATGAGGGTATGACAACAGTGTTGGTAATGTAAGAACTTCTGTGACAGAACGGAAATGATATTGCCCTATAGAATTTGTACATATATGAAATTGTTGGTTTATTCAAAGCCATAAATTGTACAAAAGAAAAAGGAAGTCTACCTAGCTTGGCATCTCAAGCATGGTTTTACAAAACATTTCTAAGGCTGTTTTGATAGATAATGTCTAACTCAAGTAAAGTTCATTCCAATAAGTAGATCTTGAGAGAGTCAAAACAACCTTCTGTTTTCCCCAACTGGTTTTGTGATGTCCCCACTCTAGCTAGTTCTCAGGAATAGTGTGTTAGCCCTTTATTGGACCCTTGTGGGCTAGCTGGATTGGTTAGAGGGTCAGTGGTGTTTTCTAGAGGAGTTGATCGTTCTCGTTTTCAGAGCCCAGTGATTGGTTCACAGCAGGCGTTAGCAGTTTAGGAGTCGACAGCTTCTGACGGCATAGGAATATTTGGAGTTTTGAGAAAGTTATGGGTTTTTAAGTGATTTGAGTTAATTAATTAACTTAATGCTTTATTATAAAGTCAAATTGACTTTATATATTTTATATCACTTAAATATTCAATAAAGGTGATTTAAAATTTAAATCACTTAAAATATAAAAGGGCCCCCACTTTATTTAAGTCAAACTATTGAAAGTGACTTAAAATATAATTTAAAAGATTTAAATGATAAAAGTGGCGTATCATCTTGGACATGCGTGCCTGTTTGATATAAGGCAATTTGGCAATGAGAAACCCTATTCTTGATGATTTCGACTTTGCCTTGAATATTTTTCCTGTGCCTTCCTCTATGATCAGGGTTTGAGCATTATTTTCCATTGGAGAATGATTCCTCTTCGATGTTGAGCACTTTTGAGATTGTGAGAGATTAGTCGAATCAGTACAGTTGAGAGCTTCATTCAGAGGTTCTACATGATTCAAACAGAGTACTTTGTACAAATTTCCTGTTGTTTGCAATAAGGAAGGGGGTTCTTCACTTGTGGCGTCCTCTTCATCAGATCTGTGGCTCCAGCAGTGTTTCTACATCTCTTTCTCCTTGGCCGTACCATTTGCATTGGATTTTGTGCCTTCTTGAAAGTTGGGCGTGTGAACTTGAAGTAGAAACACCTCTCTTTGGCTCTTGAATGTGACTTATTCTTGGCGTCTACCTTCCTTAAGGGTTTGTATCCTGTTTTGGAAAGGGAGAAATCAAATCTGGAGCTTGGGTGTGCTTCTTTGTCAGTTTTCATCAATTCTGGCTGGCAAACTGGATTTATTTCTTATTTAATTATTCTGGAGCATTTCGGGTATGTGATTCGTTTGTAATCTCATTGTATGTATTGTAGAATAACATCTATTACATTTGTTGCTCATAATATGTCTATATTGCATTTTTATAAGCTTTAATATGATGCGCACCTTCTCTTCTGTCTACAAACATTCTCTAAAAAATTAAAATAACACATTAAGACTTAAGAAAATACTAGGGTTTGAGTTGAGAGCCAGCAGGGCTCATCACAGGTTTCAAGTCCCTTGGTAGGAAAGGAAGAAAATAAATCTTGGTATCTAGGTAATTTTTCAAATTGTGTTTGTTAATTGGGATAGGATGAAATATTTTTAGTTGTATTGATGAATCTACATGGTTTAAAAGAGCATAAAGCAAAATAAAGTAAAGAAAACAGTAGATGAAGTGAAATTATTTCTCAATCCAGCAGAAGTCACTGATATAAGCTGGATCTAAAGATTTATGAGATTCTGGATTCAGTGTGATGAACTGAAATCACATATTTGTTAGTTGTAGTTACAAAAATGCAATAAATTTTCAGAGATCTAGCCTTTTTTAATTTAATACAAGGGTAAATTTGTTTTAATTTCAAAAAAGATCTACAAGAAAAAAAATCAATTTCAGTGCTATATCTGGAGGATTTCCAAATCTGAGCTGGAGTCTCAAGTTTAGTAAACATCATACATTTAGATGGATTTAAAAGTCCCCATTTGGACTGCAAAACTTAAAGTGAAAAGTCTGTGAAAGTGTCACTGGAAAGATCTATATCAACCTCATACCTACCACTAAAATTAAAACATAAATGAACTGCCATAGACTGTTACAGACATAATATTTTCACAGTCCATGAAAACAAAATTGAACGCTGGTAAAACTTTGTGAGATTTTTTGTATCAGTAAGATTTAGTGTATTATTATTATTATTATTATATAAAGCAAATTTCTTGTCCCATAAAAGTCATGCATGCTAGCAGAGTTGCTCTTGGGCCATCCACATCGTCCTATGAAAAACAAACAGGTTTCCAGCAATTTCTGCCTATATTCCTTAATCTGGAAGCGGACTACCAGGGATTTCAACATTATCTTAGGCCATCTGCATCAGTTATGTGGATAACCAACTACAGCAGCCATGCAGTTGAAATTTTTTTTCATTTGAGTCTTCTTTATTAACACTCTTAATTGTATCCTTCCTGTTTTTTGTATGGCATTGAAAATTTCAGGAATTTATTATCTAAATTACAGCGATCTACTATCAGCCTTTTCTCTTTCCAGTTCTAATATTTTAGTCTCCAGGGTCTGAATCTTGCTTTTCTTATTCTTAATAGAGTATCCCAAAAAAATCAACATTTACTCTTAAATCCCAAGTGATTTTGGCCTCCATAAGGTTCCTCACCTGGCCCTTGGGAGAACTGAAGACATCAATTAGAGCTCTAATCATCTACAAACATCCTCACAAAAATTCTACCAATTCATAATATTTTCAACATTGTTATGTCCACCGCAGCCTCATAGAAGTCCACCCAATTTTTCAGAATCAATAAGCTCTACCAACAACTGTATTGTTTCAAACTGAAATTCCTGATTTTTTTTCTAAGAATCAACAAGCTCTACCAACAACTGTATTGGTTCAAACCTATGCTCCCTCAAATATCGGGGATAGGGATGACAGGGGATGGCAGGACGTGTTTTTGGTACGGGAGTACTTTTGGGCCATTTTTTAGGGGACGGCAAGGGATGGGTATTAAAAAATAGGATTTTTTTTTTAAATATAGAGAAATTTTAAATGTTTATATCAAAACATTGATAAAGCATTCATTATAGACATTGTAGAAGATTAATACATAACATTAGACTTGAATTGAGATTTCACTTGAGAATTGACAAACAAATTAACAAAATTCAAATGTTTTCATTGTCAATGTGCATACATATTATATAAGAATAATAACAAAATACCCAAAGGCTCCAAGTTTCAACTATAAAATGACAAAAACATAGAAAATATATGGCTGTCCCTAATCAGCAGATGCAATTGGTAGGTCTGTATAAAAATCGGAGCTTGAGTTTGAGTCATTGCTAGTATAAAGTGTTGTCTCAGGCAATGGAACCCCAACCAATCCCTCCTATGTCTCCTCCTCATCGATCTGTATAGCATCTTCGGGATCAACATCCCAACATAAGGTTGGAGTTTGACGATACTCAGGAGTCTATCGATCTTATAGCCACAAAGCATTGTTTACAACTGTCAACTTCTTTGATTGTCTAGAGGTAAGGTTGTTCTTTTTGACTGATTGGATGAAGCTATATGTGGACCAATTCCTCTTTGCAGCAGAGGAACTGGCAACTTGTGAAAGAAGACGAATGGCAAGTAACCTCAACTTAGGTGCATCCTATCCATGCCACGTCTACCATCCAATAGAGTCGTTTTGAGCTAATGTAGCTCCATCCGACCTCGCCTTTGGTTTGCTGAAGGTTGGACCACGAAGATTGACAAATCCAAGCCACTATGTGTGAAGTAAGGTAGATTCCTCTTCAGTATATATTTTCCTAGGGGCCTTCACGAAGCCTTCTTTCAACTCTTCATCATGAGATGGAGACACTCTCGCAAGGCTTGCTGCATACCATTTGGGATTGAGAGCATAGGCTACCATATGAAGTGGGGTGTTCATACTGTTTCACCATTGTGTCACAATGGGTCCAAGATGCTCCTCATATAATCCCAAAGTAGGGTCCTTGCTATGAATTGCTTGCTTGATATGCCCAAGCATGCTATCAAAGGTCTCATAAATCTGTTGAAGGCTAGGAGAGTTAGTATCAACATATCTAATTACTTGCACAATAGGCTCAACGAAGGAGCAAACATATCTACAAGTGCATACAAGTTACAAAAATAAATTCTTCAAAAAGAATGAAAACATTTTACAAGTTAGAAACATTAATAAATTATTAAACTAACATTTTAAAAATTAAATAATAAAATCAGCAATTTTCTTACCTCATTGTGGAACACTAGTCATCATCAAGGATTTTTGTTTCACACTTCTTCCTTCTGGTGTGCTTGCCTCTTGCCATCTACCCCACTCTGCATTGACCACCATTAATTGTAAAAGCTTCCTGGACCTCAAGCATCCTCTCTAACAAAATGAAGTAGATGGCATATCTAGTGTCCATGGGCTTGAGGAATTCTACCTCGAAAATGTCCTTAACAAAGCAAGTGAAGTGTGATGGTTGCAAATGAACATATGCACATCTCTAGCCTCTGACACCACTGCCTTCACCCAATCTATCTTCCCAATGTCCTTCAAGGTATTGTTCAATTCATGAACACAACATGGGGTCCAAAAAATGTGCTTATAAGCACTCTCTACCATCAATCCAACTAACTTACACACACGGGCTAAATTGGTCACTTCGTGTACAACATTAGAGGCTCCAACCTCTTCTATGGCATCTCTCAAACTTTGAAATTGGAAGTTTGCGTCCTTCCTTTTCTTCGAACAATTAATAGCTCTAAGAAAATAAGAACCAATTGTACATGTGACAGTAATATTGATGAGTGGCTGATGTTTGATATTGGTCCACTCAACCATGATGATGGAGCATCCATCCTTTATCCAAGTTTTTCTCATATCTTCCATCAACACACTCACCTTGGAATATTCTCTATCAAGGAGGGTGGTGCATAGCATATGTTCTCTAGGTGGAACAAATAAAGGACCGACAACTATCACATCTTTGAAAATTTGTTTAAAATATGGTGAACATGCCACATGAAATGGTATGACATGAGCATAAAAATACTTAGCAATAGAGGAATCAGCCAAATCTCGTAATTGTGTGTTAAACATATCTGCAACAGTAGTTTTCTTTTTTCCTCTAGTAGAAGTAGAACCCTCTCCCCCATGAAATCCAACATCCACGAGCCTTGTAGGCAATGACACACTAGGCTGTGAACTCTCTAATGGAGTTCCTTGCTTTCCTACCTCCCCCTCCATATGCAATCTAGTTGCCTCAATGTTTTCAACTGGAGTTAATTTTTCACAACCTTTCACCCCTTTACCACTTATCCACAAAAGATGACAATAAACTCTCATATGGTTGCCCCTATATTGTTTTTTGCACAAATGGCAAAGCCATTCTCTACTCCCCCCTTGAATTTTTTTTCTTATCCTTATCAACTCATGTTGCAAATTGTAATAGAGGTTTCTTGGGGTTAAATAGTCCTTTTGCATAGGTTTTGAGGACTTTGGAAGGATATTCAAATAGGTTTGAAGTTTGTTGGGCCTGCTACACTCCCACTCCCTAATGAACCCCTAGTGGCTGCCATACTTCTATGAATTCTACTTCTAGGCCTACTTCTTTCATGCATTTGAACCTCAACCTCCCCACTATCATTACTAGTACTCTCACTATTGCTCATGAATTTTTTGGTTAAGAATTGAAAAGAGACCTGCAAGTTCAAATAAAAGAAAAATTAAACTCACAATGGCCTTCTTATATGGTAAAAAATTTGAAAAACCTTGAAAAATGCAAAACAAATTGAAAAACAAATGTAAAATGAAGAACTTACCTCTAATGGAGTGGATTAGATGCCTTAGTCTCCTCTTTCAACTGTTGTTCTCTCCTCTTTCACTTGTTGCTCTTCATCTCAAGTTTGCAAATGTCAAAATGAGAATTTTTTTTCTTTTTGGTTGTTTTGATAAGTGAAATAGGCTTAGGTTTTGTTTAATGGGGTGATGGGCGGGAGGAGAGGGTCCTTGTGGGTACGCCCCTCCCTTTTTTTCTTAATTTAAAAATGTGTTAAAAAAAAAACTCAAAACATTGCTGGGCCATAGGGGACGGCTAGCCGTCTTTGGGACGGTCAGGGGATGCCTAGACGCCCCCTGGTTGTCCTAGTGACGGCTAGCCGTTCCCTTGCCCCCTGTCATTTTTGGGGCATTTTGGGGACGTCCTTGATTTTTGGCATTGATTGGGGACGAAGGGGGATTTTTTTGAGGCATCCCCAAGTCCCCAAAACTTTTTGGGGATGGGGACAGGGGTATTAGGGTAGGGGACATGTCCCCAGGGAGCACTAACTCAAACTAAAATTTCTGATTTTTCTTTTTTTACAGTTTCACAATGAAAATAAATGAACCTTAACACTTCTTGATCTTTGAGATCCTGATGTGGGCAGGGTGAGAGCATATGATGAAGGGATAATAATAATATTCAATTATTATGCTTGTTGGTAGCAAGCCATACAACTTACGATTCATATAAATCAAAGATACATTGTTGGATTTGGCAGCAAGCATTTTAGAACAAAACAAATCTAAATTGAACTTTGATGCAGGAGCATCTCGGGTGAACAACAATTAGCATCGACAAAAAAATTATTTCTGTTTTGTTTTATGATCGTTGCAAAATTTAATTTGGTTTTGGTGGTTATCAACGGAGATTGGTTGACATTGTTGGCATTGATTGTTAAAATGTCACCCAACAATTTTAAACCTATGAAGGAGATGACAAGGTAAAGAAAGCCAAGCTTCAAACACATAGAAGACAATTTGAGAGTTCAAAAATGAAGGATGATGAAAAAATTCCAGCCTACCTACTTTGTGTGGATGAAATTGTTAATACTATCAGAGGCCTTGGAGATAAGGTTGAGGATGCAATAATCATGTAAAAAGTATTAAGGTCTCTTCCTTTGAGATTTGATGTCAAAGTCTTCGCTATTGAAGAAATGAAAGATTTAGATACCCTAACAATGGATGAGTTGCATGGGATCCTCATTGCATATGAAATGAGGATTGAAAAGGAGAAATCATCTAAACGAGAGACAACCTTCCAAGCTGCAAATAAAATGAAGAGTAAAGAGTCCAAGCCAAGTGATAGTTCTGATGATGATTCAAACGAAGAGGAAGCTCATTTCGTGAGGAAGCTAAAGAAAGGATCCAACAAGTATAAAGGTAAGTTGCCTTTTAAATGCTTTAATTGTGGAAAAGTAGGACATTTTGCTGATAAATGTCCATATGAAAGTAAAAGTAGTGATGATGTGGAAGAGCATAACATGAAGAAAGATAGCAAACATCATCAACATAAAAGAGACTACAAAAAGGGAAAAAATAAGAATAAGAAGAGCTTTCACAAACACAAGAAAAGGCTCTATTCAATAGAGGAAAGTAGTTCTTCCAAAGAGAGCTTTTCCTTTAGTGATAGAGAAGAGATTCTATTCATGGCAATAGAAACAAAATATGATATCTTGAAAAATGAAGACCAAGATAAAAAAAGAGGAGTTCGAAGGGGAAGAGAATGTTGAAATAGACGGGGAAGTAGATTTGGAAGAAGAACTCATATGTGCATCAAGTGAAATTAAGAAGCTCAAGAGAAAGAACTTGAAAGAAAAATTAAAACTTCAAGAGGACAATGAATCTAAGGCAGAGTTATCACAAAGTTTTGAAGAGTCCGAAAGGATGATGATTAGTCTAAAAGCTCAAATTGAAGAAGAAAAAAGGATTGAAGAGAAGGTAAGAATCCAATTAAATAAAAAAGAAGAATTTTTTTTTTTTTTTTCCTAGACAAATTGCTACCTTAGTGGGTAGCACACATCCATTAATATCAAAATTCAGTCCTTTACATCCAGCATTGCTACATATTTATAGACTAGCATCCAACACATAAAGATCAAACAATTACACAGTCAAGCTTCCAATAGACGCAGATTTCAGAGCGAACAGAAATTATAGCACCTACAAACTGTGGACACTTCCACCCCAAGACTGCCTTCCTCGTTCCCACCAAACCGCACAATACACCCCTTTTCACCAGCATTTGAAGAGTGGGGAAGGCAAGAGCCTTCTCCCCCGACTTTCGAAGGTTGAAGACACACATTACCACCGTGGTTACAGGGAGCAGAAACTGCCGTCCAAAAGAACGTATCCCCCTTACCATTGACAGCGTGGGATACGCCTTGCTTTTGGGACCAAACCTCCCGGATGGAACCTACGCGACTTCCTTATGCTCCTCGATTGACAGTTAAGGATCAACCAATCCCCAATGCTTCGGGTTATTCGATCCCCTTACTGCAGTAGTTTGGTTTACACCTTCGTTGGATAAGGCATCTGCCACTTTATTTGCCTCACGATACACATGGCTTAAACTATAATCTTCAATCAGATCGAGAACAGGAGTTAATGAAACCGGCCATCTCTTCAATTTCCAACTTGGGGCTGTTCTTGTGCTAGCGGCCCGAATTATGATTTCAGAATCGCCCTCTATGTCTACCCCTTTTAAGTTATTGTCCACACAATATTACACACCCGCTAACAAGCCAACCGCTTCTGCATCATTATTAGAACCTGCTGGAAGATTTAGCGAGGCTGCCCAGATAAGCTTGCTTTGATCATCACGCACAACAAATCCAGCCCCCGACTGACCTGGGTTACCTTTTGAAGCGCCGTCAAAGTTCAGTTTGAGTCTGCCTTTAGGAGGTAATTTCCATTTAATGCTAGCTCTGTGAGATTTGGCTTTCATTAGATTGCCCTTCGGAGATCTTATTAAAGGCCAGTTCTTTATCATTAGTTGATCCCAAGAGGAGAAAAAGGAGTAGCGCCTGCAACTAGCTTTGGCATTAAAATGCTCACTAATGCCAACTTCTATTCCACCAATTACCTTATGCACGGGAGCTTCCTTATCTTTGAAGATTCTGACGTTTCTTTCCCTCCATAAATACCAAATTATCATCGCTGGCACCTCCGACCACAACCCAGCCATAGCGCGACCCTTTACACAGCAGAGGCCAAGAGGAGAATAAGTCTTTGATGCCTTTAGGTAACGGACCGTGCCAATTTAATTTTTTGCAAAAATGAGCCCAACAATCCCATGCATAATCACATTCTACCAAAATGTGATTTGAGGTTTCTTCATGATTTTTATAGAGGACACATCTGTATGGTTCGGAGAAACCGATCCGGCAGAGTCTATCGCCTGTGAGAATTCTATCATGCAAAGCAGTCCACGCGAAAGTGCTAGCTTTTGGCAATACAAATTTCCCCCAGCATAGATGTTTCGGCCAATTGCCTTGTGTTGCTTCTTTTGTAAGAACTTCATAGCCTAGGCGTACTGAGTAAGCACCCGATTTTGCCGCACACCAACTTATGTGATCTGGTTCCACAGAGAAAGATATTTGCCTTCTAACTAGTTCCTCTTCGAGAGATTTTTTGACTTCCCTTTTCAACATTGAAAAGTCTTTCCAATTAAACTCCAACCTCCCCCTTACTTCCTAGATATTTACAAAGGACCTTACTGATTCGCCATATGTGATCCTTGTCAACTGCATTGCTTCGTCCATTCCTGGGAGGCTATTGAGGGGCACGTAGCCATTCCAGGAATCATTCCAGAAAGAGGCCCTTGTGCCATCACCGATTACCCAAGTCAGATGATTTGTAATAAGAGGTCTACTGTCAAGCATGAAATTCCAAAGAGCTGAACCCCTCCTTGGGTTCGCAATTGTCAAAATTCGCTCTGGATCATTATTATCCAGATATTTTGCCACCAGGATTTTTGACCATTGGGCTTTTGGGTTAGAAAAGAGTCTCCAAACAAGTTTAGCACCTAGCGCTGTGTTTTGTTTGTGTAAGTCTTTGATGCCTGCGCCACCTTCCTCCTGCTGTTTTTTCACCAAATCCCAGCCTAGGAGAGGGAAGCGATATTTTTCTTGAGAGCCTTCCCACAGTAATTTCCTTTGAATGCCAACGATGTGCTTCACCACTTTGTTTGGAATTGCCATACACGACATCATATATATGGGGACTGCTGCTACCACCGCCTTGAGTAAGGTTATTCTGCCGGCTAAAGTTAGCTATCTGCCTTTCTAGCCGCATAACTTGTCATTACATCTTCTTATGGTGTCTTCCCATAGAGACGACTTTGGATGACCTGCAAAAAGGGGTATCCCCAGGTACTTCACTGGAAAAATGCCCTTGTTGAAGCCCAGTGCGTTTATAATGTTGCGCTGGAGCCATTTCCCAACGTTGAAGAAAAATATGTTTGATTTATCAGTGTTGACAATTTGACCTGACTCCTTCCCAAATAAATCTATCGCCCCTTTCATCGCCATTGCTTCTTCCAATGAGGCTTCCCCATATAGATTCGTGTCATCCGCGAAGAGTTGATGTGATAGTGCCGGAAGTGTAGGAGTAAGCCTGATACCTTTCCAAATCCGGCTTCTGCATAGGTGGGATATGTGCCTGCTAAAAGCATCCGCCAAGATTACAAATAAAGAAGGGGATAATGGATCGCCCTGACGAAGCCCCCTTGCGACATTGAAAAAACCACATGGGACACCATTTATAAGCACAGAGTATCGCGGGGAGGAGATACAACAGAAAACCCATTTGAGCCATTTTTCTACAAAGCCCATTTTCTCCATGGTCTTGATCAAAAAGCGCCATTGAACTCTGTCGTAGGCTTTACTTAAGTCTAACTTAACAATCATGCCTCCCTTTTTAGCAGTTTTCAAAGTGTGTAATGTTTCAAGTGCTATGACTATTCCATCCATAATACTTCGGTTTGGGATGAAGCCGCATTGTTCCTTTGAGAGTATGTGTGGTAGCACTTTTTTCAACCTATTCCCTATCACCTTTGATATGACCTTGTATATTGTATTGCACAAAGCTATTGGCCGATAATCTGAAAAGCTCTCACAGCCTTCTTTTTTCGGAATGAGGGCGATATTTGTATTATTTAGGTCTTTCAGAATGTTTGTCTTGCGCCTAGCCTCTTCCACCACACCCGTTATCTCTGCCCCTATAAAGTCCCAACAAAACTGATAGAAAAGAGAGTTGAAACCGTCTTGTCCGGGAGCTTTTTCCGGTTTCATTTGAAACAAAGCTTCTTTGACTTCTTCCTGAGAAACCCGAGCAATAAGCATTGCGTTGACCTCTTCTCACACCACCTTTTCAACATTTTCTAGGATGCTAAGTTCGAGATGTTCTGCCATGCCTGCATTCTGTATTTGGACTTCCTCTGACACCATGACACCATCCGGTTTCCTGATTTGCAAAATCCTGTTCTAGCTTCTTTTGAGTTTTGTTGTATTGTGGAAGAATTTAGTGTTCAAATCACCTTCCTCTAACCAAGATTCCCGTGATTTGGACTTCCAGTAACATTCTTCCCGAGCCAAAATTTCATTGTATTCTGAAAGCAAACACTTTTCTGCTTCAAATTCCTTTAGTGTCATACCATCTTTGATGATTTTGTCTCCCAAATTCAACAGTTCAGCTTCCACTCTTTCCTTCTCTTCAAATATATTTTTGAAGACATTTCTATTCCAAACTTTTAATCTTTCTTTCATCCTTGACAGTTTTTTCTGAAAGATAAACATTTTGGTACCAGCCACTTGCATTGGTTCTTGCCACTAGGATTTCATCAAATCTTTTATGCCTTCATGCCTCAACCACATCTTTTCGAATTTGAATTGGCCCTTCCCTAGAAGTGTGTTGGTGCTTAAACTGAGTTCGATTGGAAAATGATCTGATATAGCAATTGGCCTTATTGTTGCCTTTGGGGGTATGTCTTCTTGCAGCCATTCCTCAGAGACTAGGAATCTATCTAACCTTTCAGCTATGTTAGTAGACCCCTTCCTTCTGTTATTCCAGGTGAAATACCCATTTGGAGTTTGTATATCTATCAATTTATTGGTTTCTACGAAATTACAAAAATCTTTTTGTGATTGTGTTATTTTCCTTATCCCCCCGCTTTTTTCACTAAGGTCTAAAATAGCATTAAAATCCCCTCCAAGGATTGTTTTGCCATTAGTCAAAGAAGCAGAGATTTCAGACCATACCTTGGATTTGTCTTCTGTTTTTGTAGGGCCGTAAACATTGTAGATTTCAAATTCAACATCAGGAGAATGTTGTTTTACCTGCAGCTTTATCCAGTGGTGGTTTGAAAGAAGCTGATCCACCCTGATGTTTTTCGGTTGCCAGAGAACGCCCAAACCACCTGACGCACCCTGTGCATCAACAAACTTTCCATCCCATTTCCTGCAATATTTGAGAAAGGACATTGCTTCTTCCCCTGTCAACTTCATTTCTTGGAGCAGAGTTATGTCTGAGTTTTGAATTTCCAATTGGTGTTTGACCAGTCGTCTTTTGTTAGGGGCATTCAAGCCCCTAACGTTCCAAATGAGGATCCTCATCTCTTGCCAAGGGAGGAGCAGCCTCCCTTGGATCTTGTCATGTACGCTTTTATTGAAGCCTGATTGTTTTTTGCTGCGTCTTCTTCACACTTTTGTTTGTTAGATTTTCTGCCCACTTTTGTTGCAGACACCGCCTTGACTGATTGCACAATGTATCGTTCCTCAATGATGTCAATTTGATCGTCCTTATCATGCACCGAATCACACTCAAGGTCTGCCTTGTCGGTTTCTTCCTCGAACTGAAACAATTGAATGGTTTTTGTGCATTTAGATCCTCCAAAGGCTCTATTTCGCCTTCTTCAGGAATGTGTGAATCGGTTATAATAGGATCGTTTGGGTTGGCCACCACCAACGCCCAATCATTTTTGTTAAGTTCTTGTTCTTCTTTGGGCTTCGCTTTTTCTTCTTTATCGCCTTTGATCCCCTGTTTTTCTTTCCAGACTTCCCTGACCGCCTTGAGAACCTTCTGCAATCTTTGGAGTTGTGATTCCTTCTACGACATTTAGAACAGAAGAAGGCGGGCTTTTCAATCTCCACTGATTGGACCCAACTATTTTCTTCGTAGGATAGATTAATCTCTGTTGGAATATCATTGATTGCGAGCAACTTAATCCTTGCATAGATCAGCGACTCGCTATTTCGTAGATCAACTTCTACCATGTGCCCCAACGCATCGCCAATTTTTGTTAAGCATCTGTCGGACCAATATTCATAAGGAAGATTATACAGTCGCACCCAAGTAGGTCCGTCAAGCGGATTGCACTTTAAGGGATTAAAATTCTTCACCCACCTTTGGACATATAAATGAGAGTTGCCATACTTCCAATATCACTTGCCAAAATATTTTCCCGCAATTCTTCATTTTCCAACACTGCTACGAAAAAACCTTTCAGCATGAAGTTGATTATCGGATCAATCTTCCAGTTATTTACCACCCATGCCCCTATTTCCTTTCTTGAAAACTTTTTCCCTAGAAACCGCCCAATAACTGCCGTTTTCAAAAAAACTTCGGCATTAGGTTCCACAATTTTAGATAGATCGATTTGAATTTTTACAACAGTAGTGGGTTCAGACTCGTCTTGTTTCTTGTTGACACCATTTTGATTACCAACCAAATTTTCTGCAACTTCCTGGACTGCAGTAACGTTCTCCTTCATCGCATCCCTTATAAAAAAGAAGAAAATTGTGAAAAGTAAGAGTCCAAAATTGTTTCCTTGAGAAAAAAACTAGAAAAAACAATGACTAAGTTGAACATAAGCCTCAAGTTTGAAAAGAGTATCGAGATCTTAGATAATATCATCAGTGAACAAAGATCACCATTTGTAATGTCCCCATTTTTGGGTTCTCTTGTGTTGTGGTTGGCACTGACCTTTTGGGTGTGTGTTAGCCTTATTAGAGGAGTTATTTGATGATACCAGTGAGCTCAGAAGATCTAGAGGACCTGTATGAGACTTTTCGAAGTTGTTTCTAGATTTTGGTGTGTTCTCCAAGATTCTTAGAGAGTGTGTTTATTTATAATAAGTCACCCGGTTGGGCTTGATTCTCAATATTCCTCATTGGTATCACTCTTGTGCAGTCAGTTTTCGATCTTGATGCTTTTCTACAGTTTCCGCAATTTGGGTGCATTAATGGCTTTATTTTAATTATATTACTAAGGTTGCTTAATATTATTTAATTTATTTAAAAAGCACCTTAGTGTTATAGCTCATTGGAACCGGGATGGGAAAATTTAAATGTTGGGATGCTAATAAAGTGGCTTTATGTGTTGGGTATAATTAAATAATGAAACAA
This sequence comes from Sequoia sempervirens, assembly GCA_007258455.2. NCBI lineage: Eukaryota > Viridiplantae > Streptophyta > Pinopsida > Cupressales > Cupressaceae > Sequoia > Sequoia sempervirens. The sequence goes on along the minus strand of VDFB02281492.1, from coordinate 21,283,989 downwards.
ATCACTTTTCATGGATATAAAGCTTATTTAATTAATAAAGTGATTTCATATTGAGTTCTCGAAAAGTTGTCAGGAAACTTATAGAAGATATGGTGAGCTTATTTGACTCATGCAGATTATTTGATTTTCTCTTGTGAAGCCCTTGCTACTCTCAAAGACATTCTACAACCATCAAAACTTCTGTGCATCAACTCTTCAATGTTTGTTTAAGCTCTACTCAATTGTGGGTCACATAAAAGGTCAGGAATATATTAATATTTGTGTATGTATTGACCTTGCTATTGTTATATATATATATATATATATATATATATCTTTGTATTTCATTGATAAGGGAAACCGGCCAACTGTTCGATTTAATGTCTATCAATTTCATGAAAATTTGGGTATAAAAAATGAATGCTAGGTAATTTGGTCATCAAAACAATTCAACCACATTACAAACAACTCAAAAACTATCATAGATGTTGAATGCAAAAGACAACTGAGAGGAGGGGGGGGGGGAGGTGAATCAGTTGTACCTTAAAACTTCAAAACCCTCACAAACATTCAGATCCTATAATGTCCCCTTCGAAGTAGCCACCCCGAAGATCATTTAGCCTTTATTTATTCCCAAAGGCTAAACAGGAGAAATAAGGGAATAATTATTAAATTAATTATTTGTAAAGTTATCTCAATAAATTAATATAATAAGATAGCTTTATATTTACTTTTTATTTTTTAAAAAGGTGCAATGCACCCATATTATTAGGGGTGAACGCTTTTGACTGGAGCTATGAACCGGGTACAAGAAACCACAAGAAGGCCCAACAAAGGCACCTGCGAGCACTTTGGCCCAACAAGGGTTTGAACCTTGGTGGCCGTCACTACAACCAAGCGATTTGACCACCAAACCACGCCTTTATCGGCAAGATAGCTTTATATTTAATTAATTAATAAAGTGACCAAATAAAATATTATATCATAAAGTCACTTGAGGAATAAAATAATATTATTTTTCTAGAAGCTTCTTCGAGGTGATTGACAATTCTTTTTAAGGAGCTGATTGCAAGCCATTTCATCACGTCTTGAGTTATTCAATTTTCATACTTGTGTGGTGAAGAGCTTGATTGCTTGCATTGTTCGAGGGTTTGAAGACTTTAGGATACGAGGTTTAGTTGTGAAACATCAACCCTAGCTGGAAATTTGAGAGGGAGATAATTTAGTCTTCCATTTGGGCAAAATTTAATGGTCTATGACCATATTTTGGTGAAGCAAAGAAAATCGATTTTGGAAGGATTCAATCGCAGACTTTGGAATTCATTTTCTGTTTTGGAGAAATTCGATCTTGGCATTTTGGAGATAATTCTCAGTCACATTGCAAATCGACTTTTTACTATTGGGACGGCTTCAAGAAAATAGTGGCTCTTGTACTCTTGGCACGATTTCTAGGAGGACGATTTTGGAGATTCTTGGGTGCGGCATTCTTAGTCATAGTCAGTGCGAATTTAGAGATTGAGGGTGCGATTCATGACCACACTTTGTGAAGGAAGTTCGCTGTCCACAAACAGTCTCAAGCGCAGTCATTAACAGCCAGGATATTCGATTTTCAAGTAATTCGAGTTGGTCTCTTTTCCACTGCCAGTGCTACATCAGACATTATCCAGGTTCCTCATCTCTTGTATAAATTGCAATTTGAATATCAAGTAGGAGTCTAATCATATCACTGTCATCTACAACAGTCTATGTAGTTGCATTATTGAGTCACTGTCTTTATTTGCATTTGTAGTGTAAAATCGTCACTGTCTTGAGGGCGATCTGCTGTAATACCATTAGCAACATTGATAATCAGTTTGGAGTCTTCTATTGGCAATACAATTCATCTTGGAGTTTGCATATGAAGTATTTGTAAAAATGCCAATTTGTTGTAATTGCATGTTTGTATAAGTTTCAGTCATCTTATCATTGGAAAATCATTAAAAAAATACTTGCATTGCATTCTAATTGTACTTGAAGTCATTGGGCATAGTTAGCTAGAGACTTTTTATGCATTTTATCATCATACCAAAAAGAAAAACAAACAAGACAACATCAAACCAGTTACAGCCTATGCTGACAAGTTGTCATGTCCCCCGAATTAGTAGCATTGCAATACGAAGCATAGAAAATGAGATAAACAAAATACATGTCAAAGACATTAACTATTTTATCATAATTATAAGTATTAAATTTAATGTTGTAATACCAAAATATAAATATTAGCAATCTCATTATAATTATGATTACCAAAATAATATTACAATTATGATTATAAATATAATAGATATTATAATATACATGTCATTAAACAAACATATATTGTTTTAGTAATTACTATAATAATAATAAAGAAATCATAAAAGAAATAGTACTGAAATATGTGACTAAATAAACAAATGACAAATATAAATATTATTATAATGCAAAATAGAATTGTTAATTGTAATTATTATAATAGTAATATACATAATAAAATTAATAATAGTTATGCCTCAATTAAGTAAATGAATAAATAAATATTACAATTATCATAATTAATAAGAACCATTAATATCATTTATTATAAATATCATAATAATAGAGATTTCACAAGAAAAAAATATTACAAAATAATATTAATAAAATATTATTATAATTATAGTCATAAATATTATAATACATATAAAACCACTAGTTTAAGAATAAATATTAAGAAGTTATATTTATATATTGAAGATGTAATGCTGCGATTATTAGTGAAAAAAAAGGATTAATTATAAAAACAGCAGTTTGAAAAAAATAAAATAAATAAATAAATAAAAGTGGTTTAAAATAATAATGAAGGTTTAAGTAAATGTTTGTGTCTTTTCATAAGGACATCACTCTTGAAAAGATGTATCCTTTAGCATAGATATAAAAAGACATTGAATGTAAGAATCATAAATAAGGAAAGGAATCAATTAGAAATCTGCATAAAGCAGCAGATTGGAAATTGGAAATGAAATAAACTATGGGAGATTTATTTGATTAAGTGTTATCGTCAAGAATATATTTGGGGAAGTAAGTTTTATATATATATATATATATATATATATATAGTAAGTGATTATTGGAAGATTAAAATTAATTAGAAATAATTATATATTTATACACGATCATTGCAATAATGATGCTTGCAGCAATTATTGAGCCTTATAGGTAATTACGATCATAATATAAAAATGGATAGATTAATATTTATGATCAATTAAAGGTAAGGATGAAGGAAGACGATTAAGGAATAAGGAGACACAGTAGTTCAGGTGATATATTCACTTAGCAATAATAGTTAGCATTTTCTAAATATAAGAACTAGATATTGTTAATTTGATTATTGATATAATGACTTCCTTTAATCTTAGCATAATGAGAATTATCATAGGAAATGATGAACTTAAAGAAACATTGGTAAATGAAAATATATTTGATTATAGGCATGAAATAAATCTTGGATGAATGCAAATATATCTGATTGTTTAAAGATTGTCTACTATGTGCTTGTAAACCTATTAGGATGGACGAAACATGGGTGAAGATGGATTGCCTAAAAACCCCACTTTCAGCCCCTTAGGCCCTAGACAAGGGATTGGGCTTTGCAGCCCCTTAGGCTCTTAACAAGGGATTGGGCTTTGCAGCCCCTTAGGCCCTTGACTAGGGATTGGGTTATAGAAAGATGGGGATCCCACCTAGGTCTCTGCCCCTTAGGCCCAAGATACGGGATTGGGAAAGAGAAGGTGGTAGGCCTTAGGCCACTTGGACTCTATGGTTCCTCTCCCCTAATAGGACGAGTGTCTTCTGAGGTGTTACCATGAGTGGAGTATGCAGGTACTAAGCCCCTAGGCAAGAAGGATCAGTGGATACAACTCCCGAGCTAGCATGAGGGTTTCATGACCCAATTTATGGTGTCTCCTGCAGGTTCTCGGCTAATTGATTAAGGGTTATGAATGAGGCTGTAGATATTCAGATATTAAATACAATCGCATATGTGTGTATGTGGAAATGTTTTTAAATTGGTGAATGCAGATTTCAATCTAGGATTATTTCATTAGAGAAACACATTCCTTTTGGAAAGAAGTAACCCTAAACCTAATCAACAATCGAATTCTAGGGAAAACAAGCAAATACAAGAGAAAGGCTAGGTAAGGGACATTACACAAGTGTTTGACAAAATTCCCAAGGGTCAAAAACAGAAAATACACATCAGATTTGGCAAAGGGACAATACAGTTGTATCGGAGCTAGCTTTTTGCCAGCCTGTGAGGTTATGGTATGAATCCAGAAGATCAAGAGTATAACATATATAGGAAACAAAGAAGAGGTTTGGGTCCATTTGATATAGATTCTTCATTCGAGGAGGAGATCATGGGTGATAGACATGACATACCATAGGGTAGTACTCAACAGATTCGTAATGACCTTGCTAGAGGTCAACAACAAATAGCTTAGCTCTTGAACCAACATGTGGGTGATAGAAACAAAAATGGCAATAATGGGACCAATGGACATAATGGACATAACAGGGGTAATGATAACAATGCAGAAGTAAGTAACATAGCTCAGAGTAATGCTAGGACAGCTAGCAGGGTGACTCCGAGGCCTCTCGTGCCTCAATTTTTGGGAGGACAAGCTGCTGGAAATCAGGAGCAGCAAGCACAAGGAGAGGGTTTTTGTAGACTATCGAAGAGACTATCAGTCATTAGGAGATGAGTTTCATGCTGCCATGTCATTACAGGACTTTTGCACTATCAAGTACAAAAATATGCCCAGGAACAACAATCGAGGACAACAAAACCAAGATCTATAGCGTAAGGTTTGGAAGCTTTCTATCCCTTCCTTTGATGGGTCTAGTAAATGCACAGCCAGAGCATGGGTACAAAAGTTGGATACTTACTTCAAGCTTAACCCCATGTTGGAGATAGAGGCCATCAAGTATGCGACGCTACATTTGGAGGGTGAAGCATATGAGTGGTGGTATCACGGGCTTGTCACATTGGGACATGCCAACATCACTTCCTATTCGGAGTTTACACAAAAGCTAATGGATAGATTTGATCAGAAGGATCCTGAGCTTCATTTTCGAGAGCTAGCACAACTTAAGCAGAGTGGATTAGTGGATGCATATATTTTAGAGTTCTAGCGGTTGGAGCAGCGATTGGTCATGCTTTTCATTGAGAGTCTATCTGAGCTACTTCGTGGTTGGATTAAGGCTTTCAAGTCTGACACTTTACAGGATGTGATCACTCGAGCTAGAGACATGGAGCACTCCACACCCAGCAGTAAACCCCCTTCTAAGCCCTTCATTTCTCAAAAGAACAAGGGAAAGAAGCCTATCCAAAAGAAGGGAAACAAGAGGAATGATCAAGAAGAAGAGAACCGTAGAGAATGCAGGAGAAAACATATATGTTACCATTGTCGGGAACATTGGGAGCCTGGACATCGTTGCCTACATAAATGCAAGGTTCATTTCATTGAGGTCATATCAGAGAGTGAAAGTAGTGATGATGAGCAGTCACAGGACAGCGATGACATCAGCTCAGATGAGGAGCATTCCTAGGAGAAGGGCAAGAGTAGCACCATTGCTACTTTATATGGCACACCTAGATTCAACTCCTTCAAGGTTAGAGGAGTTTTGTAGGGTCAACGCATTACAGTGTTGATTGATAGTGGGGCCACCCACAACTTCATTGATGCAGCCCTAGTGGCGAAGCAGGGTCTACCAGCAAAGGACTTTGAGGGTTTTAATGTGATTGTGGCAGATGGATATAATATGTCATGCACACGGAGGGTTCCGTAGTTGCCCATCACATTGGGCAATTACACAGTAACAAATGGCTTCTATGTGGTGGATTTGGGTGACACAAATGCCATCCTTGGTTTTCAGTGGTTGCATTCATTGGGGAAGTATTCACAGAATTTCTAGACCATGGAGCTTAAGTTCAGGGCAGTAGATGGCGAAAGAGTGGTGCTTAGGGGTATGGCTACTAGAGCACCAAAGGTTGTGTCAGTTAAACGCATGGAGAGAATTTTTCGTCATGGTGACGTAGCATGGCGAGCAGAGTGTTTGATCACGACTAAGGAGTCTCCGAATTTAGGACAGCCATATCACATTGACATTCAGGAGTTGTTGGGGAAGCATGATAGGGTGTTTGGAGAGATACCTCTAGGGAGGCCACCTGATTGAGGATTCGAGCACACCATTAAGTTGGAGGAGGGGGCCAAGCCAGTCATCACCAACCCCTATCGTCATCCTAAGAAATTTAAGGATGAGATCGAAAAAACAATCAAGGAATTGCTTGAGATGGGACATATACGACCAAGCTCTAGTCCCTTTGCTTCTTCGGTGGTCTTGGTGAAGAAGGATGGGACAATGAGGATGTGCATCAATTATAGAGCTCTCAACAAGAAGACTATCAAGAACAGGTACCCGATACCCAAGATTGATGAGCTATTAGATGAGCTACATGGTGCTGTATAGTTTTCTAAGATTGATCTTCGCTTAGGGTACCATCAGATCAGAGTTAGAGAGTAGGATATACATAAGACAACATTTCAATGTCACTATGGGCATTATGAGTTCTTGGTCATGCCGTTTGGTTTGACAAACACACCTGCTACATTTCAGTCCTGTATGAACCACATCTTCAATAAGCAATTGCATAAATTCCTCTTGGTATTCTTTGATGATTTACTCATATATAGTAGGAATTGGGAGGATCACTTGAGGCAGCTTGATGAGGTCTTGTCTATCATGGAGGAGCAGTCACTATATGCTAAGGCCTCGAAATGTGAGTTTGGCCTTAGAGAGATCTTATACTTGGGGCATGTGATCAGTGCATAGGGGGTATAGGTTCACCAAGAGAAAATTCAGGCAATACTCGATTGGCCAGCATCCAAGACACTTATAGAGCTGCGAGGATTCTTTGGGTTGTGCAGCTATTACAAACGCTTTGTGAGGGGATTTTCACAGTTGGGAGCACCTTTGACAGATCTCACTAAGAAGGGTGCATTGAGTTGGTCAGATGAGGCACAACGAGCTTTTGACAAGCTCAGCGAGGTGATGAGTAGTTGCCTAGTCTTAGCTCTTCTAGACTTCACCCAACCTTTTGTACTTGAGTGTGATGCATCAGGTGAAGGCATAGGAGCGGTCTTGATGTAGAACTGACACCCCATTGCTTTTGAGAGCCACAAGTTGAGGGAACTTGAGAAACTTTACTCCATATATGATAAGGAGATGGTCTCCATAATGCATGCTTTGGCGAAGTTTAGACAATACTTGGTTGGAGGAAAGTTTGTGGTGAGAACCGACCACAATAGTCTCAGGTATTTCTTGGAGCAAAAAGATTTGAATGAGAGGCAACAAAAATGGGTTAGTAAGATACAAGCCTATGATTTTGATATAGAGTATGTGAAAGGGAAGAAGAATGTTGTTGCTAATGTCCTTTCTAGGAAGCCTGCCGCTTGTTCACTTTTAGAGATTTCAGCTGATTGGAAGCCTCTCTTGTTGGTTGAGTACTCCAAGAATAAATTTGCATGCGAGGTGGTGGATGGGCGAGTTCAGGATGACAGATACCGGGTTGTGGATGATGTGATCTTCTACAAGGATAGGATCTACTTGGTGGCAGAGTCTAGACTAAAGGAGAAGATATTGTAGGCTTCACATGACACTCCTCTAGCAGGCCATTAGGGCTACTTTAAGACATACAGACAGGTCAGAGAGAGGTTCTCTTGGAAGGGCCTCAAGGAGGATGTTTTGAGACACATCAGGGAGTGTGTGACTTGTCAGCATAACAAGTTAGAGCATTCACATCTTGCTGGTCTATTGTAGCCATTGCCCATTCCAGAGCAAAAGTGGGAGAGCATTTCCATGGATTTCATCACAGGTCTACCCAAGATACATGGGAGACATTGCATTTATGTGGTGGTGGATTGATTGACGAAGTATGCCTACTTCTTTACTATACCTACAGAGTACAGGGCACCACAGGTAGCTAAGTTGTTTTTCAGAGAGATTTTCAGGTTACATGCACTACCGAGGTATATAGTCAGTGACAGGGACAGCAGATTCTTGCTTTCTGGCAGGAGCTATTCAGGTTAGCAGCTACTGAGTTGACTTCGAGCAGGATACCATCCTTAGACAGATGGGCAGACAGAGATTGTGTATAAATGGATTGAGGGGTACTTGCACAACTACATCTTGGGACAACAAAGAGCATGGATTAAGTGGTTGCACTTGGGAGAGTATTGTTATAATACCAGTTATCATATGTCTATTGGGATGTCTCCTTTCCAGGAACTTTATGGATATGATGCACCATCATTCATGGACTTGGCTTTTGGGGAGAGTAGAGCTCCTAAGGCTAATGATTGGATTCAGGAGAGCTAGGACATCCTGAGAGCACTCAAGCATAATTTGCAGGTGGCATAGAATCAACAAAAGACTTATGTTGATAGACATAGGGTTGAGCGCAGTTTTGAGGTTGGTGATTTGGTCTACCTTCGTTTGCAGCCCTATAGACAGTCTTCTTTGAAGAAGAGTCTAGCGGATAAGCTCAAGCCTAGGTTTTATGGAGTATACAGGATTATCAGGTGTGTTGGAGAGGTAGAATATGAGTTGGAGCTCCTAGAGAGCAGCTAGATTCATAATGTATTTCATGTTTCATGCCTCAAGAAGGCACTTGGACTACAGGTTACTTCTTCATCGGAGCTGCCACTGTTGGATGAGGAGGGACATTTGGTCCTAATTCCTGAGAAGATAATTTATACTTGGGAGAAGAGATTGAGGAACAAGGTGGTGAAGGAGTATTTGGTGAGATGGAGAGACTTGCCAGGAGAGGATGCCACGTGGGAAGGAGAGCAGATTTTGTAGCATCCTAGTTTGCAATTGCTTGGGGAAAAGCAATTTCGGGAAGGGAGGATTGTAATGTCCCCTTCGCAGTAGCTACTCTGGAGATTGTTTAGCCTTTATTTGTTCTCGAAGGCTAAACACAAGAAATAAGGGAATAATTATTAAATTAATTATTTGTAAAGTTATCTCAATAAATTAACATCATAAGATAGCTTTATATTTAATTAATTTAATAAAGTGACTAAATAAAATATTATATCATAAAGTTACTTGAGGAATAAAATAATATTATTTTCTAGAAGTTTCTTGGAGGTGATTGAGAATTTTTTAAGGAGCTGATTGCAAACCATTTCATCATGTCTTGAGTTATTCAATTTTCATACTTGTGTGGTGAAGAGCTTGATTGCTTGCATTGTTCGAGGGTTTGAAGACTCTAGGATACCAGGTTCTGTTGCGAAACATCAACCCTAGCTGGAAATTTGAGAGTGAGATAATTCAGTCTTCCATTTGGGCAAAATTTAATGGTCTATGACCAAATTTTGGTGAAGAAAAAAAAATCGATTTTGGAAGGATTCAACTGCAGACTTTGGAATTCATTTTCAGTTTTGGAGAAATTCGATCTTGGCATTTTGGAGATAATTCTTAGTCACATTGCAAATCGACTTTTTACTTGTGGGACGTCTTCAAGAAAATTGTGGCTCTTCTTGTACTCTTGGCGCGATTTCTAGGACGACGATTTTGGAGATTCTTGGGTGCAGCATTCTTAGTCACAGTTAGTGCGAATTTAGAGATTGAGGGTGCGATTCATGACCACACTTTGTGAAGTAAGTTTGCTGTCCTCAAATAGTCTCAGGCATGTTGAATCTCAAAAATGCAAACTACAAATCCTAAGAGGATGCCAGGCTCTATGTTTAGACTTGTAATGTTTTTGAACCAATGAACAAAGTAACCTATGTGGCTGATAATTCCCTGCACTTCAGGCTCTGCACTTCAGTATAACTTATATAACTAACATTCTGAAAATGCTTCTACTACATCTCCTACTTCCTCTCTATTCGTTTATGTTTTTCAACTATCAAATGTCTATCCTATATAGCAATATTCTGAAGAGGGTACACCTCTTCAATAGTGTCTTTTGAAATTGAGCAACAATTAAACATGATTAATTAGGCTCTAGTTAGCCATAAATGGATTCCTGTCAAATGATCCAGATAATCTTGTCTTGAATGTGTATTAGCATCATCTATATCGTTCCTAGCTGCAATTTCTTTGATAATCATCTTTTCCAAATGTTCACATGATTCTCCCAATGCTGATACTTCATCTTTGGCTGCGTTCATGGCTTCCTGCAGTATTAACTTGCACTCCTTTATCCACTCATTCTGATTTTTCAATTCTCCATGATCATTGAATAATGCAAGTACTCCATCCCTCGAAGCATCAATGAATCCTTTGGCATCCGCTTGTAATTCTTCATGATAATCTTTATGCTTTCCTATCAAGTCCTCAGCGGTTGTGAAGGCTTCAACATGTGAAGTACTTCCCTCTTGTATTTCTTGAAATTTTTCTTGCAACCTGTCACTTATTTTTTTATGCTCTTGAATAACAGAGTAATTCTTTGAATAAGTTGTCCAAAACCTATCCATCCACACCATTAGATTAGTATGTCTTTTCTGGAGAACTGCAGAAAGTGTGTCATACTTTGCCTTGATCACTTGGATGTGTACTTGTTGGTCATCCATTTGCAACTGCTCATGTTTGTCTTTTTGAGTGAGAGCTTTCTCCCTGAGTTAGCAACTTAGTGGATCCTTCCAATGTGTTCTTGACAGTGTCTCTCAAAAAATCATTTTCCTTGAGCATTTTTCCATTACGGAGCTTGTACATGTCCCTTTCTTTTATTAACATCTGGATTTGTGCTTTATTCAACTTGGCCACATTGATGCCAATGTCAGCTGTAACCACAAGATCAACCTCACCCACTTTTAGTGTCATTCTAAGTTACCGATTCGTTTTTGGATTCGGGTACGGGTACGAGAATCCGGTACGGGATTCGGCAAAAAATTTTTTTTGGGGTTGGGTACGGCTTGGGTACGGCAATACAAAAAACATATAAAAATCAGAAATATATACATATTTGCAGCAGTAATTAAGTTCAGAATACTCCACCATATTAATAGTCTAATAACATAGCAAAAATACATCACCACTTTCATAGTCACTAAGTCAAATATTAAAATATTAGTGATTACTCGAATGTCATGATATAAAATTATAAATTAAAGTTCAAACATAAAATGTCAAACGTTTACAATCAGCCATTATTGATCATTGATCAATTTGAATCATATGGGTCATCATTATCAAACAAACTAGCATTATTAGATGCTACATTTTGCGTAGAACCACAAATAGCATTCGTGGCACTCGCACAAGCACTGCCACTAGCAGTAGCAGTAGCACCGACACTACCACTCTCACGATCAGTAGCTGCTCCAGGCTCATACTCATCATCAATATCAAGTGCAGCTATGTGACTTGTGGAAGCATCCGAGTCAAGCTGCTCTAGCTCAATATCCCACCTCCTTGTGTCTCCTTCTTTGTAGGAACTTTGCTTGTGTGTAAGGAGGCGCAAGTTTGAATGCACATACACCAAGTCCTCTGCCTTTTTTGAATGCAGCCTATTGCGTTTTATTGAGTGGATGAAGGAGTATGTGCTCCAATTCCTCTCTGAATAAGATGAACTAGCAACCTATTAAGAGTCAAGACCAAATTAAATAGTTAAGAGTTACAAAATTTAACTAAACAAAATTATTAATTAATATAAAATTATAAATTAAAATTACAAACTATAAAACTTACTTGGGATAAGATTTTTATTGCAATTGGTTGGATGTGCATGTATTCTTGCCCATGGAAATACCACCAACTATGACCATCTACCCTGTACTTGTCTCGAAGAGCATCAAGATTCTGAGCAACACTACCAGAGCATGCAAAAGCCATGAACTCAGCCCTCACTCGATCACGTTGGTCACGATCAGTGAAGAGTCTCCGAATTGCTGCCTTGTAACCTTGAGCCACTTCAACATCCCTATATGGAGCAACTCTTGATGTAACAGAAAGAAGCTCAGGACTATAATATTTGGGACTCAATGCAAAAGCAAGAAGATGCAATGGAGTGGTCATTTTGTTCCATCTATCAACCATAATTTCTTGTAGCTCTTTGAAGAACGTTTCATCAGGATCTTCCTCTTTTGCATTGATGATGGTTTTCATCTTCTCAATCATTGAGTCGATACCATCATATATTTCTCCCAAACAAGGTCTATCCATGTATGTGTAACAGATCATGCTCAGTATAGGCTTAGTGAAACTGACCAGGTACTCAACACGATCCCACCAACAATCATCTAGGATCCTTTGCCTGATCCTATTTGCCCTTTCACTGCTAGATTGCTTCCATATGGCCCAATTAGGGCTGATTACCATGGCACAAAGTGCCTCACGAACCTTTATAAGTCGTCTCAACACAATTGTGTTGGAGCAAAACGGGTCTCTGCAACTTGTTTGGAAATCAAAATAAAAATAAAAATGTAATTTAAATTTACAAAATCAAAATTTAAAATTAAAAGAAAACTAAAAATTTAAGAATATTGAGAATTAACTTACCTTCAACAATTCCAATTTTGAGAATTGTCTAAATATTCCTTGTGTCATATGGTGGTTGGTGACAAACATCTGGATGACAAACATCTGGATGTCTTCGCCCTTAGCATACACCTGTTTGATCCACTCAATTTTGGATCCAATTTTTTGTAGCATTAGATTGAGGGAGTGGACAGCACAAGGTGTCCAAAAAATGTGTGGATACTTCTCCTCAATCAATAACCCAACAGCCCTACAATTTTTGGCATTGTCGGTTATAACCTGCACAACATTTTGATGGCCCACTTCTTCAATGGCTTGGCAAAGGATGTTAGCAATAAATGGACCATCTTTCACCTGTCCCTCACAATCCACTGCTCTCAAAAACATTGCCCCTTTAGGGGACACGGCAATAACATTGATCAATGGGCGATTTTTTGCATCTTTCCATCCATAAGAAACGATGGTCACCCCTGTTTCAATCCATGAATCCCTTATGGGCTTCAAAGAGTCTGCTACATGTTTCACCTCTTTCTCCAATAAGGTGCAACGCACCTTCTCAAAACTTGGGCCCTTATACCCCTTTGGAGCCTCATTAATAGATTTCACCATTTTTTGCCAACATGGTGAACGAACAACGTTGAATGCCAATCCATTGGCATAGACACATCTTGCTATGTCTTGATCAGCAATCTCTCTTGCCTCATTCTGAAATGAAACTTCCAACGGTCCCTTAGATCTTTTATTTGATGAGGGCACGGTTTGCTCTTGAGGGATGTTCATAAATGGATGGCTTTCTGTAGGTGGAATATAAGCAGGTGGTGTAGGGGGTTTCATGGATTGAGATCCTTTCCTCAAAGGATGGCTTTTTTTAAGACTAACAGCTTTTTGATCTGCTTTTTCTTTCTCAGCAATATATTTCAACACTATGTCATCTGCAAGGCCTTTGCCATCACCTTCTGGAGGTCCCGGACAAGGTTTGATGCCAATATCAGGGATACTACACAAGTGGGCTTTGACTCGACTGTATGAGCTCGTGTATTGAACTTTGCAATGACCACAAATCCAAATAAATACTCCACCACCTGGACATTGTTGAACCATTTCTACATATTTCCAAAGGGGAGAGGTTGCACTTATTTTGAAACGAGATTGGCCTGAATTAGAAGCAGATGCCATTGTAATACCTAAGGGCCAGGGCACAATAGATTGAAATAATTTTGGTATTGAAATTTGAACCTAAAAAACTTAAAAGAATGAGAACAATCAACAAAATTAATAGTAATACAATAAAAACAAAACAAAATAGTTCATTTGTTAAACAGAAACTTTAAAAAAATGTAAAAAAAAAATCAAAAAATTTCAAAGAAACCTACCTTTTTTGAACAAATCTTGCTCTACGGTCTTCTTGAATCTTGGAAAACACTTGCAAGTGCTTAGGAATAGCACAGAAATCAACCTTGAACAACCAACAATCAGCCTTCAACTCTGTTCGAGCTTGTGCAAGCAAGAGAGCAAGTTCAGCAATGGAGGCAAAAAAACTCGTTTTTCTTTCACAAATTGTTAAAATGAAATTGTTTTTACCTATTTAGTGTGTTTGGAGGTCGAAATTAGGGTTGCAATGAATATTTTAATGTTTAGAAGTCAACATCCGGTCAAACAAATAATAAAAAATGACTAAAAAAAGACGTTTTTTGCGGACTGGGCGTTTTGACGTGAAAAAACGTCGCGGATTCTGCTCGGATTCATCGCACCGTATCCTGGAAGAATCCGCAGTGCCATTTCGAATCTGATACGTATCCACAAACAAAAGTTCGAATCCTGGCCGAATCTGTATCGTACCGAATCCAAATCCCGTACCCGAATCGTACCGTATCGTATCCGGAGGCTAAGTATGGCGAATCGGTAACTTAGCTTTTATCTAACAATTGCATCTACTCCAAAACCAATAGTAAGTTGGTGTTATCTAAATCTCTTTTCCTCTTCAATGTCATGTAGAGTGCATCTATAATTTCTGCGCTTACGACAAGACCAAATCCACGCTTCATCAGTTCTTGTCATGCATATGGTACCTTCTCGTATGACTAGATTGAAAGTCAATGCTATCAATCCAGTCCAACTTCATCCTGTGGTAAATTCCACCTGGATTGAGATTATGACTAAGGAGGAAGTTCTTGACACAACTGATGCCACTACCTTGCATCAACATGGTTGAAACAATTGTAAGTGATATTAACTGATATCTCTGTAATTTCATTTGTTTTGTGTTTTGGATAAAATGTACTGATTGATGAGCTGTTTCTGTCATGAAACCAGAAACGTTGGGTATTGATCCACAACATATATTCTTTGCTGCACTGCTTGAATACATATATGATCGTATATGTGTCACTTCTCAGAGTATAAAGGTTTTTTTGACACAGGAGTATATATTTTATTTTTTAAGAATACCTCAAAATATTTGTTGAATTCTAACTGCTGGCATATCACATTGGAATCAGTATTTGTTGTTGAAATTATTCTTAGCTTTTGATCGATCAAAAATGCTGCCATATGAGTAGGATCTCCGTAAACTCTTAACATGCTGTTAATTTCAAATCTCACTTGCTCTGCACATCCATGGAAGAATTGTCTGTAATAAATTTTGCCAAAAAATAATGAAAACTATTATTTTATAGTCAAAGGACCAAGATACTTTGTAATATTTTAGACCAAGTTGTGTATGGTTATGTGTTATCAGTACTATACACAGCTTTTCTTAAAGCTTCAAGTGAAGAATCTTAATGTGAAATTAAGGTCATAGCCAAAGGATATACAGATTATTCCACTTAAAATGTTGACTTTCTCTCTGATATAGGAATTGCATGAATCTATAAAACTGCCTGTGAATATATAGTAGGGTTATCCTCAGAAAAATTGAGAGAAGTTGTTTCAGATATATAACTTTGATTCTAATATTTTCCTATAACATAGTTATCAGAGTGCTTTTGCCCCTTAGAGACATAAATTATTTTCCATATTCCTGCTAATATGGTTGGGGCCGTTAGCCATATTCTAACTAGATGTCTGATAATGTTTTTTCATGAAAATTGATTGATCATTAAGAAATCACAACTTTATGGGATCAGCTCCTTAAAACAAAGCAGTGATATTAAATAAATGGTGAAACCATTTCACAATAAGCCAAGCATAAGCATGGGCATGATTAATGAACAAAACTTGATTGATATTTGTTAGCATGATGTTCCTGAAGAACTTGATTACAGAATTCATAATAAATTGATGTTTGCTAGGATCGTTTTCCTATAGAAATTAATTGGAAAATTCGGTATATAAATCCATAATCAATGTTTTCTTCAGTATTTATCCCAGCTCAGCATTAAAAGTTCTTTCCATGAATACATTTCCTTTGATCGTTTGTCTTTGTTTACCCTTTATCTCGTTTCATAAGAAAATATTCTAGGGCAAATCAGTATAATATGGTTTGTCACTGTACAATTCACCCCAATGTACTCAAGATACTTCTTATAAATTAATAAATAAAATAGAAATGAATGCAGTTTGGCATTCATTTGTTTTCAAGATGGCTGCTAGAATGCATTGTCAGCTTAATGGTGGTTTTCCTTTCATTTTCTTCAGCAGGATGGTGGATATGCTTACAATTACAGTTGTCCCAAAACAAAATTTAAATTTATTGAAAAAAGTCACTATTTGAAATTGTTGAAAGTAAAAAATACAAGTTCAGGTTTAAGATTTAGGGTTTGTATTTAAGCTTGAGTTTAGAACAAGGTAACATGGCTATTTCAGTGCAGAAGCAGCATAGAACCCAGAGCTGAATCCGGGTGCTGCGACATAAAAACCATGTGGACAAATTTTACTTACATAAACAACAAAAACGACAATAGCAGAGAATTATTTTCTTTTGAATCTTTTGCGTCAAACTGAAGAAAATATAATAGTTGGAGTCATTTGTATTATACCAGGCTTGTTGGAGCGCAAGCCCATGTCCAACTCGACGCTCCATTCCATAGCGTGAACAGCACATATTTCCTCCATTTTCTTCTCTCATTTCAATTCTTCCTGCTACGACTGTTTTACCGTGTGCAGAGTATTTGGTGTTTTTCGGGTGTGATTCTATAGAATGTGGATTTTCTTTTAAACTAAATTTCGAATTTATTTTTCCAAATGAAGCAACGCGATTCAAACTTGCTACACATTTGGCTACAATAGAACTCCCGGCTTTTATTTGACCGCTCCGTCAAGTGCCTTTTGGCGAAGTTCGAATTTTTTTTATTTTTCGAATTTTCGAATTTTCGATCATTGAAACACCTTGAGATAGACCCCTGTTACATAGGAAGGTTCAGCTATTTAACTATTTTTGCAATTATTTTTTAACTAAAAATCTAGATTATCAAAAATAAATAAAAAATTATGAAGATTTATAAATGTGAAAAGAATTTAATGATATATTTTATTTTAAAACAAATTTAATTTCTAGTTCAAAAGTATCTGAAAATGTGGATATAGTGTGTTAGAAAAGATCATGGTTCCTAATTACATGGTTTTCAACCACCTATTAGACAAGCCAAGGATCATGCTACCCATGGACGATCTAAATCTTCTTATTGACCATTAGCCTCTTCACATGAGTACGGTGCTCCTAGCAAGTCAAATTCTAACAAGTTTCCTTGCCTATATCTAGTAATTTATCATGTTTGTGCTCAACAACCTATAGATGATGATCAAGAAGAGGAGGGTGCTCTCACTGGTTGGGAATCAATTGAAGATGGTTTCATCCGCACTGATGTATGGGGTAAACTAGATGGCCACAATCCCCCTTGAGGGTGTAGCTCTAGCCACTTAGTGACTTTGTTGGTTCTTGTTGTTTGTGCTTGACCCCACTAGATTTTGTTTTGATGTCTCATCTTGTCATTTGGACTTTGCTCCACTTAGACCTTGTTTTGATGTCTCATCTTTTCATTTGGACTTGCCCCTGCGTAGACTTTGAGGGTGTGTCTTCTATCACCCACCCTTTTTTTGAATAGTATATTATTTTCCTTTTAGTATATAAAAAGTAATCATAGAATAATGAAAAAGAGTAAGTGATTATTATATTTAATTCTATATCAATTTAAAGATAAATGAAATGGTTATTAAATAAATTAGATATTGGACTAATATAAAGAATTAAGTCACATATACAATAAGAAATTAAAATTTTAATTGATAGAGGAGAAGGGATAAGAGTGTATATACCTATTTCATTGGATTTTGGCTAGTATATCGTGACAAATACTGAGTGTGTACCTAATTAGGAACTAAAAATATGTAAAATGAATTTTAAGTGATTAAGTTTGTTGTTCTAAGTTTTTAGCAAAATCATACTAGCAATCTCAAGCTCTAGTTCATCGATCTTATCCAAATCTTACAACCATGTCCTTTGCACCTAAAACTACAAAATTTGGATCACCTACATGAATATATGTGTAGGTAAATGTCATATTGACAAATAACTTTAGGATCTTGATTTGCATAGTTTGAAGTGTTAAGACTTACCTACACCTAATCAATCCCATGTTGATTGTTGTTCACAAGATCAATGGCGTGATGATGTTGTATGCTTAGTATGAAGACCGATGTGATATTTAATGTATGTATAGACCTAGAATCTACAATGCATTAATTCCTTTCTCTTTTGACTAAATGATATGTAATTGATTCATAACACAAGGATATGAAACTAAGATATTGGAGCATGTTTAAATATGATTACTTAGACCCCAATTTGAACAAATTTGATATGCAAGATAATATAAATTTGTCATAATTTTGAGTTGGGTCAACTCAAAGATGAAGTTGAACGTGGGGGATGTGATTGCACTAACAAACCTATCCAAGGACAAGATTTTGATTATGATCACACCTTGGACATGAGTAAATGCATGCACTATGAGGTGGAAAAATTAGTGGAGGCTAAGTGATCATTAGAGAGATGGCTACCAAGTTATATCAATCTCATGTATCTAAATGATGTGTTGGAGTTGATTGTTGAACCTTACATCTCCCAAAAATTAGTTGCAACGAAAATGTATATCACATGAAGAGAGAAAAGGTCATTGATCATTCTATACATGATCTAAATTAAGAATTTAGAGAATTAATGCCTAGTGTGCGACCTATAGTATTGTAAGTTTACAATAGAGAATACAAAACAAGAAATTCAAGAAGAGATGTATGTCATCCAAAAGTTACTTTATTTTCTTTCAAATTAAAAGTTTATATGTTTGAGAAGAATTTCAATAGTCGCCATATCCTTTCAAATTTGAAATGATTAGTTAGGTATGAAAAATAACCAAAAAAATAGAAAAATTCAAAAAAACATGTGTATTTGGGTAACCTAACTTAGTGAGGTCAAAAATTCTAGTTTGGTGGGAAAAATATAGACTTTTTACACCATTGGAAAGATCTAAAAGAGCTTTAGTTTCAATCCCTTGGAAATCATTCCTTTAGCAATCCATTCCAAGGGATTGATGACAATCTTGAGGCCAAGTTTTTCTTTGAAGGCCTTTGAAAATGCAATTTACTAGAACATAAAAAATACCTTCAATATTTTCCACCCTACTCATGTAAACATCACCCAATTACTCCTAGATTGATATGGGATCAATGCAACCTTAAGAATTGAATTGATCTAAAAATGTTTCATGATTGAGCTTATGTATTATAGATTAATATATCTAGATGATTACAATGATGAATAAAGAATACTTGTAAATGGAAAAAGTAAAAAATAACCCTAGAAAAATTCTTAGGTGAGGATTAAATTAGATCATGACAAATGTCCTCATCCTATGCTATGAAACAAAAAAAATGCATGACTTAAAATAGAAAAACACTCAGGTAAGTTTAACATAAGTGTAATAAAGTAAAAAGGGGACCTAATTAGTTAATTTATGATTAACTTTAGAGTAACTAGATGATAAGTCTATTTTACTCTAACAACTCACCTTAAGTACAACTTAGAGGGAAGCTAAAAACTTGATGATGAATCTATGGATGGGTCTTGGTACAAGGACTAATGAGTTATTCATGTATAAACAAATAAATTTCTCATGTAATCAAAGAAAAAGAAAAAACCTTATGGGAAAAAAATTATCTCTAAAAGAGATAAAATGAAATAAATGTGTATTAGTGAAAGAAGGAAAGAACTTAATATGACCCACCAATGACTAGTTTTATCGCATAAGCTCAATCAATGTCCTGCCCAAATAAAGAAATAGATCTTATGCTAATGATGAAATCTTGAAGACAAAACACAATCAAGTGTATGGAAACAAAATTTCTCCCCTTAGGAAGAAACATATGCATTAGTGATTGAGCAAGCAATTCCCATTAGCTGGAGAGTAGGAAATCCAATTCTAATGTGTGTAAGTGCTCAAAGGTCCACATGATTGAATGAGATGATGTCAATCCAAATCTTATGAAGACTAGTGTAGAGAAAGCTCTAAAGACAATGATGGTGAGCTAAATGTTAGGAAAAAATGTATCAATACTATTTCATTTAATATATTTCCTACATAACTGCATGAGAGAAAAGCATACATGCAAGCTTACAGAATAACCATAATGCATAGATCAAAATACACAATCCATAAGATAACACAATATATACCCTAGGAAAACCCTCAAGAGGGAAAAGACCTAGCATCCAAAAGCATCCATACTCCATCTATTATTTAGTAATAAAATAATCATTTACTTACAAAGTTACCATGAATACTTTTGAAGCATCAAGCCTCTCCAATCCATCCTCTGTGTTTCCAAGCATGAATCTGCACATCCCATGCCATGCTTCACATATGCACTCCTCAAAAATACTTAATAATGGTAGCTCACTCACCCAACCAACCTTAACCACTAAACATGTGTTTGATTTTATAGATACTTGAGCTCACATAAATACAACCAAGTGGTAAGATAAAGCCATTGACCCCTCATTTAATATTGGGTACTAAGTTTTCACTTTATTAAATGCCTTTCTTATATACTAAACTATTATCCTATGTCTCCCACACATAAAATAATAACGCAATATTACAATAAAACTTTACAAGTGGCCCTAAATAATTATCCAATGTGGCTAAATACAACTCCTATGTACACCAAAACTAAATAATTGTTTAATTACAACATTATAAAATATCATTTTATGCAATGGTTTACAACATCAAATCCCAACATTCTCCCACTTGGTGTATACATTGCATAAGGTTTAGTCAATGAAATGCATCATCATAGTCATACATGAAAAAACATGAATATTTGACATGCTCTTGTGCTTCATGAAAATACTTTCAATAAAAACAAGGTGACCACCATCTTAAGGAAGAACTCCTCTCATCCTCCAACGCGCAACCTATGGAAGAAAAGGAACATGCCAAGGTGAAAATGCACAGTCCAAGAACACAAGCATCAAATATAAATGATTTAACAAAGGCTCCAAGCTACTATTAAAGTTAAAAAAACCCATGAGTGAAAATAGAATCCACAACACATGCTAATACATCCAACCATACATACCTCTTAGGTATCAACAACATCAAAACACTCATGCCAACATATGCAACCCATAAATCGCAATAACAAGCTCCCTATATCAAACTTGTCAATGAAGAACATACATATCCAAGAACTCTCGCTATATGGGTAATGTCAAATCTGAAAATGATCAAGGCATATCAAGTCTACCATTTGGCATTATAGCAAGGTGTGATAAATTATCAAAACATTAAGTACCAAGAACAGTCACAATGATACACATGTGCAACACCAATAGCTGCATACTCTCTCACAATATGTCACCATAATCCTCCCAAATAATATGAAGATGAACCTATAGGAAGGACAATAGAATGAAGAGATAAACCCTATAAACCATTACATGCCCTTCTACCAACACCTCAAAAGTGCAACAATGTGTCAAGTATGATCTCCTTACAACCCCAAATGAAAATCCTCTACAACACCCATCCACTCAATCTCAAAGATCAAATGCAACATATGAAACATGTATATTCCAACATGGAAGTAAGCCTCTTTAACCAAGGGAATCAAACTCAAAGTATCCATTCCCAAATCAGTAAGTTGACACAATAAACATCTCCTAAACTCCTCATCAATGAATGATAACATAAATAAGCTCATATACACAAGGAGATAACAATACTAAATATCCCTCAAAATGAATCTTCTAGAAGTTCAACTATTCATAACTCAAGATCCATAGATCTATGAAAGATAAAGCAATAACACTCATGCTAAACAATCCTTAAATGAGTCTCCCAAAATCAATCACCATGGCTCAAGACTCATTCACATGAGAAAACAAATCACAAAACATAACACATATGAAAAGGAATGGGAAAATACCTTTTAGATGATAAAACACTGAGTAGACCAAGAGTGGGGAATGTGAATGCTACTTCAAGATAACCAAGTCATGATGACTCACTCCAAGCACAATCTTCTCTATAGGTCCATCATGAACTCACATCCATATCTAGTTTAAGGCTCCCCAATCTTCCAATTGAAAACTCCAAATAATAACCATCTCAAGCAAATGTCTTTGATCACAAGAGAACTCTAGTCAGTACCCAAGTCTCCAAGTATCCATGAGCACCTAAAACTGATCAATCCATGCCAAGCTCCAAATACAACACCACACTAACATGAATCTCCCAAGAAAATGACTAATATACTGAAAACTAAAAGGACCAACAATCCTAATGTTAAATCTTCAACCATAGAATCAAGAACCCGTCATGACATTATGATCTAACCATCTCATCCTAGGATATCACATGCAATAATGCATACATCCTAGACTTGAGAATTTGTATCATGTCAAACCTATAAGCTATCATCAAGAGTAAACCATGACACAATATCAAACACACTCTAAACCAAGAATAAACATCACCAATCATATGAATATAGCCATCTCTTAATAGAATACCTACAAATATAAAAAATAATTACAACAACAGGATCTAAGAGCTCCTCCAAGACATCCAAAAACACTAAAGAATATCATCCATCACCAATGATGAATCCACATCACTACCAAAAACTCCCACTATATCATGATACTGAGCTACACATGGCATTGTGACAACCATATAATAAATAAAGATCATCCATGGTCCACACACACTCAACTATAATCCCAAAAACTCTATAGAAGAAATAGAACCAAGATTCCAAGCCAAGAAGATACAATTGCAATCAAAACATCAAGAAAAATCCTATACTACCAAATCATCACTGTCAAAAGCTCCCACTAAAATGTGTAACCAATAAAATGTAATCAATTGATCATGACATCATGATAAAATTACATGTTATAGGTCCCAACAACCAACTAATCAAGTACTTTAATCATCCATCATCTCATCTCAAAACAACATACCAATGCACAAATGACCTTATACAAGACCAACTAGCAAAGTCTGAATCAACACTAAAATAATATCATAGATATAGAAATTCCACATTTGAGTCCTCCCATAACAATAAAATGGGTAGCTAATCCACAACCTACATAACTCAAAGATCCCAAACAATGAGCATGTAAAATCATCACCACATTAAAGTGACATGCAAACCGAGATATCGAAGAAATTAATCATGTAGACAAAAAGACTCAAACACCACATCAACCATAGATTTGATTCACCAAACATGTCCACAAATGAATAACCATAGTCAAGGAACCAAACAAGCATCTAGGAGATAAGAACCTCTTAACACCAAACCATATCACCACCATACAACCACATACATGATCATGTTGTGTCAATACTCAAATATACCTACATATCCATGATACCATAATAATCTTCAATGTTATACCTACACTCAACTATCACCCACATGAGACTCTGAGTCTCAATACATGTCAACCCATATCCTCAAAACCAAATACAACCTGTGTACCTATGACCATAAAATTCCAACTCTAAAAACACCTATAAACATGTACCAAGAATCACGAAATTCATAATAAATTTAAAAGCATCATAAATATCATATAAAACATGAACTCCCTTAAGGTTTTGCCTTTTGACTCATGTGGCTTATCATGCAATCACACCTCAAATATCAAGCACCTACAAGTGATCAAATAAATATAATCATCTCTACACCATAAACTGAAAATATACCTAATCCACTATGTAGTACATTGCATGTGCTCTCCAATGCCTAATCAAAATAAAAAAAATAATTTTGTATGCAAAATTTATGTCCAAAAATATGTACAAGAGAATTGTTTCAAGGTGTGACCCTTGGTCTTCCTTGTAGCACCAGCGCTTGGGTTTGTGACATGGTCTAACCACCTCTTGTGGTTCTTAACCGAAGCTTGTATTGGGCATTGATGGGTCGATCTTTTGGTGCAACAACAAGTCCAACAATTGGTATAAGATTTGGTCACCGGTTCAAACCCCACGCTTGTGTTGGGGGGAATTGTTGCAAGGTGTGACCCTTGGTCTTCCTTGCAGCACTAGCACTTGGGTTTGTGACATGGTCTAACTGCCTCTTGTGGTTCTTAATCGAAGCTTGTTTTGGGCATTGACAGGTCGATCTTTTGGTGCAACGGAAAGTACAACAAGAAAATCCAAATTCGAGGCCCTAAAAATTGATTAAAATATCAAAATCATGGAACCAAACCTATACCACTATGTAGTTCTCAGAGAGAGATTTCCATCGACTATTGAAAGTTGAAAATTCAACATCGTGGGTGAAAGTTATGCTCATTTGAATAAAAATTCTCTAGTCTGCCCTATATGATGCACAAGGGTGGCACCCTAGTGGTCATTTTGTGGCTTCTCCATTGGCGGTGGCACATAGATAGCCTAGTTGGGTAATGCCATTAGGTGGGTGTCAATGGATCCAATTTTTTTATAAAATCTATTTTAATGAAGGGAAATTTAAAATTTTGATTTGAGCACCCCACAAGCAGCTTTAGGTTGGCCCCACCTGACCGAGGGATAAGCCCCACTAACCTTAAACCATTGGTCAGGGCCCAACAGTCAGTACCAACGGTATGGGGGTCTGTGAACCCCTGCCCCCAATATTTTTTTAATTTATTTTGATTTTATAATACCATTTTTAATAATGTTTTGATTTAAAAAAATCAATAAAGATTTTAAAAATTATAGGTTTGGAGCATAAGGGAAAGGTAGGGTTCTAGCATCCCGAGGAGTGGTGGAGGAGGCATTGGCCCTCCTCCAGTAAGGTTTGGGGTTCCAATCCATAGGTGGATCCCATGCATCTTGGTTTTTTTTGTCATGTCCATTGTGGTGTATTTGTATGTGGTGTTTCCTTTAATTGCATTTTGTGTTGTCACTCCAGCGGGATTTTATTGCAATTTGCAATTTTTGCATTTATGATTCCATTGAAATTTGTTATTTTGTATTCCACACTTATGATGGTGGCCTATTTGATAACCCGAAAGGGACAATTAATAAAAAATATGAAATTAAATCCTTTCACAATGTGGGAGCGAAAGAACCAACAAAAATCTTGGCCTTTGCATTTTTTTATCTCCAAAACTAGTGGCGAGGTTGGAGAAAATGGAGTTGAGGGAGGAAAAAAAGGTAAGTTTCCTCCCCGTAACCCTTATAAACTATCTATTTCAAAAAATATAGAAATGGTTATTGCTTTAAATAGTGACAAGGCTAGGTTAAAAAGTATAGCCATTTTTTAGTGACGGTTGACTGTAACATACTACTTGTCTGTAGGGTTTTAGATGAGTGTATTAAAAACATTTGGGTCAAAAAGCTTGACATTCAAGTTTCATTTTGTAGTATGGTACAAAAGGGACTATTCTTACTATTCTTCAAAGACCACAAAATGCAAGAAGCTGTCACTAGCAAACAATAATGGAACATTTGTAATTGTATGTTCCACACTCTAAAATGGTCTCTAGATGCCCTAAACAAGGAAGTTTTGGCTTATCATGCCCTCAATGGTTAACTATTAAAAATTCCCCCCTATGTTGTAGGTTTTTTTACCTCAAATGTTGTCCCCATTAGGTAAGGTTCTTAGAATTGATGAGTCAAAAACTATTTTACCACATATGGATGTTAGGGCATTTGTATCCCTTTTGCATAGAGTAGAGATTCCAGAGGTTATTGAGATTAAAATAGATTCTTCCACCTTCTTCTATGGAATTGAGATTCTAGAAGGCCTAAATTATTTCTATCTTTATAGGAGAGAAGGGCATAATAGAAGGAATTTCCCATTTTTTCTCAATAGACCCAGTAACTTAGGTACCAAGCAAAAACTTAATATCAATGTTAATACTCATGCAGGCAATATGGTTGGTAAAATATGCTCCAAAAAAGAAGTTGGATCTATCCCTACTCTTGAATCATCTAAGATTAGGACTAGTAATTCTAAATATTCTATTTTTGAGACTCATGTTACTAGATTGCAACTAGAGATAATGGTCATCGGGCCATTGTATTCAATGAAGTAGTCCCAACATTAGAAGGTGTTGGTCACTTGGCTAACCCACTCTTTAATGTTCATGAAAAAATTAGTGAATATTTTTTTTCCCCCAAGTCTAATGATAAATTGACCACTGCTAAGCTTTCTCTCTTTGATTCTACCTCCTTGAAACCTATTGATATTTCCCCTTCAAGCATTTCCTCGGATCCTAAGACCTCTAGCAATTCACCCCCTCTTAGACTTGTGGTGCTAGATCCTACCAATAGGATTCTTATTCCCAGTAGTGGGGATGTAGAGGAGAAATCTTTGCCCCCATCCTCGAACTCTAGTAAGAGGAATGCATAATAAATTTTTATGGGTAGAATTTGACAGAGAATTGTCCTTAATAATAGGAAAATTATTAGAAAAACAAGATCCTTGTAAGAATACCTTGTTTGAGAAAGTTGATTTATCTCACTCAGATGAATAAATTTTTAATAATGATGATAGTAATAAGAACCTCAAAGTTCCCCTAAGTAATGACGTTATTAGAATGGTCAAGAGTATTGTATAGGAAATTGAGACTAAAAGCCAAACTACTCATAGTCTACAAAAACCTAATAGTTTATCAACTTTCTCTAATCCTGAAGAGGATTGTAACCAAAAAGAAAATACTAATTCCATGGCTGACCCTGTTACTATGAAGGATCAACCTATGGATCTGATGTTAATTACTGATTAAAGTATCTATAAAACCAAGGTATTTTTGTCAATTGCTTGAACAAAATTGACCTTAAAGTTGATCAAACCATTAGAGATTTGCAAAATCCAATTAGTTTGGACATAGTTAGCAATGAACTCAACATACATTTGGATTCTGCAAACATACCCAAGCATGGAAAACATGATGGCCATGTCTTGGAAATGGATGTGGAGTTGCAGATAGATACCAACATAAATTGTGACAAAGAATATGGAAATCTCATTATCTTAACTAAGGAATTTCAAGATAGTCTTAGTAAACATCATGACATAGATAACATCAATAGTTTGGAAAACAACAGTGAGTCCCTTGTAGGAACTATTGGGGAAGTATATAGTATGATTGTTTCAGAAAGGTAACAACTCCCTAGCATTGATTCTCCTTCCACCATTGAGAGGATACATAAGGATAAAATTATCCCTACCAGTCATGGCAAGATGACCATCGGGCACATGTATGGACGTGTCAATATGGGCGAAAGCAATATTGAGTAACAAAGTGGTTTGGCCCTTATGACGTTGAACATCAATGAGATTGATCATACCTTTGAGACCATCATCATCATCACTCTTATTATCATCATCATCATTCTTGTCAACATTCTTATCACCACAAGCTTGCACAAAGTTGGATGAATGGTTTGACATTAGATTGGTGAAAATTGACAAGTTTTGGTTAGGTATGGCAAAAGACTTATTTCCTTTGTCATTAACATCACCCAACTAGATATTATTAGAGTCAATGAGGTCTTGAATTTGATGTTTAAGATGTATGCAATGCTCCATGTCGTGTCCATGTGTGTGATGATATTGAAAAAATGATTTAGGGTTAAAGCTTTGGGATACTGGTTTGGTTGTGTCCATAGGTCTAATCAAAGGCAATCAAATTAAGTTTTTCTGAAAAGTTGCAACATGATTGAATGGGGGGGAATCAGGAAACTATGTGAATTGTTTATCTCTTGATTTAAATTGATATGAATTTGAAATTATGGAAATAACTTGTGGGTCAATGTGGTTAGTTGTTTGAGGTGTGTTTATCTTGATAAAGTTCTTGTTTTACTTTTTGAATTGTTGATAGTTGTGATGAGGTACGGATTTGGATTTCTCAATAGGATTCGATGAAGATGCCTCTTCATACCGAATAATCGCATTTGGATAATCACTAAGAGCCATATACAAGTGTGTGAAGGAGGGATATCTCATCAATAAAATATTATCCCTAATTCTAGGTTGCAAGTTTTCAATGAACACTCTTTGAACATTCACATCAAGAAGAGTAAGATTTGATTTTTCGAGTATAGTAACTGATATAGTCCTATTAAGTTAGCCACTTTTTCATGTTTTCCTTGTTTGCACCTCACTTAATCAGTTAATATAAAGTTTGCAGGAATATGTTTTCTTGGAAATGTTGTAGAAATGCATCAACAAGTTCATTGAAAAAATGAATTAAATTATTCAACAATGATCAAAACCATTCCAAGGTCACGTATTTTAATGAACTAGGAAATATTTTAGCTAGGAGCTTATCCTTAAAAATGAAATCACTACATAATGTTGTATAAGCCGATATGTGACTATTAGGATCTCATTTGTTGTTATAGTTCTCAAACCTAGGAATCTCTATGTTTAGTGACATAGTTGTTTTCAAAATTTTAAGGACAAAGGGATCCTTTTGACGTATTGTGATGGTTTTCCATTTTGAGCTTGGTTCAATGTTGAAATTTGTTGTTAGAGTGAGGTTACATTTTATAATTTAGTTGATTGATGACCGAGTCATTGCTTGACATGTTTTAGGAATGTGGTGAATATGGCAAGATTGTGTAAGTGCTTGGTGGACTACTATGTTGCAAATTTATTAATGGTGATGAAACTTGAGATGTCACATGTGATTTCGCAAAGTTATAAGGATGCCCACTAAGATATCCCTAAGGTTGGAGTTATGCCATTTGTTGTTGTATTGTTGAAGCCACAGTGGGGGATGTGTATCCAGGAATAGACGGTATAGTTATGGAGAGAGAGATTTGACTTCATGGGTTTGAGTGTATCCCAAAGCTTGAGTGCAACTAGCCATCGTAGGAATGTTCGTGTCCATAATATGGGATAGGCTAGACACAAAACCTCTAATCCTTGGGCATCATTAATCAGTTTCCTTAAGTTGTCCACTATAGGCACTATTTGTCTGGCTAAGGATTCAATGCTTAGTTATTCTTGCAATTCCTCTAAGTCTTTGTCTAATTTCCTTAGTCTATCTTTGGGAACATGTGCAACAACAATCTCAACATCCATAAAGGTACTTGATTGTAAATTTTTCATTGTATAATATGATTAGGGATTGAGTCCAAAATGGACATGGTATTGGCAATACCTTGCATGAAAGAGGGGAAACTTAGGATCTCTAACACATGTAACAAAAATGTGGGATTCCATAAGTCTACAACTACGTCTCACCAAATTATTGGAAACAGGACACTAGGTTATGAAACTCATACAAGTTTCAAAATACTAAGCGTGCCCATTATGAACACCAAATTGTCAAACAATCACAATAAAACACTCATATACAAAAATAAGAGAGAAGAAACAGACAAAGAACATAGATACAAAGATCTGACAGAAATATAAGCCAAAAAGAGCAAGGCTATGGCGCCTAGGGTGCCTATGTCCTAGAAAGGATTTTACAAAATTAAAAGTTCTACTATCTATAATATTGTTTAGGTTTTTGTGTTTGCATGAAAACAAGTTAGACAATGAATATTTTTCTAGAATTTGCTGAATTTATGATAATGTAATTCAAAATGCAAGTGTGCAAGAATGTTGAAATTCTTGAACAATAAATGACAATTGTAAATTATGCAATTTCCAAATCTAAGATGCAAAAATTAACTGATTCTAATATGCTAAATCTAAAAATTATGATATGAATATGCTTTTTGAAAGAAAATAATGATTTTTTTCACATTTTAGCTATATGCAAGATTCCTAAATGTATGCAAATGACACCTTTTATTTTGTTTTCAGATTTTAAATGACCTAATGTATATTTATGAATGTAATTTGAATATAGATATGGATTGACATGACTGAAATAAACCCTATTGCAACCTATGATGCAATATGATATGCAATTTTTTGAATTTTTATGCTTTTTATGATGCAAAAATGAATTCCTAATCAATAATGCAAAGTAAAATCTAGATCTAAGGTGAATTTTTAGAAGGTATATAATTTTAGCAGGTTAGGTTCACCAAAATAAAACATGGGGAAAGGGAAACCTTAGAGCTTTCACTTAGGATTTGACACCTTTCCCAAATTTCATAGATGATGTGTGATGTGTGTGTTAATGTGGGGTTTTGATTGAATTTGAAAGAAGTATGTGATTGAAATACAACTTGATAGGTGAGTCAACCAACCCATAACCAAATTTGGAAATGTCCTAAGGATGAAATGCAATGATTCAATTGACCTAATGATGCAAATTGTTGTTATGATGTAGATACAAAAAAATTAGAAAGGCACAAAAGAAATCATATTTTAGAAATGGACTGAGTAGAACACTATGCACTTGTGATTCAAATCTAGAGCTAAGAAGGTAGGACATAAGTGCCCAATGTGCCATTGTCATTGTAGGGAAAATTCATATCTATTTTTATATAGTCCTTTTGTGTTAGATCAAAGCTTTTGTTTTCTCGCTTGTCACACTTTTGGATCACTATAAAATAATTTTGTAGTTGAGTTTATGTGAGTTGTCAAGGTGTAGGGTTTCAATTGCAACAAAAAATAATGGATCTTCAATCTTCTTCAGACTTGAAGCCCGCACATTCAAAGAGAGAAGAAAGGTTGTGCCATTTAAGGGCTTGCCTTGTTCAAACCCCATGTTAGTGTTTCCACTTCCAAAATGGCAATGTCAATGATAAATGATAAATGATAAATGATAGGAAGGAATGATGAATCCAAAAAGTGCTACAACTCAGCACCCTTCAATTACTTTCTTGAAGGACTGAATTCATGCACATCTCCTCAAGGTCTTGATCTTGCTTGCTTGATTGCTTGAATGGCTTGAAGTGCTTGGAGACCTACAAAGATTAGCCATCACAAACAATATGAAAACATAAACATGAACACACTCACATACATTTTGACATGATGTTGGATCTTGAATTGCTACAATAAATCTCTAAAAATATTCTCTTTACTTTTTTAATAATGCTCTTGATAATAATTCTTGCTCTTGATGTTCACTTGTTGCTTGTTAATGCTTGATAGATTTGAAACGGTGTAATAACTAGGCATTTATACACTATTATTATAATGTACTGAAAATTAAATCTCGACAACTAACTTTAGATATTTGAATTTCAAATAATAATTTAATGTCGACAATGACATATTTAAATTTGGAGCCAAAATAGGGGGACATAGGCAATCTGGGTGCCAGTGTCCCAAGCCTATTTCTAGAGTTTAAGGAGTAAGGGGAAAAGTATTAAATGAGAGCATTTTTTATGCTTGCAGATTGTTGAAACATGTTTAAAATAAGCCGTGGAATGCATAATTTAGGAGATCAATTCAAGGGTAACTTGATTTACAATGATACAATAGGATACAAAAGTAATCTAGTGTGATACTTGTCATTGGTATAGTAGCATTAAGAATCGGGTCCAAAATGGGCATGGTATTGGCAATACCTTGCATGAAAGAGTTGGGAAACTTAGGATCCACAATAGATGTAACAAAAATGTGGGATGCCATAAGTCTACAACTACATCTCACCGAAGTATTAGAAATAGGACATTGGGTCATGAAACTCATACAAGCTTCAAAATACTAAGTGTGTCCACTATGAACACTAGATTGCCAAACAATCACAATAAAACACTCAAAAACAAAACTAAGAGAGAAGAACCAAAAAAAGAACATAGATACAAAGATTTGAAAAAAATATAAGCCAGAAAGAGAAAGGCTATGGCACCTAGGGTGCCTATGTAAAATCTAATGCAATGTAAAATCTAGATCTAAGGTGAATTGTTAGAAGGTATATAATGTTAACAGGTCAGGTTCACCGAATGAAATGTGGGGAAAGGGAAACCTTAGAGCTTTCACCTTAGGGTTTGACACCTTTCCCAAATTTTATGAATGATGTGTGATGTGTGTGTTAATGTGGGGTTTTGATTGGATTTGAAAGAGGTATGTGATTGACATACAACCTAATAGGTGAGTCAACCAACCCTTAACCACATCTGGAAATGTCCTAAGGATGAAATGCAATGATTCAATTAACCTAATGATGCAAATACAAAAAAAATAAAAAGACACAAAAGACATCATACTTTAGAAATGGACTGAGCAGGACACTGTGCACCTATGATTCAAATATGGAGCAAAAAAGGTAGGACATAGGTGCCCTAGGTGCCACTATCTTTGTAAGGAAAATTCAAATCTATTCTCATATTAGTCCTTTTGTGTCAAATCAAAGCTTTTGTTTCTCGCTTGTCACACTTTCAAATCACTATCAGATAATTTTGTAACTTAGTTTATGCGAGTTGTCAAGGTGTAGGGTTTCAATTGTGACAAAAAATAATGGATCTTCAATCTTCTTTATACTTGAAACCTGCACATTCAAAGAGAGAAGAAAGGTTGTGCCATTTAAGGGCTTGGCTTGGTCAAACCCCATGTTAGTGTTTCCACTTCCAAAATGGAAATGTCAATGATAAATGATAAATGATAGGAAGGAATGATGAATCCACAAAGTGCTACAACTCACCACACTTTAATTACTTTCTTGAAGTACTGAAGTCATACACATCTCCTCAAGGTCTTGATCTTGCTCACTTGATTGCTTGAATGGATTGAATTGATTGGAGACCTATAAAGATTATCCCTCACAAACAATATGAAAACAAAAATATGAACACACTCACATACATTTTGACATGATGTTAGATCTTGAATTGCTACAATAAATCTCTAAAAATATGCTCTTGAATTTTTGAATAATGCTCTTGATAATAATTCTTGCTCTTGATGTTCACTTGTTTCTTGTTAATGCTTGATAGATTTGAAATGATGTAATAACTAGGCATTTATATGCTATTATTATAATTTCCTGAAAATTAAATCTCGACAACTGACTTTAGATATTTGAATTTCAAATAATAAAATGTCGATAGTGACATATTTAAATTTGGAAAAAAAATAGGGGGACATAGGCACCCTAGGCACCAGTGTCCCAGGCCTATTTCTAGAGTTTAAGAAGTTAGGGGAAAAACATTAAATGAGAGAATTTGTTTTATGCTTGTAAATAGTTGAAACATGTTTAAAATAAGTTGTGGAATGCATAATTTAGGAAATTGTCAAGGGTGACAATTTACAACGCTACAATAGGATACAAAAGCAATCTAGTGTGATAGTTAGAGTACAATTAGCTAAGTAAAGAAATCCACTTTCATGCATGAATGAAGAAAATTTTCACATTGATGGAGTGTCACTTTATTCATGAAATATTTGAGGATTGAAAGGGCTATGATCAAGAAGGTGGATATGAAAATGAATGTTATAAAATATTTGACAAAGCCCATATGCATGGATAATTTTAAATGGTACAAGATGGTTTTTGGCATCAACTCCTAGTGATATTTCACTTATTGAAGTTATATTATGGTAAATTTCAATGTATAAAATAAGTTGGAGATTGTTAAGACTAGGTGTTGTTGTACACCTTGCAATTTCTAATATTTGTATTTAATTATTTATCATTTTTTATAATGTGTTGTAAGATAATTTATTAAATGTAAGAGCATGTAAGAGGGAGTTACATAGTAGACCTGGAAGAACATCTTTTGACCAACATAATAATTACGTGTAAGAGCATCTATGAAAGTGTAAGTTGTGTAAGAAGATTTATATTATATTATTAGGGATTTCACACATATGAGAAATTATTTTAGAATTTTGGTTTTAGCTCATGGCTTTGGTAAACCAAATATGATTTTTTGGGCTTCTTGGCCTATATATGAAGGTCTTGAGATGGAGATTAAGCATCTAGTTTTGAGAAATCTTATTTTTTAGGAGTTCCTCTAGATAAAGCTTTGATCTTAATAAAAGTGTTGAGTCTGTATGAATGTATTGTAATATTATCAAAAGATAACACATTGGGTATGTGCTTTGGAGGTAGGTTCTTTACTATAAGGGTTTTCCCATGATATATATTATATTTCATTTCTCTCTTGAGTTACTTCTTGCTAATTTATTTAGATTTGGTTTATTTTCATTATTCTCCTCATTATATTTTCTAGGAAATTATCACACATTCCCTTCCTTTCATTGATAATCTATTGAAATGACAAAGATGGTTTGGAAGAGCATACATAATTTATTAGTTGAAGCTAGTGGAGGAAAGTTGTAGTGATGAAAGACCAAAATGTTGAAGTGTAAAATATTATGAATATATTATTAACATGTCATGATAAAAACTTCTATAGAGTATCCATTAATATACCAACATGGTAATAACCTAGTACAAATAGATTAAATATGGGATAATAGGGAACTCAACCTAAAAAATAAATTGGGAATTATGGTAGAGATTGTCTATTGTTGTTTGATCATCCAAATATAATAAAGACCATGCTACAATGGTGGTGAATTTTATATTTTAAAATTATTTGTTTTATAGGCCATGTGCATTTCGTTGTTAATTACCCTTCTATATTATAGATCCTAGAGATGATATTATTACATGAAGATATATTGAAGTTGAATCTTATGAAATGTATAATAAATTTTAGGTGTGTTCTTGGAAGATTGCCTCATTCAATCCCTTATGTGGTGTGTTTCATGAAAATTAAGATGAATGATCTAAAGATTCAATGTAATAGAATAATAAATACCTTTCTCTTCAATGCTCCTTAGATTTAGCTATAAGTAATAAGAGCCTAATGCTGATAAACCTCATTCAAGAGCTCTCTCAACACCTCTTGATGTGCTCTCAACAATTTTGATGAATGATATAGAAGAATGTAGGTTGCTTGAAGGTATAAAAATATGACCTTGAAATGGAGTATGATTCATGACACAACTTATAGAGAGGGTTTTATTTATAGAATTGAGGATGGATTAGTTAATGACTTGGATTCAATTTGAAGATAAATGGTTAGGAATGATTGAGAGATTAGGGTTTATGAGAGATTTCCCAGCGGTATCATTTGGTTGATGCATTTGAGGAGGATCAAGAGGATATGAACGGATAGGATTTTTTTACCAAATCCAAGGGTTGAGAATGAGTCCTCTTAAATGTGTGAAAATGAAACATATGAAAGAGTGGATGGAGATATTGAATCCTCTCATATGTGTGAGGGGTCACATGGGAAAGAGAGGCTTGAAAAGTGTCCTCTCACACTGTAATGTTCCTAGCATATAAATTTTTAACAAATGACTGATTTATAGATTGAATTCAATGAACAAAAGAATTTAAACACAAATATCACTTTGGTTTAATGATAAAATTCCAACCACATATATGATATATCAAATACAACTCACTGAGACTGATCTGAAATGATGTGCAATGTTCCTTCATATCAACAATATTACTATCTTCCTTATAGATTCCTTGAAGGTCAGATGTAGTCCCTGAATGGGAATGCCCTCTATAACCAAAGGGGTTTCATCCTCTTATCCTAGTGATTGCTAGATTTTCATCCAATGATCACAAACTCTTATTTTTGTCCATAGAAGGAATTAGACACGAGTGTCCCTAAATATAGAATTAGGATATCATAATTTGACCCTCATTACATGAATTGAATCCCTAAATTTATACACTAACAATTCCCTTAAGGAATATGTTGACCTTGAACCAAAATGGTGCCAAAGCCTAGGATTTGAATTTCACACACTACACTAGGTTAGCCTTAAGGCTAAATTCAATTCTTTTGGAATTAGTGTGCCAACCTATAACCCTATCCACATGCTTCCTTTTCCCCTTCCTTCTTCTTGAAACTTTGAAATTGATGCCACATGATTCGAAGGTGTCTTATCCATTATGCCTGCTAAAGTAGTTTTTTTTCTAGGCACAATCATCTTATGATAGTAATATATTTCTAGTACATGATCTATTTCCCCTAATATTTGGATGTGATCTATAGGTTTCATCATGGATTCTATGTTCCAAACCGTAAGATAAAATGTGCTCCTGGAGAGGAATGCAAAGGGATTCCTAGAAGTGATTTTGCTTTGGTACATTGAGCTTGGACTAGCAATTTTTTGATGGCGATATCTTCTCAGTATATGAAATTTTTTCCATGACATTTGGATATTATGTGAGGTTGTTATTGTAGATGTTACATGTTCCAAACCATAAGTTGGAATGTGCTCCTATAGAGGAATGTAGTAGGATTCCAAGATTCCACTTTGTAATTGTCTTTCCGGAAAAAAAGGGACATGACACACATGTAGGAGGATACATAGGTATATAGGAAGGAGACATGTGTGAGAATACATAAATATATGGTATGGAGACATGTGAATCCTCAAACATGTGAGAATCACATATACTAAATGGCAATGTCAATGATAAATGATAGGAAGGAATGATGAATCCACAAAGTTCTACAACTCACCACCCTTCAATTGCTTCCTTGAAGGACTGAAGTCATACACATCTCCTCAAGGTCTTGATCTTGCTCACTTGATTGCTTGAATGAATTGAATTTCTTGGAGACCTCCAAAGATTATCCTTCACAAATAATATGAAAACATAAACATGAACAAACTCACATGTAATACATTTTGACATGATGTTGGATCTTGAATTGCTACAATAAATCTCTGAAAAATATGCTCTTGAATTTTTGAATAATGATCTTGATAATAATTCTTATTCTTGATGTTCACTTGTTGCTTGTTAATGCTTGATAGATTTTAAATAATGTAATGGATAGGTATTTATATGCTATTATTATAATTTATGGAAAATTGAATCCCAACAACTGACTTTAGATATTTACATTTCAAATAATAAAATGCCAACAATGACATATTTGAATTTGGAGCCAAAATAGGGGGACATAGGCGCCCTAGGTGCCAATGTACTAGGCCTATTTCTAGAGTTTAAGGAGTCAAGGGAAAAGTATTAAATGAGAGCATTTGTTTTATGCTTTCAAATTGTTGAAACATGTTTACAATAAGTTGTGGAATGCATAATTTAGAAAATTGTCAAGGGTGACAATTGACAACGCTACAATAGGATACAAAAGAAATCTAGTGTGATATTTAGAGTATAATCAGATAATTAAATAACCCTATATTTCATGCATGAATGAAGAAAAATTTCACTTTGATGTAGTGCCACTTTATTCATAAAATATTTGAGGATTGAAAGAATTATGATCAAGAAGGTGGATATCAAAATGCATGTTATAAAATATTTGACATTTAGCATATAGACACGGATAATTTTAAATGGTACAATATGGTGTTTGGCATCAAATCCTAGTGCTATTTCACATTATTGAAGTTCTATTATGGTAAATTTCAATGTATAAAATAAGTTGGAGCTTTTTAAGACTAGGTGTTGTTGTACACCTTGCAATTTATAATATTTGTATTTATTTATTTATCATTTTTTATAATGTGTTGTAAGATAATTTATTAAATGTAAGAGCATGTAAGAGGGAGTTACATAGTAGACTTGGAAGAAATTTTTTGACCAACATAATAATTACATGTAAGAGAATCTAAGAAAGTGTAAGTTGTGTAAGAGGATTTACATTATATTATTAGGGATTTCATAGATATGAGAAATTATTTTAGAATTGTGGCTTTAGTTCATGGCTTTGGTAAACCAAATATGAATTTTTGGGCTCCTTTTCCTATATATGAAGGTCTTGAAATAGAGGTTAAGCATATAGTTTTGAGCAATCTTTTTTTTTAGGAGTTCCTCTTGTAGAGGAGGTGGACCGATTGCTCAAGACCCTAGGTCATGGGAGGGCCTAGAAAAATTAGCTGCCCTGATCTACCTCATGCTAAGGATTGTTTAAGGTAAGCTTAATGTTTACGAGGGTGAAAAGGAAGGAAAAATGATCTGTCATTGTCCTTTTATCAACCCGAGAGTTTAGGAAACAAGGTGAGCAAATTCTCGAGTCTAAATTGTGATCTAGGCAACTCTCTGCCAAAGGAATCCAGCATAGAAGATTAACAACAACGCAATGCATTGGATTCTTGGTTGGGCGTTGGCATCCATATAGATAAAGAGTACAAAGGATAGTCTAAACTAATGAGGAAATCACTAATAACTTGATAAATGCAGTTTTTAGCAATGCCAAAAAACATAAAGCAACTAAACTACTAAAGTACCAAGAAGAATACATTAACTTAAGATATATAGTTGGAAAAGATTTAAGGTGGAAAAAATAAAACTTATGGTTGGTCCAGCCTCCCACAAGCTCCACACGATTAAAATTACCTACACACAACATAACGAGGAAAAAAGTTGGGGCGGTTTCGGGGCTTGCCATAGTCAAAACCCCATTTTTGTGTTCCCACCTCCATGGACATCTAGAATAGCCACAATAAATAAAGTATGATAAAGGAAAGCATTGAAAGGAAGAATACCAAGCAATTCTAACAATAATATATCTTAAGTTAAAGTAGTTTCACAGGAACACCTACAAAGCAACATGTTAATCGATAGAAAAAAACATGTTAGATAACAAGAAATCCACATAGACAAATAGGAAGATAGTCACGCAAAAAGTCAAAAATTGAAGGAGAAGCTTTCAAAGGGGTCCATCAAGAACCCTTGAAAAAAAGGGGTCCACTCAAGGGATGCTCAGTTTGAAAAGTGATAACATTTTTTTAAAAGAGAGAATTTTTTTCCAATGATTCTAGCATCAAGGAATCCTTTTGAAAGATTCCTTTCATTAAGGAATTCAAAAGAAAGAATGCTCCCTCGCAAGGGAAATTTTTTAGACTTCTTCATTAGAAAAAGTACTCCCTTATCGAAGGAAAGTTTGCAGATTCTATCTTATGAATATGTGATGAAAGAAAGATTTGGCTAGGAATCCATGCTGAAGAATGCAATTTTTGAAAAATAAGGACTTTTAGTGAAGGATTCATTGGTCATTGAATAAAACTTTTGAAAATCAGAACAATATGATATTCCCCCTTAGGATGGCGTGTGCCAAACTTAGAGGCATGCGACATCCTAAGGTGAGAAAAGAAAGAATGAAAGTGATGTTGTGGCCCACAAAACATGACAAGATGTAGCCATGGTAATGTTGTCACACATGTGAGGGACAACACATAAGCACCACAACATCACAAAGCAAGAAAAGAAGAGAGAGAGATAAAAAGAAAAGACAAACAATGACACAATGAATGAGAGATAGGGGATCTGATATTTTAGGGTCATAGCTCCTCATAAATATAAATAGATAGATATAAATATATAAATAAACTGCCATCAACCCCCCACTATATCAAACCACGTGAAGAAAGGTAGATGAAAAAAAATAAAAAT
Organism: Sequoia sempervirens; assembly: GCA_007258455.2. Taxonomy (NCBI): domain Eukaryota; kingdom Viridiplantae; phylum Streptophyta; class Pinopsida; order Cupressales; family Cupressaceae; genus Sequoia; species Sequoia sempervirens. The sequence goes on along the minus strand of VDFB02281492.1, from coordinate 21,244,697 downwards.
AAAAAATTGGGTCAACATGGAAGGGAGGACTAAACACCCCCAACGCTTTGCATCGTCCCTAATTGTTGAAAATCAAGGCACAACAAAGAGAAGAATGATATGAAAAATAGAAAAAGTTTTATGACACAAAACACTCCTATATCCAAGCACCTACAATGGTGACAAGGGTACTCCAAGAACACATAAAAGAGTGATCCCACAATAATCGGTTACAGTTTTTGGCCAAACTTGACATTAAAATCAATATTTTTCACCAGACATTCACTTTCTTACACCTATAGCAGCTAAACCATTAAGATTTTGAAGATGAATCAAACTATTTATTTGTTAGATATTTTGTGTAGATTCTAATTATATATTTTTTTAAAAAATAAAAAATAAATTGTGAATCCTTTTATGTAATTTTTAATAACTTATTTTTTCTACTAATAAACATTTTTAAAAAGTGATGTTTACTTCGGCCCATGTAACTTTTTTTATAGATAGGATACAATTTTAATTTTTAAAATACAATTTTTTCACACCAATATCTAGGGAATGGATATGTTTTCATAATTTTTTGTTACATATATTTTTTTAATTAATTTTCCAAGTTAGCATAATTATAATTTGGAAAGATGTGTACTCCAGCCCGCATAACTTTTTTTGTATTCATTTGAATTAACTTATTCTTTTTTTGTTGGAATAAGGACATCAATACCTAGTGCACATGTATTTTTTAGAATTTTTTTTCTCAATTTTTCTATTTTTTCGTATGTGTGAAATAAAGAACTTGATGTTCACTAAAAATCCTACATTCACAAGAAATAAAAAATAAATATAATAATCAAATTAAACATATTTAAAATTATACTTTTTGGGAAGCTTATAATAAGGGGGCTTACAAAACATAAATTTTAAATGAATTCATTTGATCACCCAAAAGTAAATCAAAAATGGTTTTTTATTAGCATTTTGATAGGCGTAGAGGAGACTCGATTATAGGTATGGTTTAAATATAACAAGGTTCTATCCAAGGAGGTTTGATCTAAGGGGGTTTGATCAATCTCTCTTTAATTAAAATAATTTAAATGGAACCCTTAAAGTCATAAATCATTGTATTTTCTAAAAATATGTGATTTTAGGCAAAAATCAGGATGTCCCAAAAAGTGTAACCCATTATTGTGGCAGCATTAACTATTGGAATTGTGTGTCTCAATCTCACAGGCTGAAACCTCTGAGTAAGCATGGTCACTGTGACTGCTGAGATGTCTTGCTGATCTACCTATGATCTTAATCTGTCAGCTTGTTGATGTGACTTCTGGAATCTCTCAGCGATCGGTATAACCTGAGCCTTCGGCGTAACTTGGACAGTCAAAATGATGTTTCGGTGATGATAGAAAGTTTGGCCGATATCGCGTGACCCTTGGTCCATTTTTTCGATGTAACAATCAAAGTGACTTGCCTCTGTCAAAATGAGTCTTAGCGACAAATGATTGTCTTGCCAATGGGTTGGTGTCTGATGGTTATTGACTTGAAGTCATCGGGGTGACATGAAGGCTCAATAAGAGTTACCAATGGATGTGGTTTTGCAGACAAGCTAGTGTTTTCACTATGACCTCTTGGCGATAGCGTTCCTCTTGCCGATGGGTATATTGCTTTGGTGTGATCTCTTGGCGATAGCGATGGTCTCTCCAACTGTTCTATGCTCGATATGATGTCTCACTGATAGTGGTAGTCTTGCCGATAGCCCTACATGTGTTGGTCATCGGTATGAAGTCTCAGCGATATGGCTTGTCTTGCCGAAAACTTTGCATGATGAACATCGGTATGACATAAAGTTCTATGAGACTCTTGGTGATAGTGAAACTCTTGGTGATAGGTCTTCACAAGATGTATTTGCATTCAGTATGACCTCTCGCTGATAGCGATGGTCTGGCCAATGCTTCTGCAATGGATATCGGTATGATGTCTTAGTGACAAGGGTGAGTTTGAGCGACAACTTTTGAACTTGGTGTAACCTCTTGCTGAAGGTGGTGACTCTGGATGATATCAATAGTTGGTATTTATGGTATCAAGGAGACATGACTAGTGTCTCACCGACATGTGACACAATTTAAACGCCTTGACTGATTAACTATCCTACGTGGTTTGTCTTTGACCAATCAGAGAAGCAGAATGGGAACCACTAGCAATTGGATTGTTGTGACCATTCCTATGAGGAAGATCAACATACCATGATCAACATGGATATACTCTGAAATTGAAGATGATGATCAGTTCTAAAAAAATAATGGAGTGAATGGGTCAATGTGTGATCAGTGTGAATTCAATTGAGAGTGTCTTGTAAATGAGGTGTTATGTACAAGGTTGATCATTGAATCTGCTGCTGTAAATTGACATCAGAAAGATAAGTTTGATCTCTGTATGTAATTCCATTACTATAATACAAAGAGGCTTTTCTTGGTGTGGTGGGTTTTTCTCCCGTAAGGGTTTTCCCACGTAAATTTGGTGTTCATCTGTGTATGTTAATTTCTCTATTTCTCTTATTTCTTTCAAGATTATCTTAATTGGATTGTAATTGAAAATTTAAAGTCACCTCTGCATTCTTCCCTGAGGTTTTGACGTTAGGAGAGTTAGTTCTGCACCTTAGCTTTCCTTACAAAAAAAAGCATGGGGAAACACAACACACACAAAATATAAGCTATAGATAAAGAATAGATGCCCCCTAGTCCTCATCAACCAAGAGGTCATCATTCTCCCAGTCTAGATCATTGTAAGGGGAGGGCAGGATCGCAAGGGGGTACCCTCTGAATCTCCTACGACAAGAGCCAAGGAAGAGGGCCTCTTGAGGTCTTCTTCACTCAATTCCTATGAGGTAAACATCAACAATCTCTTAAAAATCATCGATAGAGTTGGGACATCATCTATAGAGTTGAACATGCACTTGATGGGAGTGCCATGTGTCAACCAAGAGCAAGTGATGAAGGAGGTGCTTGAGATCCACTACCGACCTCACTAAAGGATTCAAGGGTAGTGACGAAATTCAGGGATGCAAGCTGCCTCTGTCACTAGGACGGTGCAAGCCAAAACAAAACCAACTTTCAAAGAAGGTGATCCATTCTTTTGACCCCATTGCAAGCAGGTTTTCCCTCCAACTTATGCTTCATCAGAGGATGTGAGATCCCCAAAAATAAAGTAGAAGGCTCGGCAGAAGAGGATAAAACTATAGTGGACATCATTGAGGTATTCAACATGTCCACAAGTTTTGAAAAAGGTGGGATGTCTGGAAGGAATATCAGAAGAGGAGGCTTGGCCTAAGGATCAATGAATACTTGTACCCTCTTAGGGTGAGGATCATTCATGCTTGGAGGGGGAGTCAAAATCAAGATTGAGGTGAAGGGAACTAAAGCAAGAGGGGTGGAAGAGGAGCTCACAATATAAGATTCTACAATAGGAGCTATTGGATCCCCTTCCTCCTTTTGCAAGGTGGCTTGCTCAGTGGACAAAGCCTTCCTCCAACACTTATGCTCATGCACAAAGCGATTTATTCAGCTTTGGGAGCTAGAGGCTGCAACCTAAGGAACAATAAGAGGTTCTTGTTCAATCATTAGAGTATCCATCACAACCATTTCCAGTAGAGGGAGTGACTCCTGGAAAGGAACAAGAGCATATGCAACAACAAATGGGGGAGTAGACTCAGGCACCTTAGCGATGGGCCTCTTCTAATTTGCTACCATAGGGGAAAGAATAGTAGGAGGTCATGGAGGATGAGGTGAAAAACAGCTCCATGAGGACCCTTCCCCATACCATACAAGATAGGGCAAGGCACCATGGGTAAGATAGGAAGGTCAAACCCTTGACGCTTGGCCTTCTGCCAAGAGGGAGCCATCATACTCCCCAAAAGATGCATAGGGGAAAAAGTCGAAGGTGCCATAGTAGGGTAGGAGGTAGAGGTAGGTGGAACTACAGAGGAAGAAGGAGAAGGGCCCTGAGCACGGGTGAGGTTCCCCTTCCCCTTTTGTGAGGAAGAGGTAGCCTACTACTACACTATAGGGTAAGTCATTTTTGGATACACCTTTCCCCCAGTCTTATAATTAACGTAATTCTGATAAAGCAATTTCATTCTTGGAGGAAGCAGACCAATCGAGGAGGGCCAAAAATGATCCAACGAATACCCCCACATGATACCAATGGATGATACCTAGTGTCATGCATGACATGCACTGGACCTTTGTGAGAGAATTTTAGAAATTTATGAATAATGTAAGCAACTCCGTTCATGGAAACTAGCCATGGGATGCCTAGATTCACCCTAAACAAGTTAGATTCTAGAATGACGTCAAAGGTGGTATTCACAACCCTAGGTCCTACTAGGACAAAAAGAGTTATAGAGCCATAGGGAGGAAGAGAGAGGCCATCATGGGTACGTATAGTGGTCTTTGTCTTCTCATATTCCTCCCTCTATAAGGAATTCAAAAAAAAGTCTCCTAGATGTAATAACATTAATGTAACTCGTGGGGTCCACAAGGACTCTTGTCATAATTTTTCCATTAACATGAGTGGGAATGTATAGAGGAGAGGCTTTATTGTTCATGGGTAAATCTTGTGATATAAAAGTCACATCTGGTGAACTAGTCGTAGGTTGAGTGGGGAATATGAGTAAATGAAACCACATTGATGTATGCTAAGACCTCAGGAGAAACACCAAAATGATCAATAATTAAATTCGTAGAGTGCAATGGAAATGGGTTTGTGTAAATCTACAATTCACTATTCGCCTTAGCCACAAACTTGTTTGCATTCTAATTTTTACCATTGAGGAAAATGGTACCATTGTCGATGCGGTCCTGTATCTCATGATGCATGCACATACAATGTTTAATATCATTCTTGTGGACATCATTGTATTGGAAAAAATACATTTCCATCATACTAGTCAGGATAAGGGTCTCAAAGAGGTCGAGTATCTTCCAATGTTATAAATTTATCCTTTAATAATTTTTGCAAAATAGAAGAATAAGATTTAGATAATTTTGTGAACTACCTATTGTGCTTGATTCCTCTATCATTAGACATGGCAAATAAATTCACATGTTTTCCTTTTCCTAAAATTAATACTACAAATCTTTCTTCAGAATGGGGGCATGAGGAAGATCCCTTGAACTGAACAACTGTCTGTTGATACTCCCGCAACGCCACACATAGATGTGCAAAAGAAGGATACTTCATTAAGGAAAACCTCTCCTGCCAAGATTTCTACAGGTTGCCTAGGAACACCTTCTATACATCTAAGTCAGGTAGCAGGTAATAGATTTGTGAAAAGAGTGCTTGGTATCAAGCAATGAAATCAGTAATCTTCTCATGCTCTCCCTGCTTACATCAGACAGGATCCAAGAAGGTCATCTTTGGCCTGATATTAGCTTGGAACTATCAAAGAAACTGATTAAAAATTTGATTGAATGAGAATATAGAGTTTTCAGGCAAAGAACAATACCATTCTAGTGATGTGTCTTTGAGAGATCGAGGGAACAATTTGGCCATTAGAGCATCATGGTGAAAGAAGTCTATACACATCGAGTTGAAAGCTGACATGTGTGTTTGAGGGTCTCCTTTACCACCATATTTCTCAAAATTAGGAATTTCCATCCCTTGAGGTAAGGGAGTACTCAATATTTTCATTGACAAAGGACTATGTCAAAAGAAAGGTTAAAAAATAGGTTGGGCAAAGGCTTGGGATAGGCTCGCTAGCTGGTTATGCATTTGACCCATATTTTACAACAGGGCATTCAAAATAGGATCAAATGAAGAAATAGGACCAATGGAGCCACCACCAAAGCCACCACCAGAGCCACTACTAGATCCACCGCCATGACCACCATCAGAGCCACTGCTAAGGCTGCCACCATAGCCACCATTGGAGCCATTGCTGTGACCACCACTGAAGTCATCGATAAAGCCGCCGAACATACTAGGACCACTAGCCTCCATTCCACTATAAACCCCATTGTCAAGGATAGAGTTGCCCCCAAGAGGAAGAATATTGAATCCAAGGGGTACTCTGCTCGCTTTGACAGTAGGAGGTAGATTAGGGATGAAGATGTTGATGGAAGGGATCATTTTAGCCAAGCATACTGATGTCATAGGCATTAAGACACCAATTTGTCTTTCATACGTGTTGAGCACATGACCTTAGGTAATATTTTACCTAGGGTTGTAAGAAGGGACCTATGCTTCCATTAAATCAGTTAGGCCATGAAGAAACTTTATGCTTGTCCAATCCTTTTCTAGCATATATCTAATTTTATTAACAACCCTAGTAGGCCTAGCCATAATTTTCTCTCTCCCCAAGTGATTTACAAGATCCAATAGCGTCCTATCTAGAGCCAAGAGGTGCTTTCAGGAATAGGGACAACTTCATTCTATCTAGATGCAGAGTTGAAGGAGATATAGGAGGAGTAGGGGCATGAGTGGTTTCATTGAAGAAACTCGTCTCTATTGCCAATATCATCTCCTAGAAGGCAAGAACTAAAGTGACCCTCATAAAGTCCATCTCTAAGTGTCGATGTCACACAATCCTCCTAATAATGTATTCAAAATTCATAGACTGAGTTGTGAAGCTCATAAAGCAACAAAACACACAAGTCCATAGATTACGTAAACATGAGAGAAAGGACCTCAACACAAAGAAATGGATATTAAAAGTTTCACATTAGGTTCACCAAAATGTAGAGGAGGGGGACTGACTGCTCATAACCCTAGGTCATAGGAGGGCCTAGAACAATCAACTACCATGATCTACATCATGTTAAGGATTGTTTAAGGTAAGCATAATGTTTGAGAGGGTGAAAAGGAAGGACAATTGATTTGTCATTGTCCTTTTATCAACCCAAGAGTTTATAAAACCACATGAACAAATTCTCGAGTCTAAACCGTGACCTAGGCAACTCTTTACTAGAGGACTCCAATACAAAAGATGAATGGCAACACAATGTGATGGCTTCCCAATTGGGAATTGGCATACAAATAAAGAGTATAAATGATAGTCTAAACTAATGAGGAACCCACTAACAACCTAATAAATACAATTTTAAGCAATGACAAAAAACATAAAACAACTAAACTTCTAAAATAACAAGAAGAATACTTTAACTTAAGAAATAGAGTTGGACAAGAGTTAAGGTGGCAAAAATAAAACTTACGCTTGGTCTAGCCTCCCGCAAGCTCCACACGATTAAAATTACCTACACACAACATAACGAGGAAAAAATTTGTGGCTGTTTCGGGGCTTGCCATAGTCAAAACCTCATTTTGGTGTTGCCACCTCCATGGACATCCAGAATAGCCACAATAAAGAAAGTATGATAAAGGAAAGCATTGAAAGGAAGAATACCAAGCAATGCTAACAACAATATGCTAAATAAATCAAATAATTATGTTAAGTGAAATGGATATCACCTCCCCAACAAGATGCCCTCAAGAACATGAGGGGAGATGTGAGCTCGCAAGCTTGGAGATGCCAACGTTCCTGCAACAAAATGAGAAATGAAACCAACAAAGTGTCAACTTGGAGCTTCAAAAATGGTGGAGAATGCAATGAAATACTCAAGAAAGTATGTAGAACTGTGAAGTGAGATTGAAGAAGTGTGTAGAAGATTGAATGAGTGTGTAGAAGATCATCTCAATGTGAAGGATAGTCTTTTGAAGTTGAATGGGAGCCCAAAAGAGCCGTTCGAGGCCAATCAAGGGTGTAGGGGCATTACACTTCATCGCCAATGGAGAAATGTAAATCCTTTGTAGGTTCCAGAGGTGGGAATCTTGTCAGGATGACAATACGTTGCATAGATGTCTGCACGCTGCACTAGCGTCCCGAACAAAGATTCCCCATCGACACTATAGACAGGCACCAAGTGGGTGGAAAGCATGTGGATGAGGTGGAATAGCATCTTTAGGTTTTATTTTTCTATGGTAAGGGGGTGTAAATGGGGAATTTGCAAGGGGTGCAAATTCACTCCATTACACCTCTAGATAAATCTTTGTTCTTAATAGAAGTGTTGAGTCTGTATGTATGTATTGTAATATTATCAGAAGATAACACATTGGGTATGTGATTTGGAGGTATATTTTTTACTATAAGGGTTTTCCCATGACATATATTATGTTTCATTTCTCTCTTGAGTTACTTCTTTGCTAATTTATTTAGATTTTTTTATTTTCATTATTCTCCTCATTATATTTCTAGGAAATTATCATACTTTCCCTTCCTTTCATTGATAAGCTATTCAAATAATAAAGAGGGTTTTGAAGAGCATACATAATTTATTAGTTGAAGCTAGAGGAGGAAAGTTGTAGTGATGAAAGACCATAATGTTGAAGTATTTAAAATATTATGAATACATTATTAACATGTCATGATAGAAACTTATATAGAGTAGCCATTAATATACCTACATGGTAATAACCTAGTACAAATAGACTAAATATGAGACAATAGGGAACTCAACCTCAAAAATAAATTGGGAATTATGGTAGAGATCATCTAGTTTATTTTGATCATCTAAATATAATAAAGACCATGCTACAATGGTGGTGAAATTTATGTTTTAAAATTATTTTTTTTATAGGTTGAATGTGTACTTTGATGTTAATTACCCAAGTTCTATATGATAGATACTAGAGATGATATTGTTGTGAAGATATATTGAAGTTGAATCTTATGAAATGCATAATAAAGTTTAGGTATTCTTGGGAGAATTCCTCATTCAATCCCTTATGTTGTATGTTTCATGAAATTAAGATGAATAATAAAGATTAAACATAATAGAACAATATATACTTTTCTAGATTCAATGCTCTTTAGATTGAGCTAGAAGCAGTAAGAGCCTAATGTTGATAAATATCATTTAAGAGCTCTCTCAACACCTCTTAATGTTCTCTCAATGGTGTTGATGAATGATAGAAGAATGTAGGTTGTTTTAATATATAAGAATATGACCTTGAAATGGAGTATGATTCATGAAACAAATTATAGAGAGGGTTTGATTTATAGACTTGAGGATGGGTTAATTAATGGATTGGATTCAATTTGAAGATAAAGGGTTAGGAATGATGGAGAGATTAGGGTTGATGAGAGATTTCCAAGTGGTATCATTTGGTTGATGCATTTGAGGAGGATCAAGAAGATATGAATGACTAGGATTTTTCACCAAATCCAAGGGTTGAGAATGAGTCCTCTCAGATGTGTGAAAATGACACATATGAAAGAGTTGATGGAGATATATGAATCCTCTCATACATGTGTGAGGGGTCACGTGGGAAAGAGAGGCTTGAAAAGTGTCCTCTCACATTGTAATGTTCCTAGCATAAAATTTTAACAAGGATTGATTTGCAGATTGAATTCAATGAACAACAACATATGAACATAAAGATCACTTTGATATAATGATAAAATTCCAACCACATATATGATATATCAAATAAAACACACTGAGACTGATTTGAAGTGATGTGAAATGTTCCCTCATATCAACAACAACATTACTATCTTCCTTATAGATTCCTTGAAGCTCAGATGTAGTCCTTGAATGGGAACACCCTCCATAGCCAAAGTGGTTTCATCCTCCGATCCTAGTGCTCACTAGGTTTTCATCTAATGATCACACACTCTTATTTTTATCCACAAAAGGAATTAGACACAAGTGTCCCTAAATATAGAAGAAGGATATCATAATTTGACCCCCATTACATGACTTAACTTCCTAAATTTATATGCTAACAATTCCCTTAAGGAATAGGTCGACCTTGAACCAAAATGGTGCCAAATCCTAGGATTTGAATTTCACACACTATAGTAGGTCAGCCTTAAGGATAAGGTCAATTATTTTGGGATTAGTGTGCCACCCTGTGACCCTATCCACATGCTTCCTCAAACCCTTCTTCCCAAAACTTTGCAATTGATGCCACATGATCCAAAGGTGTCTTAACCATTATTCCTGCTAAAGTAGGTGTTATTTTCCTAGTACAATCATCCAATGATAGTAATATATTTTTGGTACTTGATCCATTTCCCATAAGATTTGGATGTGATGTGTAGGTGTCAGTATGGATTCTATGTTCCAAACTAAAAGCTAGAATGTGTTCCTATAGAGGAATGCAAAGGGATTCTTAGAAGCGATTCTGCTCTAGTACACTAAGCCTAAACTAGTGATTTTCTAATGGCGATATCTTCCTGGTATAATATTTTTTTCCCATAGGCTCTATATATGATGTGCGGTTGTTATTGCAGATGTTATGTTCCAAACCGTAAGTTGGAATGTGCTCTTGCGAAGGAATGCGGTAGGATTCCTAGATTCCAATTTGTAATTGTTTTTTTCTAAAAAAAGGGACATGACACACACATGTGGGAGGATACATAGGTATATAGGAAGGAGACATGTGAATCCTCACACGTGTGAGGATACATGAATATATGAGATGGAGACATGTGACTCCTCGAACATGTGAGAATCACATAATGGAGGGTTAGGATTGCTTTAAAATAATGGATGGCTAGGATTTCATTGTAACTTTTTAGAGATAAGTGAGATTCATATGTGATTAGTTAAACTAATCACCCTTAGATGTGTGCAAGGAATTAAGTAGTTAATTAATTGATTTTAATTAAATAATTAGATTGAGTTGGAAAGGCGAGAATTAAATAAATAAATTTTTCTTATTTAATTATTATGGGATATGATTACGAGTTTAGACAATTAAAATAATATAAATATATTTAATTAAATGTGAGGGGTCCAAGGATAAATGATGAATTAATTAATTAAATAAATATTGTTTATTTAATTAATGAATATGAATAGGATAAATCTAATGTGGTTGGGTATGGAAAAATTAGGTGCCTATATTTTTTACCCTCTCTGAGTCCATGTAACTACTAGATGATGCAATTTCATTTCAAATATAAAAAAGATATCATGGTGAAACAAGGGAAAATAGGTTGGTTGATTGAAAGCAAAAGGGAGTTCACCAAAATGATAGTAGGTAGACCTATTATCCTTTATTTCATTAGGAAATGAGATCCACACAATGAAAGGACTATCAACCTTGAGGTGAGTCAAGTCAAAGTGTGAATTTGCAAATTTCCTTTTTTTTGCAAGGACGGGGGTCCTGATTAAACAACACTTTGGGCAGAAAGATTAAAAATAACAAAATAACTCCAAAATGTAATCTACAACTTGGATCTTGAAGATTAAGCTCAATACTGATGGACTCAAAAATAAAAATACATATCTGAGAGAGGGAAATGATGTGTACTAGTCACCAAAAGTACTTTTATGAAGCTATTTGGGGACTCATCCACCCTTTGTTGAATGGGTCCTGGCTAGGGCTCTGTGAAAATGGTTTTTGGGTTCTCTTCTCTTGTGTTTGCACTCCCAAATCCCTAATTTTCACAGTTAGAAAACCAAAAATAAATCCTGTAGGTGAGTTTCCATGAACTAGTAATAATGATGACAAGAAATACAACTTTGACAACTTCTTCAATATTGTTGTTCAAGAGATCTTCCACCTAAAATACGCAAACACAAATCAAGAGGGAAAAGTGTTTTGTTGTTGGTGAATGGGGGTTTTCCTTGGTCAAACCCCATTTTGGTAATTAAACCTTGTAATGAAACAATGAAATATGAAGGAATGATGAATGAAAAAAGTAATGTCACAACTCACCAAACCCTTGTATGAACCTTGGAATATAGATATGTAACTTGCATGAAATGAATTCAATGGATGTGGATCTTGATCTTGAAACTTGACTTGGAACAATGCCTTTGAATGCTTGAATGGATCATGAACACTACATCAACATATTAGCTCAAATAACATGCATGATGAAAGAAGACTTTGACATGATGATAGGATCTTGATTTTCGCAATAATTCTTCACTAAATCTAATCTTGAATTCCTTGAAATTCTCTTGATCACAAAATTTTCTATATGAATGCCCTCTTCAAAATCTTAGGTGAAACATAGTGAAATGACCTTATATTTATACATATGTGACATAAATTTCTCAAAATTCAAATAACACAAGCCAAAATGTGAATATGGATTTGAAATCATTAAAATATCTCCAAAAGCATAATTTAAATTTAGGTCCTAGGTCCAAGTGACGACCCATTCACCCTTGGGCGAATGGGTCTTAGGTCACTTACCTAGGACACACATTGCTCAATTATAAATGTTATGTTATGAAATTAATGAATATCAGGTTTTCCTCTTTGAAAATTGCAATTAATTAGGCTTGGATTTGAATTAAAGAGACCAATTACTTGGAAAATTAACCTCAATTAAGTAATAAAGCCCTATATAAGTGTGAAAGTGTAAAGATACACTTTACAACACTAAAAATAAGGTGCAATTAAGTCCATTTTATTTAATATGGCCCTAAACTTAATGTGAATATGTAAAATACATATTATAACACTAAATTAAGGTATAATTTAGTTCATTTTAATATTTAATTCCCAAATTAATTTTGAAAAAGGATACTTTTTCCTACACTACACATGGCTAAAAGGGATAAGACTTAGTGGCATTGTACCTCATTCATTGGAAGTATAAGGTTTGATGAGGAGGAGGAAGGTTGTTATGTCCCCTCAAGGGGATAGGTTGATTAGCCAAAGTTGAGGCAAAATATGAAATAGATTCAATATTTAAGAAATGCAATTCAATTTGATCCTTGTATTAATCTGGGGGTATAAACTTGCAAAAGGAATTGTAGCTATATGCACAAGGGTTGCAAGTAGAAAGGAGAGTGTGGATGAAATGAATCTATTCAAAAAATGAAAGCAATGTTATTCTTTTAAAATCTACTACAAGAATTTTGAACATTGTTGTTGTAGGGACTAGTATGCAAGTTGCTATGAGTATTGTGTAAGTTACATGAAATATAATGATATTAGAGTAAAAATTGTATAGGTTGTATGGAATTTATTCCATAGGGACTATATGCTACAAGGAATATATGCTATAGAAACTATAACTTATTTTAATTAATTAAATATAGAAATGCTCAAAGAATAAACTACCAAAGATTATTCTATAACTAGCTATGTTCAACTATCCTATTTATCAAATCATTCTTAATATAGATCAATATGAAAATTATATACCTGTAGACACCCAAATTTGATCACTCCCATATGATCAAATTTACCTCTTTATTCATCAATTATGTCAATATTAATTTATTTAATTAATATTACACTTCCCACATAAGACTCTTAAAGTATTTAATTTAATAATTAAACACTTTATCTGATGCCTTTATCCTCTCTAAATTAAATAAATACACCAATTTATTTAATTTAGTCATTCTAATCTTTTGAATTAAAATCAATTTAAAATTCTTCTTTTCTCCCTCCTTGTCACATCCTCCATAATCCATCTCTAATTTGAATTAATTTAATTAATTCATATTTAGGGTGTGCATCCTCTTAATCAAGGATTAATGTCACATCCTCCTACATTTGCCACTTGTCTCTAATCTTCCATTAATTATCATAATCAAGTATTTGCACAACTTTAATCAAAGTCATTAACCACTTTTAGAACCACTTTTTAGTCAATCTTTCCATTTTTCCTTTTTGGGCATTGACCCTCTTTCCCATGAGAATTTTTAATTCTCATTTATTCATCCTATGTCTCTCTCCTCCCCATGTGAATTTTTAATTCACATTTTGTCTTTCCAAGGCTTCTAGAATGTTTGACATGTCACCTCATGCACATGTGACCAATTCCCACCTTTTTGGAGACCCTCTCTTATCCATTAGATTCTCCTATGAATGTGAATTTTTAATACACATTTATTTCTCCAACCTCTTTCTCTTTTCCCATGGAGATTTTTGAGAAATTCCAAAATTCTTCAAGTGTCATTTTCATTCCCACTTGGGGATAAGAAGTTCATTTTTAAAGAAATCTTCTCACTCCCCAAGGTACTTGGAAGGTACTTGTCCTTCCTCCACATCATGTACCTCTCTTCCACATCACCTACACATCATCCTACCTTTATCCATTTCACAATCCAAATGTCAAGATGTGAGGGCTTGTGAGTCCTCAACTCACCTTAGCCCTTCATCTTGGCCTTGTTGGATAAATCCCAACCATTTAATTCTCTAGAGAATTCAAGTTTCTCTATAAATACCCCTTCCTCTAAGGCATTTGGGGGACTTAGCCATTTTGCAACTAAATGCTGCCATTTTGTGCACTCATCTAACCATCAACTTTCATCCATTTGCATCTACATTCAAGCATATAGTCAAGACTTGCATTTATCCATATCAAGAGCTATCAAGGAGCATACAAATCAATCCAAATCAAGGGCCAACCAAGGAGTTTCAGCTGCAAGAAGGAAGGTATATCTATTTGTCTTCATTTAACACTTTTCTCTTTACATTTACAAATTTCTTAGGCTAATTTTGAGGTGTTTCGTTATGTTTTCCATTGCATTTTAATTGCTTAGAATAGGTTAAAATTTTTGATATCACAATACCATTATTATAATATTTCATATATTGAAATAAATTTGCAATTGAAAATTTATATAATAATTCATTTAAACTATATTTTTATAGTAATAACAATATTATATAAATAATTGATTGAAATAAAAAATAATAGAAAAAGGTCACCAATGGTTCATGCAAGTGGGCACTCCTCTTGGTCCATATGGTGATAAACACTTGTGCAATGAGATCCTTTAGATAAAATCAACTTGCTCATTTCAATATTTTGAGAATAATACTTATAACCATCAATTTTTATTGCTTATGTTGTGGCTTATATAACTTCAACTTATTAATAAATTATCTAGAAATAAATAAAGACTTATCGTTTTGTAGCCATATGAAATAAAATTAGAATACAACAATATAATGAGAAAGAGTTATTATTGGTCTAAACCACTCTTTATCATGATACCAAATAAAAAATTATATTATTATAATAAAAAAATATTAAATAACTATACTTGGCTCGTAGCCATGATATTTTAAAGCTACAAAAATAATTATAAAATTAAAGAAGCAACTGCAAAATCTTTAATTGACAAGTGTAATATTCATTGTTATTTGTGGGTTACATGAAGTTTCATCCATCCTATTGACATATTATATGAAAGACCTTGATGTTGTTGTGGTGATATGATACAAGGACCATGATAAATACAAACAAATGATACTACACATATGAAAACATGTAAGAATACATAATGATACAAAGATAAATAATGATTTACCCCTTGTCAAGTTTGAAAACAATTGATTGATGATGATGATGGTGGTGATAAAATTTATAATGATAAGGACAATGCAAGGATTAGGAACAATCTTTCCCATTGATAATGTTGTTGATGAACTAAGAAAAACATAACCTACATGGGAATGATATATCCTAATGACTTAATTAGAGTCTAGAGTGGATCAAGGTTTTTAGCGAGGTTGGGAACAAAATCATTAGATGCTTTATATTTTCTAGTAGATTGCATGAATTAAGGTTGCTTGTGTTTGAATAGACCATTTTGGAAAGATTTGGATTAGAGGAGATTTAGGATGGCTAGATTATATTGTTTAAATAGGGGATGGGAAGAGGATTGGATGAAGGATTCCATACGAGATAGGAGAATTATTGGATGGAGGATAGGACCTAGGAGGATTAGGAGATATGTGAGTGTTTGGATGGGTGTACAGGGTGTGACAATGAAAAATATTACTTGCTATGGGTAGATAAGCCCGGGGAGGGATCAAAAGAGACATGGAAGGAATTCTAATCTAAGTAGGATGAATGGGAAGAATGTGCTCCATTATAGGTGTAGTGTAATGGATATGCTAAAACCATTGTGGGAAATCTACCAAATTCATAGAAAGTGGCAGGGCAAGGGGTGCACATTGAGGGGGGTAGCTTGATTGTTGAAGGTAGTAAAAGATTCATAGGTTACAGGGGTGTAAGGGGGGAAATTAGTAAAGAAACTTTAATGTTTATTTGTCCATGTGTATTTGTGTCTAGGAATGCACCTATAAATCATTCTCTTAAATCTCAAAACTTTCATCTATGTTTATTTTTTATTTTTAAACTTAAAAATTCCTTCATTTATCTACTATGTGCATGTCCCTAAAGTGAAAGCATGCCCATTTACAACAATTTCAAAATTATAAATTGTTTTCTTCTATAAGGAACACGCCTTTTCCTAAAATATGTGCTTATATGAAAAACACCTTATTTTTTTATCCCCTTTTATTAGTGTTCCAACCATTTGACACATGCACTTATGAATGTGTATCTTCTCATTGTAAGGTATGCCTAAGCTCCCCTAGTGCACACTTATGAATGGAACCCTAAATTTTGTTTGTAATTTCTCCTATATAGGCATGCTTTTATCTGTAGAAACATATCTCTACTTTTGTATCCCTTCTTCATTTATAAACACACATGACTCTAGATGCTCACCCATGAGTACATTGATATCATATTAGTTCCATTACGTGCACTTGACTCCCCTAGTGTACACTTGAATGTATAGGATTATATTTTGGAAAGCCAAACATCCTTTGGCCAGCTGCTTGCTTCATTTTAAGGTGCACCTATGAATGGTGTTTTTTAATTTTTTCTTTGAACAAAAATTACTACGTAGTCAAGTTTGCCCCTAAGCTCCACACACACACCTTAATATTGATGCTTTGAAATTTTGTAAAGCACATTTCCCCATGCCTTATAATAATTTTACATTAAATTATTCATACTCATTCAATTTTTCCCTTGTTGCTCATGCATATGATAATACAAAAAGACAATTTCTTAAATTACATCTACTTTGACAAGGTATCCTCCTAAGCTCCAATATTTGACAAAATTGTCTTTCAAGAACTTATTTCCTCCAACATAACATAATTAATGATTCGAAAATTCTCAATTTCATGATCCTATAAGGATTATAAAAGGGAAAAGGATGAAAAGACATGATAAACCAAAAGAGGCCCAAAACACTATACTTAAGACCACTCCGGATAATGAATTTGGCATGAAACTCAATTCAATACAAAAAAATTGTATGAAATTTGAAAATAATTTTCCCTTTGACTAGCTTGATTTGGGCTTGGCCAATGAAGAATGGTGCTGGGCACATTGGAATGCACTTCAAAATATAACAATAAATATCTACCTCACAACTTTTAATCTACCTTAGTTTGTAACTACCATTCTTCCTTTCACAATTTCTTTCACAACAACCAGACTTTGATATCAATTGTTGAAATTGAAGAGTTTGAATATATTTTTCTCCATTGTTAAACTTATGAATCCAAATATCTTTAAATAGGCAATATATGTAGATAGATGTATTTTTTGCATGAGACATGACTCCCTATGACAAATATTTTAGAATGTGATTAAATATAATTTATACTTTTAAAAATATGGAGATGTCAATTATATGCAAGGACAAATATGAATAAAAATATTTAAATGTACAAGACTATGAAAAGTTCAGATTTTTTAAAAAGTTTTGCAAAATTGGCCATTAAATAGATGTCAGAAATTTAAATATGTCAAATATAAGCATTATTTAATAGACATTAACTGGTTAAAATTTTAGTAATATGTTTGTGTGTAAGGATCTGGGTTGTAGAATATAATTACAGTGTAGAGATTTGTATTTTTACATCGAAATCAATAGCCATTAGAAATCATCTTATAATTCTGTGGCCGTGCCCTGGCATAGCATTTAAATTGGGGCTTGAACCCATGACCATTGTTTGTGTTTTTTAACGGTTCAACCATCTTTTCTAACCGTGGAGAATATTAATGGCCAAACGGTAATTTACAACGTGAAACAAAATTCATTTCAAAGTGACAACCTTCGTTTCTCTGTGTAGTGTTGTTTAATTGCTATTGAGCTAATAGTTTTGTGACAAGTAGCTCTCCTTCATATAGTTCTAAATTTTTTTTCTTCAACTTACTCTTATTCTTGCTTCTGCTGCTGGTATTGCTGTTGTTGTACATATATTTTGGCTTCCTATACTTTAAATTGTGTCTATATTTCAATTTGTATCAGGGCTGCTGTCTCTGAGATGTTCTGTACTTGTTGAATATGCTGACGGGGCTGTGGATATCCATAAAATTGATAGGCATTGAATGTTTCTATTTCATCTTGCAGTCTATTCTGCTATTGATTTTATTGGGTTGCATCCTTAAATAAACATAGAAGCTCCTTATTTTTTTCCAAGACTGTGCTCAAGTTGAACTCTATAGGTCTAGTTGGAAGAACTCTTTCAGATGGAGGAATTCTTGCCAGTATTTGCGTCCCAAACTTCACAAAGTCTAGACATCTCTCATCAAAACTCCTGCTCTTGTCATCAAATATCCAAGCATGACCTAGATCACTGGTAAGTCTATCTAGAACTCCATGAGAAGAAGTGGATTCTGATGGTGGTAACGCATGGAATTGAAAAGGATAATCTGCTGATGGTGATATTTGAGTCTGATATTGGGAAGGGTCTAATGATGGTATCATAGGAGAATGAGAATGAGACACATGTTGACATAGGTTGAATGATTGTAACGTTTCAGAGTGGGGCACTTGATGTTGTCCCGGGTCTAATGATGGCAACCGGTGACTATGAGAATGGAACATTGCATGTTGACATGGATCTAATGATGTTGATACTTGTGAGTGATGGTGGGTAACTGGAGATTGTGACATTTGAGATTGAGTCTGAAAATGGGAGAGATGTTGATCTAATGATGTTGACACTTGTGAGTGATAGTGGGTAACTGGAGATTGTGACATTTGAGATAGAGTCTGAAAATGAGGGAGATGTTTATCTAATTATGTTGACACTTGTGAGTGATAGTGGGTAATTGGAGATTGTGATATCTGATGCTGAGTCTGAAAATGGGGGAGATGTTGGGGAGTACTATATTGTGGAATTGAATGTTGGGACAGTTGATGATGTTGGGTTGCACTGCGAAATGGTGAAGAAATTGGAGAGTGAGGAATATGTGGATAAGGAGAAGGATTTTGAATATAAGGATTCAAATTAGGATCAGGTTGTTGGGGTTGGAAATGGGGAAGTTGGGGTAGTTGTCTATGTCGGGCTGCGATGGGAAGTGGTGAAGAAATCTGAGAGTGAGGAATAAATGGATAAGGAGAAGGTTCTTCAGTGCAGGGATTCGATTTAAGATCAGATAGTTGGGGTTGTAAATGTGGTTGCTGGGGTAGTTGTTGATGTTGGGCTGTAATGGGAAATGATGAAGAAATCTGAGAGCAAGGAATATATGAATGGGGAGAAAGCTCTTCAATAAGAGGGAGAAGGAAATTAAGATTAGAATTAGGGTTTTGAGATTGGGATAGAGGAACTAAAGGAGGGTGGTTTATTTGAATTTTAGTATTACAATTTTGAGGCGAATCAAAGGAAAAAGGATAACAATGCTTACCTTGAGATTTAGATATATCATGATTGACAAAATTATGATGGTTATTAGTAGAGCTGATAGAATTATATTTATCTAAATTGCCACTTATCCTAGCTAATTCATAATCTGCCAAATTATCTAAAAGCTCTTGGGTTCTTGGTGATGGAGGATCCTCTTTTTCATGTTCACTGATATTTTGAGGGACTCTTCCCCTTCACCCACCTATTCCTCTTATTTGTGCTTGGCCATACATAGCTTCAAGTGGTTGATATATGAAGCAGAGATACAAAAAGAGCAGAGCTTTTTTTAATATAATTTATAGAATTTAATAGTATCAGCTGACATTAGGCGTTATATCCTTCTTCAAACGTTGCAACCATTGTTCACGACGCCAGTGAAGAAATCAAGTTGACTGTGTTATAATTAAAGAAGGCAGAGGGAGATTAATTTTAAAGAAAAATAGTGTTTCTCTTCCTTAAATATAAAGTTAAATATATAGTGTGGCTTCTGTTTTTCAATCATAAGCGTCTGCTAATGACTTTAATATGGCAAAGAATTATATTATTAGAATTTTCTATTTATTTAAACACATTTTATACTTGCATAACTGCTAACTATTTTTACAAATGTTGTTATGTAATTTTCTTATAACTCTCACAATTTCAATATTAGAAGTAAATTTGATATTACAAAAATAATATTTTTCCTTTCAAAATTCAAAACACTTCCAAATTTTTTAATTCTCATATTACATAATCACTTTTAAAAAGCCGGTTAACTGTTCATTTATTTCACCATCCATTCAACTGCGAAGCGTCTAACTCTTCCTGTCTTAGTTTTACAGTTTACATCTGATGATAGTAAAATTTATGAACTTTAAAAACAATATTAACAAAAGGAGAAGCGGTGAAGTTCCTACCGAAAGTTTTAGAATAGTTTTGTTTGTATTTGTTGAGTTTGTTGTGTTTTAGGAACAATTGGTTAGGATAAAGCTGTTGTCACCTAAATTTAGGAATTTGATCATTGATAGAGTCAACTTTGTCTTCCATTAGAAAATGACCCTTATAACAAAAGAATTTTGCTCACTTCAAAATTTCCCCTACCACATTTATTCAAAAAACCTATAGATTCTAGTGTAATAAGCATGGAATGAAATGGATTTCAAAGTATTTGTAAAAAAATATTTAAATTTTTGCTCAAAACTATCTTGGAAGTGGATTCCAAAGATTTTTAGGTTGTACATGCCAAGTGTACTAGGGTTGGCCATGTGGTGGTCACTTAGAGACTCTCGAGCACATATACTATTGTTGAAGCTTTAACTTGCTTGTGCTGCAAATAGACCCAAGTAGTTTTATGACACCATCCATACAATACATATTGTATGGTTTTTGTACAATCACACCGAACTTTGTACAAATGTATCCTCAAATAGCCCTACAAGTGCCTCAATAAAATTTTGTTAGAAAAATGCTAAGTGTTATATATCAAAATCCGTTTCTCAGTTGTCTCAGACACAATGATGTGGTCCTTTTTGACCTTAATGACACTTGCAAAAACTCTATTTCTGGAACCACTAAAAAAACCTTTAAACATAGTTAGTGGGAATCAACAAGAAGACACACAAACATGGAATTAGAGTGAGATAAGGGGTTAAGTTCCTTGATAGAGTCGTCAAAATGTAATGCTAAGATTTGAAACTTAAATTAAATCAAACTAGTATGCAAGCTCCCATTTTAAAAGGTCTACTAGTTTTAGACAACATTGCATTCAGGAGACCACCTCTGCATCGGCTAGTCTGTTATCTTATGATTTCCATTGTGAATTATCTTATGAGATCATTTAGGTCAAGTGTATATTTGACCTCTGTAATTTTCCAGACAAACCATCTAGGTAGATGTGTATATTCAACCTCCTCATTTTTCCAGACAATTCTCTCAAACCAGAAATCATTGGTACCTCTCAAAGTTTATGAGTAGGGTAGATTTGTTTTTCTATTGGAGATCCTTATGAATTTGATGATATAAAAAACTAATGCTTTGACTGTATATGTTATTACGCCAAAGGCGTTCCCTTTGTGAGGAGAGTGGGTTGACTTCGTGGATCGACAGTCTCCATTGCTGCAGAGGCGTGCAAGACGACTGCAGCACCTTTAGCCGTTCGATTTCATTTCGCCATTTCCCGGTTCTGCCTTCGGTCATCATTTTTCACTGTTTTTCACCATTTTTTCACTGTAAACCCCCATTTTTGTTATTAGTCGGCTTATCATCATGGAAAGAAGATAGCAATGAATGATTTCATTGCAGTTTTTTGGATACATACAATGAAAAAATTACAAATCCGAGTCATCGATCACTACACAAAATCAATTTTAGGAAGCCCCCTCATAGTCGTCCAATCTGCATTTGATATAGTGAAAAAAAAGAGCAAGTAACGATTTCTCCATGGCTACCGTCTTTATAGGCTAATAAGTGTTAGGGTTTTGGCAGAAAAATGAATATAACAAGAACAATAAACTCTATTAATTTAGAATGTTGCTTATCTCATAACCACGAGCCTCCATCTGAGGCACAACCAACCATTCATCTAATAATAACAATCTCGTGCGTAACAATTCTTATCATATTAAAAGAATGCATTTAATGAGTTATAAATAACAAATCGGTCAAGGAAGATGGAACAACTCATTTCTTGGAACAAAAAGTGGTTACAAAGATTGAAGCGCATGCACCAAGGTACTAGTAATAGATGGAAATGAGGGAAGGGTAAACAAAAAAAATGCTTATATAGGAAATATATCACTCTTGCGCATGATACTCGCAAAACCGTTACCACTAGAGTAGCATTGTGGAGACATATAGACATTAATACGACACACAACTGACTCAACTGGAATGCACAACTACCATGAAATGATTAAAAACTTAAGCAAGACAAAATACAAATTTTAAACCACAATCTAATACCGGCAAATCACAAGTAAAGAAAATCATTCCATAATTAATCTGTTCTCAAAAAACACCCCACAAAAGACCCAATACCGATACATTTATATCTCCAACATTAGAAAAATGAGTGTCGAAACCTTCCCCCTATGTGTATAACCAATACCTTACATATATACCCCCATGTTTGCACAAAGCCATTTTCAAATATAGTGCTCCTATAAGCAGATTATTACACCATAGTTACCAACATTAGAGAACTGTAACACAATGGGAATGCCTATTCCAAGAAACGGTTACTCCTATACCAGCAGAGCTGCATCAAAGAATAAACGATAATCTTTTTGTTAGACCTGAAAAAGAGGTATCTTAAATGTTAGACATGGAGATGTCTCCGAGATAAACCAGTTTACTATCTCAACAGTCTGCAAAATATAACATGGAATTTGAACAATGCCCTTCAATACCTGTGAAATCATTTAAAATATTTAATGAATTTTACTTTTTTGAGAAAATGGAAAATATAAAAAATATATTTAAATTTGTCACTTTATCTTAAATAGTTTTGCATAAATAATTTAAAAAATATTCAAATATAAAAACTTAACCCATATAAAATTATACATGAAATAATAATAATAAGAACTTTAACAATAAAAATATTAAAAATGTATTGAAATTTATCTTCTTTCAAAATATTTATCTTAAATAATTTTGCATAAATAATTAAAATGAAATTTTCTAAAAAATGAAAAATATAAAAATTTAGAAAAAATAAATAAATTTACCTTCCTTCTATATATTTATCTTATAAAATAAATTTTAACTATAATAATTAAACAATCAATATATCTTCCTCCTAAACATTTATCTGAACAAATAAAATGAATCAATATTAACTAGAATAATGAATTAATAAATATTTATCTTAAATAGTTGATTTCAAATATCAAGTTATTTAAAAAATAGTTATTATTTTATTATAAATTAATAGTTTCTATCTTTAATTTTTTCATAATTTTTGCATCTTGAGAAGTGGCAAAAAAAAGTCAATAAAATTGCAAAATAAAAATGAGTTATATGAATGATATTGCAATTATTATAAATTAACATTTTTAACTTTAACTTTGTCATAATTTTTGCATCTTGAATGTATAAATATTAGTTGAGAAGTGGCAAAAAAAAAAAAGCCAATAAAATTGCAAAATAAAAATGAGTTATAGAAATATATTTATGAATGATATTGTAATTATTATAAATTAACATTTCTAACTTTAACTTTGCCATAATTTTTGCATCTCGAATGTGCAAATATTAGTTGAGAAGTGGCGAAAAAAATGCCTCAAAAAAAGCCAATGAAATTGCAAAATAAAAATATTATACTCAATTCCGCATAATCCGCCCTTATCGCCTAAAATTTTTTAGCCAATAATATTCAAGAAAAATAATTTTGAAAATTAGAAAAGTTAAAAAACATGCATTTAACTTTAGAAAAAACTTCAAATATAATGTATAAAAGAAAATAATTAATTTTGATTGGTTGAAGTTCAAAACATTAATAACTAGTTAGGATCTCGCCGTGCCTATAGTTCCTTTGGCAAGAACTAAAAAATATATAATATATTTGCATCACGAGATAAAGATGGTTGGAATAAGATATCCAACAATAAAAATTCTTCAACTTAAATCATAGTAACATATTTAATATTGCGTTCAATCAAATAGTTCACATCAGAAGTAAACCATCTTGAATTTCATAAAAAAGAGGCGAGTTTTAATTATTGTGAACGTGATCATTGAAGATACATTTTCCTTCAATCAAATTCTTTAAAAATTCCCCATTCAAACCGAGGCTTCTGTGTTTCAGTTATGCTCGGAAGTAAAGAATTTATATCAGTACATTTTTTCCTTAAATTTCAAAACGAATTAATTAGACAATACATAATTTTTGTCAAGTTCATAATTTTAAATTAAATTTAATCAATATATTTAAAATTTAAAAATTATATATATATATATATATATATATATATATATATATATATATATATATATATATATATATATATATATATATATATTAATTAGTTGAATAAGTTCTACTTAATTTTTTACGTTAATTAAAAAGATAATAGTATAATATTAATTTTTTTTTTTGGTAAAATAATATACTCTTAAAGTTTATGTACGACCAAATTTAAATCAAAGATGAAAGTTGAAAAGGTCAAAGTTCAAACATAACATAATAAATTGAGTAACTAATGCAACACGAGTAGGATGGGGAGCTTTGCAATCTCGTTTTCCCCAAACATCACTAAGAGGAATTATCATCAATCATATCATTATCAATGAGAGCTCCTAATAACTAATGAGAGCACCCTCTTCTTTGGAAGTGTCCTTATAAATTTGTTGAGCATGAATTAGAGAGATGGTCAATTCAAGCCAATGAAACTTGTTAGAGTCTGGCCAACTAGGAGTATCATAGCCATGAGAAAAGGTGGAAGGTGGTCATGATGTTTGAGACCAACCATAATCAATATTATCATTTCTTCTCGAGGGTTGAGAGCCACAAGACTAGGATCCACAATTTCTTTTTTGGTAAATTGGTTGTGATCTCACTAGTGCCCTCAAGGAGGAGAAAAGGAGGGAGGTGGGGCTCAAGTAGTAGTGCAAACACATTACCGAGTAGTGATCCAAAAGATCTTATAAATGTGCCACTTTAAATACAACATTGCTATCTTGCATCTAAATTTGCATAATCACATTAGCACAAATCATAACTTTAGTATTCATAGAAAAATGAACATCAATTGAATATCCTTAAAAAAAGCTATATTTTTATCTTTCTAAATATTGAAGATAATTTCCACCTTGAAAGCATGTCAATTTTAGGTATACTTGAAAGGGAGACAAGGCTATTCCCTTAACAAAACTCTATGCTATTTAAAAAAGTAGGCCTAAAATCCCTAATTCCAAGTTTCCTAGGCTCTAATTTAAAACTAGAGAAGATGCTTGAGAGTCTTAAACTATCTACAAAATAAATAATAGGGATTATAACTCCTATATGAGCTAATCAAGAGCTAAGCAAAAAGCCTTGATAAAAAATGCACTAGGAAAAATGGGTCAATTTAGGCTTAAAAATATCAAACCACATAGATTGGAATCAATGATTTCTAGTACCAAAAGAAGCTCAAAGCTAAGTTGTCAATGATGGTTCAACTGACCAACCATAGGAAGATGGGGAGAAAGCCACAAATATCCTTTACAAGGCTTATAATTATGAAATGTAACAATAATTTTTACTTACAATTAAAGTTCAAATTTTACAAATCTAATTCAATGCATTCACAATTTAAAAAAGTTTGAATGTTTTAGATGGATAGAGTTTATAAATCCATTTTACAAGGTAATCCATACATATTTTACTCCATATACTCTTTGTAGAATTTTTATAAATCACATTACTTTTTTAACATATATTTATCAAAATATAGGTATTACAATTGACATTTTCCTCAACATTTTAAATAAAATTTTATATTTAGAATTTTGAGTGGTTATATAAATGTAGTTTCTAAATTTAGTTTTACTATAATTTTAAGATTTGAATTCCTATAATTTTTTTTTCTAAGTGTATGTATTTCAATATTTCTATGCAAGCTATATAATAGTTAGTATTTTCTAAACTATTTAAACTATTAATGTGAAAAACTACACTTACAATTTAGATTTTGTACTTACAATATTTATTTTAATAGCTCATAGATTCAATTTTGTTATAGTTTTCATATTTTAATACATATCTAGAGTTTTGTGCCTACTTTTAGACAAATTAATATACATATTAAAATATTAATCATTAATTCCAAATTTATAAATTAATATTAAGATATTATAACCCTCATAATACTTAATTTCACATAGAATTAGAAATCTAGATTAAAATATTAATCAAGTTTTTTAAAATATTTATCATTAATGCCCAATTTATAAACTAATATTAAGAAATTAATAATCCTATCCCTAATGCTAACCCCAAAATTTATCCTAGAAACTTAATTGAACCCTAAGCCTAACCTTAATTTAACCTTAACAATAAGGTTTAATTAAGGTTAAAGTTTAATTAAGGTAAGAGTTAAGATTAGATTAGAGTTATTGTTCAATTAGTGTTCAGTGTAAGGGTTAGGGATATAGTTCAATTAGGGTTATAGTTAAGGCTTAGATTTAATTAGTTTAAGGGTTAGAACTGTGGTTCAATTAAGCTAAGGGTCAGGATGCAACTAGGGTTAGGGTTAGGATCAAATTTGTGTTAAGGTTAAAGTTAGGGTTCAATTAGGATTAGAACTAGGGTTACAATTAAATTAGGGTTCAAGTAGGGTCATAATTTAACTAGGACTAGGGTTAGAATATAATTAGGGTTAGTCTTCAATTACAATCAGAGTTAGGGTTTAATTTGGGTTAGGGTTTAGTAAGGATTAGGGTTAGGGTTCTATGATAAAGCTTAGGGTTACAGTGATGGTTTAATTAGAGTTAGGATTAGGGTTAGAGTTTAATCAGGTTTAGGCTTATGCTTCGATTAGGGTTAGTGTTCAATTACAATAAGGGGTAGGGTTCAATTTGGGTTAGGGTTTAGTAAGGGTTAGGGTTCTAAGATAAAGCTTAGGGTTATAATTATGGTTTGGGTTAGGATCAGGGTTCAATTCGGGTTAGGTTATGATTTAATCAAGGTTAGGGTTTTGATTCAATTTAGGTTTAGGGTTTAGGGTTAGGTTTAAGGTTTAGAGTTTAGGGTCATTATTCAATTAGGGTTATGGATAAGATTCAATTTAGCTTAGAGTGTAATAAGGGTCAAGGTTGGGATTAAGGTTAGGATTAGGTTTAATTTAGGATTTAATAAGGGTTAGGGTTAGGGTTCAATTAAGGTTCGAGTTTCCTATGGTTAGGGTTAGAGTTTAATTAGGGTTAGTGTTCAATTAGGCTTAAGGTTTAATTAGGGTTATGATTATAATTTAATTAAGCTTTGTGTTCATTTACAATTAAGTTAAGCTTAGGTTAGGGTTAGGATTTAATTAGGGTTAGGGATAGATTCAATTGGGGTAAGGGTTTAATTAGGGTTACAATTAGAATTATGGTTAACTTGTTAAAATTAGTATTACGAATAGGGTTAAAATTAAGTTTGGGTTTAGAATTATAATTAAGGTTATAGTTAGAATTACAATAAGGGTTAGGGTTAGAATTACTTAGTTAGGGTTGGGGTTAGGGTTAGGGTTATTTTTCAAGTTTAATTATGGTAGGGTTAAGGTTAAGGTTAAGTTATAGTTATGGTTCACTTATTGTTAGCGTTAGGGTTTAATTAGGATTAAGTTTAAGGTTAGGGTTATATGATAAAGCTTTAGTTCAAGGTTAGGGTTAGGGTTAGGGTTCAATAAGGGTTAGGGTTAGTGTTCAAATAGGTTAGGAATCATGTTCAATTCGTGTTATTATTAAGGTTAGGTTAGGGTTAGGGTTAAAATAATGTTAAGGTTTAATTAAGGTTAGGATTATGGTTCAATTGGGGTTATAGTTAGAATTAAGGTTTCCATTATAATTAGGATTAGTATTAGAATTAGAATTACAAATAGTGTTAGCATTATGATTAGGGTGATAATTAAAATTAGGGTTATAATTAGGTTTAGGTTTATAATTAGAATAAGGGTTAGCATTAGGAATCAATTAGGGTTATGGTTCAATAGAGTTTTGTGTTTAGTTAGGGTTTGAGTTCATTTAGAGTTAGGGTTTTATTTGGAATAGGGTTAGGTTCAATTAAAGTTAGGGTTTATTTAAAGGTAGAGTAGGGTTTAATTAGGGTTAAATAGTTAGAATTAAGGTTGTCATTAGATTTAGGCTTAGTGTTAAAATTATGATTATTAATAGCATTAGAATAAGTGTTAAAATTGGAATTATAATTAAGATTATAGTTAGGAATAGGGTTAGAATTATAGATAGAGCTAGGATTGGTTTGGGGTTAGGGTTAGTGTTTAATTAGATTTAGGGTTCTAGGATAAAGCTTTGGATTAGAGTTAGGGTTAGGTTTGGGGTTAGAGTTAGGATTCAATTAGGGTTAAATTAAGGAACTATGGTTAAGGTTATGTTAGGGTTAGGATTCAATTTCAACACTAATTCTCACTCTAACTCTAACCCTAAAACTAAAATTAACACTATTTTAATCACAAACCTAATTCTAAATCTATATCTAACCCTAACCCTAATTCTATATATAAAAGTAATTCTAATTGTAGCCCTAACCCTAATTCTAATCCTAACCTTAACACTTATCCTAACTACCCTAAAACTCACAATATTTATTTTGTAATCTTAACACTATCCCTTATTATAACCCTAACCCTAACCCTAATTCTAAAAATAAAAATAATTCTAATTATAATCCTAACCCTAATTTTAAAACTAACTGTGAGAACCTGCAGATCACAGAGATAATTGACAAGCACAATGAACACATAAACTGCATAATGTTGATCTATATTGATAGAAAATCATGGGTCTCCTTATAAAGGAGAGATATCCAAAAGGAGGTGTTGAGGTGTTTCAACACCTCAATAGTCTAAAAACTAGCTAATGAAAATATCAAGAAATATCAACCTACACAATAAATTCCATGCCTAAGTAGGCTTAGGTAAAGATATGTGTATGCAAGCATTAATTACACTAACACCCCCCCTTAAGCATAACTTAGGTGGGCATGGATAAAATGGGTCCTGACTACTAGCATGGTGAGGTACCCATGTACAAGGCAATCTCTCTAAGAAAATAGAGTAAGATAGAAAAAAAGTGGGAAAAAACTATCCTCCAAAAAAAGAGAGAAATGGAGAAGACTAGAAAGCCCCCCCTAAGGATGATGATGATGTTGATATAGACGACATGCCAAGAAGAGCTCATAGATGAATGAACTTTCTCTCAGTGAATGGTTTGGTGAAGATGTCAACAACCTGCTCTGAAGACTGAAAAAATACTAAGTCGATGAGCTTACAATGAATAAACTCTTGAATGTAATGCATATGGATATCTATGTGTTTAGTTTGTTGATTCTGAACCAGATTCTTGCATATCTAAATAGTACTCTAGTTGTCACAATAGATGACTATAGTCTGCCTAAAAGGAGTACCAAACTCAAAAAAAATGCCTTGAAGCCATATAGCCTCAATAGCTAAGTTAACAACTCCCTGAAACTCTACCTTTGTGGATGATATAGCAATAACATTATGCTTCTTGCTAGACCAACTAATAGGACCAGAACCAAGTGAAAAGCTGTAACCTGAAGTGGACTTATGATGCTCAGTGTCACCAGCCCAATCTAAATCTGTATAACCAACCAAGTGATGTGATGAACCAATTCTATAGTGAATCCCAAACCCAAGAGTACCATGAAGATAGTGAAGGATCCTCTTAGCTGCTTTCCAATCCAACTCATGAGGTTCCTGCATGAATCTCGAAACCATGCCTACTGCATAAGCAATGTTTGGCATGGTATGAGTTAAGTATATAAGACTACCAACAAGTTGTCGATACAATGTAGCATCAAACAATCGTGTAGTACAGGAAGTCTCAAGCTTGAATCAAGAAAGAAAGGGTGTTAGAGATGGTTTGCAAGTAGTCATATGAAACCGTGCAAGTAGATCAAGAGTATACTTGGGTTGTGCAAGAGTAATCCTTGAAGATGATTGTGAAATCTCAATTCCAAGGAAGTAGTGCAATAAACCCAAGTCTATCATGTCAAATTTATCC
Source organism: Sequoia sempervirens (assembly GCA_007258455.2). Taxonomy (NCBI): domain Eukaryota; kingdom Viridiplantae; phylum Streptophyta; class Pinopsida; order Cupressales; family Cupressaceae; genus Sequoia; species Sequoia sempervirens. The sequence goes on along the minus strand of VDFB02281492.1, from coordinate 21,214,535 downwards.
TGTGGTGATGTCTTCACTACTGCAATGGCAAATGAAGTACTCCTAGTAATCAAAAGATCATCAACATATAGAAACAGTATACAAAGTGAATCATCTTGCTACAATAGATACACATTAGGATCAGAATGACATCTTGTAAAACCTGAAGATAGGAGGTAGGAGTCCATCTTGGCATACCAAGCTCTAGGAGCTTGTTTAAGACCATAGAGAGATTTTTTAAGTCTATAAACTAACGATGAATCTTGAAAAAAACCTGGTGGTTGTTCCATGTAAATCTCCTCCTGAAGGTCTCCATGAAGAAAAGCACTCTTTACATCCATCTGATGTACATTCCATCCATGTGATGCAGTGATAGCAAGTGTGAGTATGATGGAAGTCATTTTAGCAACTGGTGCAAAGGTTTCTATATAGTCAATGCCTACAACTTGTGAAAAACCTTTGGCTACCAATCGTGCTTTGTTCTTATCAACTGACCCATTTGCTACAAATTTAGTTCGATGTATCCACCTACATCAAACTATCTTCCTTCCTTTAGGAAGTGAAGTCAAATCCCAAGTGTGATTTCTAATCAAGGAATCATATTCCTCATCTATAGAAATATCCCACTCTGGTATGCCTGATGCCTCTTTGAATGCCTATGGATCAGAAACTGAAGCAAAGAAGGCATGTGGCCTACCCTAAAAATCTACTTGAATCAGTCCATCATCTGCTAAATCATGTACCCCTGTATCTGTCCTATGTATAGTGTAAGATGTGGGTGAGTCTGGTGCAAATATATCAACTTCTAATGCAATCGCTGAACTATATGAAGATGAACCCTCATCATTGTGAGAAATTTTAGAAGAAGATACTACACTAGGAATCTGCTGAGAATTGTCTAAATCATCAGTACTGTAATCAAGATCTGAAGAGTCCATAATATGTTGAGAAGTGTCAAGTATAGTTTCAGGAGATGTTTCTTGAAACTTAACACTTCTCTCAATAAACAACTCATGTGTGGTAGGGTGGAGTAGGCAAGGCCTTTTACACCGTTTGGATATCCCACAAAGATGCAAGGTTTGGATTGAGGATCCATAGCCTTGGGTTGCTCTTTTGGAATGTGAGCCATGGCATGTGAGCCAAACACTCTGAAATGATCAACTATAGGTTTCCATCCTTTCCAAGATTCAAAAGGAGTGATACCCTTTAAGGCTTTATGTGGAACTCTATTTTGTATGTAACATGCATAGTTGATTGCTTCTGCCCAATATGATGGTGTGAGGCTTTTAGAGTGAATCATACAATTAGCCATCTCTTTTAAAGATCTATTTTTATGTTCTGCAACACCATTTTGTTGTGGGGTATAAGGAACTATTCATTGCATATCTATCCCCTTTGATATACAAAACTACTCAAAACTATTGTTGACATATTCTCTCCCATTATCTATTTGAAGAACCTTGATGACTTTCCCAGATTGTTTTTCGATAAGAGCTTTGAAATCTTGAAAAGACTCAAACACTTCGGATTTTTGTCTAAGAAAGTAGACCCATGTAAAATGTGAGAAATCATCAATGAAGGTGAGAACATATCTAGCCTTCGTAAAAGATGGATGGAGAAAAGCCCTTGAAACATCACTATGAACAAGTTTTAAAACTTGTGTTGCCCTCCTTGATTTACCTTTGTAAAATTTTGCTTCTGGATGCTTGCCAAGTGCACAACCCTCACAAAGTCCTTTAGAAAATTTAACCTTTGGTAATCCCTTAACTGTATTATGTTGACATAGTTGTTCAAGATAGTGGTAGTTAAGATGGGCAAACCGCTCATGCCATGTAGTTTACTAACTTCATCTGAATGAGTTAGTAGTGCTTTTGGAGAAATATCTGTGGAAAAATTGGAGAAGGCATATAATCTGGATTGGTGATTTGCCTCTCCTATTGCTACCAATTTGTTGCTTTGTAATTCTCTTATCTCAACTGATTTTGGAGAGAACTGTACTCTCATGCCCTTCCCTAAATGAGTTATTTGATACATTGAAAGGAGATTAGTTGAGAGTGAAGGTACACATAGAACATTGGAAAATGTCCCCCCTTCAACTTCAACATACCCTCTCCCTTTTACCAATGCTGGAGTATCATCACCTAAGGTGATTGTGGACATACTTTATGGTTCTAAGGATGAAAAGAAAACCTGTGAAGAACCCATATGGTGTGAAGTACCAGAGTCAAGAATCCATGATGGAGATAAAGATGCTTTAGAAACTAAGGCTTTTCCCTTTGATTTCTCTTTGTTCTTAGTATTATCTTGATTTGATGAAGATTCCTTGATAGAATTATATTGAGAATTTGTTGTATAACTTCAATTTTTTTCTTCATGCAGTGATGTTCATCATGTCCAAGATTTTTACAAAAGGTGCATGCAACTCTCTTTTTACCTTGAGAGTCCTTTTTAGAGTTGTCAAATTTTCTTTCTTTCTTAACTTCCTTGTCCTTTTTAGTGTTCTTCTTCGCCCCTTTTGAAGTTTGATGTGTTTCATTCCCTGCAAGGAGGGGTTGAGGTTTCATAGACTTCAAAGTACCCATTTGAATTAACTTTTCTTGATCCCTTGTGAGGTTAGCAATGAAGTTATCAAGAGTGGGCATTGACCATGAGGCTCCAAGAGCCCTTTTAGTAGAGTAGAAAGTTGATACAAACACAAAATATTTTGGACCAAGCTTGGAAAGTACAAAAAGGATTAATTGATCCTCTTTCTTGTAAATTCCACAATATTTTAAGTGCAACTTCAAGGATCTAAACTTAGTAAAAAAGTCTTGTAATGTTGAAAAATTCCTAGGACTAAGACCTAAGAGCTAATTTTCCAACTCATGGCTTCTAAGTTCATCTATTTTCCCAAAAAAATTGTCAAGACCGTGCCAAACTTGGTTGGGTGTTTTTAAGTTCTCAACATGGAACACCAAATCAGAAGATAAATTTAAGTATAGAAAGCCAAATTATTGATCATACTTATTAAAAAAAAATTCTTTGTCTTTAGCTACATTAGGTTCTTTTTCTGTTCCCATAGTTACCCTATATAAACCTTTGTTCTTAAGCACAAGAATTACTTTCACTTTCTAATCAAGATAATTGAAAGGTGTTAAGGGCACTATAATAACATTAGATTCCATACTGCTTTGACTAAGATTGTTGTTTTGTAGAAATGCAGAAAAGAAAAGATAGAAAAGTGTGCAAAAGTGAAAATAAAACACAATACACAACCACCTCTCGAGGAAGTGTGAAAATGAGCCACACTCAATACCCCCCTTGATTATTTGTTTCTCCCCCATTTTGGCATTTTATAGGAGTGCTTTAATTGACCCAAAAAAGACATAATCAGAAACTTTATAGAAATAGTGCATTGACAAAATAAACTCCCCCTTTTTACAAAAGTCAATAATTAATGATATCAACAAATTTTGGTAGTTTTTTAAAAAACTAATAATTAATATTCAATGGAGGATGAATTTTAATGCTAATTATCACAATTGACTAAATAAAGGCAATCAAGTCAATGGAGGATGACACCGATATCAAGGATGACACCGTGCCAAGTATGCCAAGTTGACCATGTACGCCAAGGATCTCCCCTCTTACAAGCTTTTAATGATACTCAATCAAGTAACATGTTGCTAACAATACACATAAATAGTTAGCAAAAAAAAGTTTTCAATAAACCTATATTACTTAGATAAACCACTAGTGTTGACTAAGTCAGCTTATTAGAGACAGATGGAGGATTCTGACTATCAAACTGCGCTCAATAAGATCGGTTAAAAAAAGGAACCAGACTGGAAAGAGGAGATTCACACGGCCTGCAAAAGTTTATTTTGCAAATGTTTGAAAATGATTGCAGATCAAGCAGCTCGCAGCATGAGAGAATGAAGATTCAATGCCTTCCACAGTCAAAATCGTGACCACCAACACAAAATTATGGTTGTAGTGACCCTTCTTCCACCGTCGCCCCTTCAATTTCTCTCTGCCAAGGAGAATTAAAGTTCCTGAGCATAGATCCAATCGGCTTCTTGCTTTCCAAAATCGTGCCTACAATGATTTCGGGGTGAAATAAAACAAAAAAAACACGCCTCCTCGCATAAGTGAGCAAAAAACAGGCCTATGCACTTGATGCATCGACTCCCCTTAATGCGTCGGTTTAGGAGAATGGCGTTGTGACTGGAGGTACTAATGAAAGAGGGCGTACAAGGCATATGAGAGAATACAAGGCACAACCTCTTCTTTCGTAGATTTCAAGCTCCAATAGGGATTTAGTGCTAAATTAAAGCCTCACACTGTGCATGTAGAGATAATCGTGCCCTTTCCTTTGCTGGTTGCTTGTTTGGTGCAGACACCTGCGCCCTCCACGTTTGGACTTATCTACTCTAGCTTGGCTTTCTTCCTCACCAATTGCTAGTCGCTGCTAGCCAACAAATAAAGATGTGGAAAGATGCTGATGAAAAAATTCCTGAATCACACCTCAGATGGGTTGAGTCGGTGGGAACAGGGCGAACACATAGCAGGAACAGGGTTCTCCACACGTGCTAGGAATAGGGGTGAGAAGAAATCGCACCTCCAGAACAGAATCATAGCTCCTTTCAACACCAATCTGTGTGGACTTCACAAAGAATGATATACACTCAGAAGCAGATATCGAATATGGTGGAGAAAGCACGAATAGAGGATGGCAGTTAGGAAGTAGAAGCCTCAACTCCATATGCTTTTCTGTGTATAGAAATCACACAGATGGATCAACAAAAAAGATACAATAAACTAATTCACCTCAGGGCATGTCAGTATCTTGAACCGCTCTGATACCATGTGAGAACCTGCAGATCACAGAGATAATTGACAAGCACAATGAACACATAAACTGCATAATGTTGATCTATATTGATAGACAATCAGAGGTCTTCTTATAAAGGAGAAATATCTAAAAGGAGGCGTTGGGGTGTTTCAACACCTCAACAGTCTAAAAACTAGCTAATGAAAATATCAAGAAATATCAAATTGCACAATAAGTGCTATGCCTAAATAGGCTTAGGTAAAGATATGTGTATGCAAGCATTAATTACACTGATACTAACACTAATTATAATTGTAACCATAACCATAACCCTAACCCTTACTCTAACTTTAACTCCAACCCTAACCCTAAACCTAACTCTAACCCTATCCCTAAATCTAACTCTAATACTAATGATAATTCTTTTTGTAACCCTAATCTAATAGTAACTCTTTCCCTAATTTTAAAACTAACACTAATTCTAATTATAACCTTAACCCTAAAGATAATCCTAACCCTGAACCTAACCTTAACTCTATATGTAAATATAACCCTAAGCCTAAGCCTAAGCCTCACCTTAACCCTAACATTAACCCCAATCTTAATTTTATCTCTAATCGTAATCCAAACCCTAATCCTAACCATGACCCTAAATCTAACTCTAAATTTAATGCAAACCCTTATCTTAACCTTAATCATAATTCTAACCCTAACCCTAACCCTATCCCTAAACACAATTTTATCTCTAACCCTAATCCTAACCTTAGCCCTAACATTAACCATAATCTTATCCCCAACCCTAACTCTGATTCTAACTTTTCTAGATACCCTAACCCTAATCCTAATTCTAATCCTAATTCTAACTTTAATCTTTTTGATCTCTAACCCTAATCCTAACCCTAATCTTAATTTTATCTCCAACCTAACCTAACTAACCCTAACCTTAAACCTAACCTGACCTTAACCCTAACCCTATTTTTATCTCTAACCCTAACCCTAACCCCAACCCCAATCCTAACCTTAATTCATTTAATATCTTACATGTTGCATCCCAAATACTACTAACATATATATTTAATAAAAAATATATAAAATACGTCCAGATTGTATTAAAATGTTCATCCAAATAGAATTAAAATTAAATGAAATTAGCATAGGTTTGAAAATTTCGCCATTATACTTTTATATACATTTATAATTAAGTGAAAACTCGAAGTACAATTCGCGCTCCTCATGAGTAAAAATACGCAAACAAAGTGTCGGCTGATATAAACATGCCGGTACGAATTCCGCCGTCCCAAACCCGCGGAATCGATTCGTCACTTCCCAAACACATTTTCTTGGCAGGTGGTAATTAACACAGACGATTACATTATATTTGCATTTGGGTGGCTGCACAACTTAGGTGTTTACTGCTGGTTCCAGAACAGAACGCTATCAAAACTAAAGTTTGCTTTAGGTGGCTCTTTTGGTGTAACATTCGAGACACACAGAAGATTTGAATCAGCAAGCACACGCACCCTGGTCAGAAAAAGAAGTGACATTGAGCAATGGGGGATCCCTCTAGATCTCAGTCTTCACCGCCACGGTTTTCTTCTCCTCCTCCCATATCAACACCACCTTACATTTTTAACCCTCCACCTTGTGATGGAATGGTAGAAAATCTGGAACAGGCAGTAAAGCTTTTGAAAACTGCTATAAAACAGATAAAAGCATTTCAGTCACCTCGTTTTATAATTCCTTCTTGTGATCGTCCTTCTCATCCTCATCTTTCTGCTTCTGCTCCTTCATCTCCTCGTCCTTTCTCTCATTCCCCACCACAGAGCCACAAAAGTGATAAAGGAATTACAAGCGGCTACTCTGCTCAAACTGGTAGATCCACAGAAGAAGATGATGAAGAAAGAAAATTGGGTGATAGTGATTAAGTCTTTGAGATTTTCACTGGTAAGCAGTTATATGTTTTATTTTGTTAGTGCCATTGTTGTGTTTATTTCTGATGTGGGTCTGATCTATATAGCTTTCTTCAGAGTATTGGGGGTATCTAGTGCATTAATAAGTCTTTTAGTGCAACTGTAGGTCTTTTTTTTTCCTGCTAAAAGAAAGTTACATAAAAATGGTCAGCTTAATAAACCATTCTGGTAAAAGTAGGCATTAATTGAAGACAGATATTTTTCCATTTTAAAAATCTGAAAACCTGTGTGAGTGATATTCTTTGGTGTGAAGAATATCCAACCTACCCAATTTGAGGAACGATATAAATTCATTGGTTTTATGCAGGATCGTATGGGTAGGATAATATCCTCGAAGAAGAAGAAGAAAACACCTGAGAGAATATGAAAAGTAGAGAAGTGGGGGCGAAAGTGCAGCAAAGCGAAGAAGTCTAGCTCTTATCCACAAAATTTGTTGTTTTGCAATGTTATAGTAGAGCATAAATATTTTGATTGAGTTTCATATTATGTTTTTATTTTAGTTTAGTTTCCAATGATTTCTATACGCTAGATAGCCTGTCAATGCTTCTATTCATATGAATATCCATGACTGTATATCCTTTTAGGAAGGAGGATGAAAAGTAAAATAAATCATGTCAAACAAAACTCCATACCCTAGTTTAGGGTAATTCTTAGCATTATATTTAATAATTTGAGATTTGTACTTTGAAAGGGATTGTATTATGAATCTTGAAGCTATCAATCATTTTATATAAAACCAAAGGAAGCTTATGCTGTGCAGTATAATTCATTAAGAGTATATGTATATGTTTTCCAATCTTAAGTGAAACAGTAATTTAACGTATGAAATTCTTTGGGAAGTCCCTTTGAGAATTCATCCTCTTATTGAAATTTTGATATATAAGAACTCTTCAAGAAGCACCTAAATATCTAGTGCAATAAATTTTGTCAAGAAATTAATCCTAAATGTGAAATAAGTCAATAAGATAAACCTTGTGTCAATTTATTAGGGCAAACAGTTTTTAAAAAGAGAATTTGAGAGAAACATTCCTGTAAAAAGTTAAAAGGTTATTTTATATTTAAAACCCCTTTCAAATACCAATTTAATGACATTAAAGGTTGCTTCGGCTTTAGTTGGTATATTATTATAGTAATTATACACTATCTTATCTATTTTAATTAATTAATTCATATAAATAAATAATATATATATAAACTAATCTTATTAGTATATTATTCTTATTGTTATATTAATAATATTAATTTATTAATTTATTATATATATTATCATTTTATTATTATATTAGTATATTACAATTATTATATTATTATGTTATTATGTTATGTTTATTATATTATCAATATTATACTATTATGGTTGTCATTCTCTAACCCTAAGCCTAACACTAATTATGTTTGAATACCAATCATAACTCTAGTCTCAACCTTTATCTAGAAATTTAGAATGAAGAGCCATTAAATTAAAAATATAAGAAATTTACTAAATTATTACATTAATATAAAGTGAAATACTTTCATATGGATCTTAAAATTTAAGAAAAAATTAATATTTTAAAAGAGCTAACTTATTTTTCATGCATGTGAAAAACAAGCAACAAATATTTTAAAAAAGAAATGAAATTTCATATGGCACAACAATATCCTTTTAAAATTTCAATTGCTACATTTGAAAAAACTCAACGCCCTCCCTTCTTACACCCTACAAGCATCCTAAAAACTTTGGCCTAACCGTTTCTTTTAGTTGGTTGATTTCTTGTGAGATTTAGAATGTTTTGGTAATCAAAACGTAGCAAAGTTCAGCATGGTAGGCATGATAGCATAGAGAGCTTTGTTGTAGCAACAACAATTGCACACCTATGAGATACACGTATTCCTCAATCATTGTACATGTTGACTATGGCTCCCTTCCATAATCTAGCAAAGTGAAATAATATTTTAAAAAATATAAATTACGAACACAAGAATTATACATCCTCTTATTTATTGGATTCAAGAGAATTACAACCTACAACTATTCAACCACTCATACATGTAGATTTGAAATTAGTTATGATATTATATGAAGAAAATCAAGACAACAATGGTCATCTATTGATCACAACATAAACAAATATATAAAAGTTTGAAATTGTTTGTTAGAAAAAAGGGTGAAAGATCAATTATTTAGACTTTTAAATTATAGGTGAGCATTGTAGCACACAACCATATTCACCAATATCATTACATTATTTATCATATATAAAAAGATAAACAAGGTAAAGAAAGGCAGCTCAATGTTCAATGAGCATTATTACTGTCAAAATTCACATTTTCCTTCATTTTGATATTAGAACTTAGTGTTAAGTTTTGTAATTAATAGTGTTGAGGGAGTATTTTTTCAAAAATAAATTTATCCATTATAAAATCATCTCAATAACAACATTAAAAATATTAATGAATGACTACAATTGTAAATAAATTTATCCATTATAAAATCATCTCAATAACAACATTATAAATAATAATGAATGACTACAATTACCATCTTTTAATAATTTAATAAAATATATCAAATCTACAAATATTAATCATTTCTAACAAAACAAAATCATTTTGACGAATTTAAAGATCTTAAACAAAACAAACTTATCAAACTCCGCCCTGGTACGAGTAGCGTGCCGACATTGCATATGAAGCTCTCGGCCAATTTCGGAGGAGCTATGCAATGGTGGAGAACTTGTACTCTTGAAAGAGAGGTCACAAGTTCAAATCCTGCAGGGGGTAAGGTATGTACACCTCATATTGTGGAGCACGAGTTGGGTGCCTCCCTCAGATTTGGGAGTATGAGGAGTCCCATATATACTGTAAGCTGTCTGTAGACCCAAAAACAGGTGCCTGGTATTCCTGGACTATAAAATAATATTATTATTATTATTTAATGAGAGGACAAAAATATAAGCTTAAAAATTTATTACTCCAAGTAGGAACTAGGGAAATCACCGGATAGATCAGACCGTATAGATGCAAGCGCTTCCTTCTGCTGCACGGTAACGATGATTTTTCCCGCGCTGAAAAGCTTCTTCTGAATTCTAGACGAACTCAGTAAAGTGTGAAGCATTTGGTTAGTAGGTAGCTTCTTTGATGAAGCGGAAGCAGAAGCTGATCTATGCAGCGCCAAAGCATTGGTGAGGGCAAGCTTCCATGTGCCGTCGCCATTAGAATTTGACTTAAGACAAATATTTACATTAGCATCAGCAGTGTTAGGGTTTGACTTAAGATCTGGCTTGGAATCGGCGTGAGGCATGGTTTCCAAAACCTGAACTTGCGCTTGCAAGAATTTGAGGTACTTGATAGCCTCATCCAGCATTCTGGCAGTGTCGAGTTTCGAACCCTGGGGTATCAGTTTCTCCAGAGACCGAATCTTTTCACGGATTTTGCTTCTTCTGTGACGAGCCGCGACGCTTTGCGGCTCCACGGAAGCATACGGCGGCTTACGGTAGCTCTGTAACTGCCGCAGCTGATTAAGATGCTCCGTCTCCGCCTCGCTCGGATGTAACGACGACGGCGGGCATGAAACCCTACCAGAAAACGGTGGGCAAGAGGACAAGCTCAGATCAGAAGAAAACTGCGGTGGAGGAGGAATACTGCGGTTCATCGACGGGCTAGGAATAAGAAGAGGAGCAACGCGCGGGAGCTTCTTCATTACGTCGTCCAGCGTATAAAAGGAGCTGTTCCTTGGCCGCTCGCCGGACGCTTCTTTAAAGCATACTTCTGAGAGACTCGGCTGAGTCTGACATGCTGGGAGGTTGAGCTCTGCATACCCATAATCTTCATCTTCAGAAACGGGCATGGGAAGGAACTGAAAATTACCACATCCTTGCATTTGAATTGGCAGGCTCTCGAACTCGATCCCGCAATGCTGCAACTCTTCTTCATTAACATTGCAAGCGCCAAAGTTAAATGCTCCATCGGGTTCCCAGCTCGAAACCGGTGTGCTGTTATTAACAGCGCCATAACGCTCCTCCTGCTTTACAAGCAGCTGGTCGCATGGCCAAAACCGCTGCTCGAAATGCGCAGAACTTTCAAGACCCAAGGCGAAGCTGCCGAGCACTTGCGCGTTAAGCACAGCCTGTCTCTCGGTAAACGAGCTCATTTCACCATTGACAGGCCACTGGTCCTGAATCCAACACTCCATTTAAAATCACTCACACTCCAAAGCAGAAAGCTGTTCCACTATCTTAATACTAGACTGCCTTGCACAGCTCGCTCTCTCTCCCTAATCAAATGAAGAAGAAAGTTTAATATATAAAAAACATATAACGGCTTGAGCTCTATTTTTCCGGCAGGGCGGCAGAGCTCAAACGGTTGACACTTAGAGTGGGGGGCTGCGCATTACTCATGCCAGTCGTTCTCACCTATAAAACGGCAATGCTGAGCTGGCAGGCCTGCAGTCCAAACTGCAACAGCGTCAGCGCTGTTATTGCCGCGCACTTGCCGGAATATTCCGATTCCTCACACGAGGCCGCCGGTTTTAGCCGAAAGGCTATTGTATGTGGGGGAACCCCACCCAGCCTGACGCCGCCGGCAAACTTGAGCACTTCGTCGGTATGTGAGATGAAGTCAAACTTGAATATGGAACATCTTCTACCATGCGAAAAGTTTTTTCCATGTTACGATTTTCTACCAAAAAAGGAAAATATTATATTTAAATGTCGTCCCTAGTAATTCGCCTTAATTTTCGTCTAGTTTCCCAGCATTTGATATGATTTGGGAAGCATTTGCCAGCATTACCGTTTTTGAGTTTCCGATTCTTTCGGCATTTTGAAATTATTCTGTGTCTGCTAACAGAATTCTGCCATCTATAGTTACTCAGGATTAATTATCTTGAAAATGAAGCCAACCAGGTAAAGAAAAGAAACGTACACATATTTTTATAATAAGATATATTTTATTATTTCAATGGTATAAATTATTAAAAAAATATTTCAATATTTTGACAATCAACAAATTTAATTTTGTCACTTTTCCTTGATCATTAAATCTATGAAGATGGTTAGGTGGATGGAAAATCTTGTAAAATGCAATATACATTTTACAAATAATTAACTTATATAGGTTATACCATTCATATTATTGATTATTTAATTTTAATATTAAATAAATTTTATTTTAGTTTTTAAATAAATTATTTCACTTAATTGAATGAAAATATTCATAGTTTATGAAAGACAATTTCATTTAAAATCTAATTTGAATGTTTATTTATTATATATATATATATATATATATATAATAGTTAATGTTAGAGAAATTTAGTTTAATTTTAAAATATAAATGATAATTTTTTTATTTTTTATTTTAAATATATTTTATTTAAAATCATCAATAGGAAAATTAAAATGAATATATTTCAACAATAATTGTTTCAATTCAAAATATATAAGATGAATTAATGAGAATGGGTCTTTTAAAATTAATTAATCTTTAGTAAAATATTTGGTAGTAAATCCTTTCTTATAAAAGTAATTTAATATAAAAAATATTCAATTGTAATTAAGACTTAATATATATTTTCGTAAATAAATATATTTATAAGAATAATTTAACTACTAAATGACACTTGTTAATTTCTAATTAATTAAAACATATTCAACTATTTCTTCCATTCTTGTTATAGATAAAAATATTTTTTATTTAATTATCACTTCTGAACTTAAATGCAAAAAGATCTTCAACAAAGTAGATTCTTTAAAAATAATTGCTTTAAAATTTTAATATTTGTAGATTTGATATATTTTATTAAATTATTAAAAGATGGCAATTGTAGTCATTCATTATTATTTATAATGTTGTTATTGAGATGATTTTATAATGGATAAATTTATTTACAATTGTAGTCATTCATTAATATTTTTAATGTTGTTATTGAGATGATTTTATAATGGATAAATTTATTTTTGAAAAAATTGTCCCTCAACACTATTAATTACAAAACTTAACGCTAAGTTCTAATATCAAAATGAAGGAAAATGTGAATTTTGATAGTAATAATGCTCATTGAACATTGAGCTGCCTTTCTTTACCTTGTTTATCTTTTTATATATGATAAATAATGTAATGATATTGGTGAATATGGTTGTGTGCTAGAATGCTCACCTATAATTTAAAAGTCTAAATAATTGATCTTTCACCCTTTTTTCTAACAAACAATTTCAAACTTTTATATATTTGTTTATGTTGTGATCAATAGATGACCATTGTTGTCTTGATTTTCTTCATATAATATCATAACTAATTTCAAATCTACATGTATGAGTGGTTGAATAGTTGTAGGTTGTAATTCTCTTGAATCCAATAAATAAGAGGATGTATAATTCTTGTGTTCGTAATTTATATTTTTTAAAATATTATTTCACTTTGCTAGATTATGGAAGGGAGCCATAGTCAACATGTACAATGATTGAGGAATACATGTATCTCATAGGTGTGCAATTGTTGTTGCTACAACAAAGCTCTCTATGCTATCATGCCTACCATGCTGAACTTTGCTACGTTTTGATTACCAAAACATTCTAAATCTCACAAGAAATCAACCAACTGAAAGAAATGGTTAGGCCAAAGTTTTTAGGATGCTTGCAAGGTGTAAGAAGGGAGGGCATTGAGTTTTTTCAAAGGTAGCAATTGAAATTTTAAAAGGATATTGTTGTGCCATATGAAATTTCATTTCTTTTTAAAAATATTTGTTGCTTGTTTTTCACATGCATGAAAAATAAGTTAGCTCTTTTAAAATATTAATTTTTTCTTAAATTTTAAGATCTATATGAAAGTATTTCACTTTATATTAATGTAATAATTTAGTAAATTTCTTATGTTTTTAATTTAATGGCTCTTCATTCTAAATTTCTAGATAAAGGGTTGAGACTAGAGTTATGATTGGTATTCAAACATAATTAGTATTAGGCTTAGGGTTAGAGAATGACAATCATAATAGTATAATATTGATAATATATATAATAAATTAATATTATTAATATAAAAATAAGAATAATATACTAATATAATAATATAATAATTGTAATATACTAATATAATAATAAAATGATAATATATATAATAAATTAATAAATTAATATTATTAATATAACAATAAGAATAATATACTAATAAGATTAGTTTATATAATTAATAATAATATCATTAGTTTTTTTTTATTTTTTTTTAGAGTGTAGAGAGTAGCCTTCTATAAACTAGACCTCATGACCTCTTGCTTGCAACAAGATGCTTGTCAATCGAGCTAGCCCGCCCCCCGTCCCCTCCTCCCCCTTGCACTTAATAATATCATTAGTTAATATATAAGTAATAATATTTTTAATATAATAATAATTATATATATTATTTATTTATATGAATTAATTAATTAAAATAGACAAGATAGTGTATAATTACTATAATAATATACCAACTAAAGCCGAAGCAATTTTTAATGTCATTAAATTGATATTTGAAAGGGGTTTTAAAAAAGTATGGCTTGAGGGGCTATCAAGTATGTTTGTAAAATTTAACCCCTCCTAGCTGGTCGATCGAGTCTCATATAAATGATTCCTTAATCATGATAAAGACTTTTGATGAAGTCAAGATTACTCATGTGTTTAGCAAGGGAAATAGGTTGGCGGATTTTTATGCCAATAAAGGGGTGATTCTCCAGGCTTCTCAAGTGTGGGAGGGGTACTTTTCTATGCCTACAAAGGTCCTTACAATCCTCTATAATGATTTCAATCACAAAATCCAAGATTAGAAAGGATGGGAGGTTAATGATTTTAATTACCTTCACATGCTTTGTGGGTGTTTTTTTAATGCCCTGCTCTTTCAAGAACTAATTAACTTGCCACTATGGGCCAAAATCAAGAGAATTAATTTTAGAATAACATAGAAAAGAAATACAACTTATATTTAATTTAAATTGGAATAAATTTTGATGCATAATAACAATAGAACAATAATTGAATCACAATTTCACCAACACAATTCAGTAAGTAAATTATGAACTCATAATGTTATTGATTCCCAAACTTGTGGTAACAACTACTTAATTTTAACAAAAATTAATGATTAATAAAATAAGGAACCCTCTGAAAAACTTTTAAGCTAAATTGAGAATCTTGATCAATGATAGACAATAATGACAAAATTTTACTCTCTTATACAAAAGATTAAAATTGTTGATCTAAAGACTTACAAAACATGAAGACATTAACTTGAACAAGAAATCCAAATTCTATAAAACGAATTGTTCTAAGTTCTAACATTCTCTACAAATATCATAAAATATAATATTATTTAATTTATTTTTGAGCAATAGGATTTCAATGTCACTTAGAAATTTCTCAAAATTTTAGTTGATTTGTATTATCATTAAGCTTTAACTCTAGGTTAAATAAATAAAAGAAAAACAAGTTACAATAATTTATCAATCTATGCGCTAACACTAGAGTTATTAAAACAATAAATCTTTATAGGTTAAAATTGGATTTATCTTAACTTGCTAAATTAATTTTATTTCTTTATATCACAAGTTAACTATGACTCTCAATGGATGGTAATTATTATCATTATTTATTCAAATTTTATTTAAAACATTTTTATTTTATTTTATTTTGTTTTGACGTCAATTTCTGTAAACAAAAATTTACGGTTGATTTTATTAACTGTTCTACTTGGGGGCACTAGTTTACAAACAACTAAGGTTTCTACATAATCACGAACTAGGGTTGGTATTAAAAGCACGCACAAACAAGCTTTTACTAGATTATACGTATGGAAAATAATTATAATGTGCACCCTGTAATGGCGGGATGCTCGTGTGCAGGCAGAGGGGATATGCAAAAATTGAATTATCTGCGTTGGAAGGATTCCATGCTGAATTGTTTATAGCCCATCTCTGATCCGTTTCAACGAAATTTTTATTAAAGAATAACATTCACAAATGCAATTATTATTTATTTCAAGCTTTGCTTGAAATCAAAAGAATAATCTACTTCAATGAAAATTCATCAAGCCTCTACTTTAAATGGACGCAAACTGTAGAGTTCAAATGAATATTTATGAAGACCTAGAACTGTTCATAAAATAATTTGCACAAGGTAAAAAGATAGATCACACAGATAAAAAGGAGACTAACACCAATTTACGTGGAAAACTCCAATCGAGAAAAAACCACTCCAGAATATCCGCAGCTTCTTTTTATTGATCATCCATGAAAAACATGTGAAATAACCACTCCAACTTTCCTTTCCGGAATAAATTCCCAAAACTAACTATTTATTTATTTTTCCAAACTAACAATACCTGCATCACTTTATTCAAAACATTAATATATTTGAGGAAGATACCAAGACTAAATAAATATATATATTTAATGGCCTAATATTATTTTTTTAATAATATCTGAGTGCCTAGATTATAAATTTGTTTCTTGTAGAACTTAATTTTATTAATCACTTTAGTCAAATTTCTTGGTAACATAGTTTTGGGTTTTGGTTCACTTTTCGAGAGGGGTGCTCGTGGTGAAGATGGGAGGGGATCGAAACCATGTTGAAATGGTTTGTATTAGATATAATAATTCCAAGAAATAAAGTTCTTAGAAATTTAAGTATAACCCTAGTAGAGTGAATTACAAATATGTGAAAATGGTATTCATATATTTTAAAAGTGCATGGAGATTGGGAGCCAAAATGGGGTCAAGGTGATTTTTTCCCTAAAATCATAAAAAAAAAACTTGGACAAGTAATTCAAAATAACCATGCTCAAAATTTTAATATGTGATAAGAACAAGATTATAATGCTTAGAATCTATTCTCTAAACTACTATTTTTTTTAAAAATAGTGGAGTTTAATAGACTCAAATAGGGGGAGCACATAAAGTGGTCTGATTTTTATAAAACAAATATAATGTAGCTTTAAGTGCATTCCCCCTAAAATGTTAACTTTTAAAATTATTTTAATAGAAATCTAGCTAACACCACATATTTTATTCTAGTTTTTTTCTAGTAATTTTTACCCATTTTCAAAATGGACACATCCTGAAAAATAAAAAATTACCCATGCCCCCCTCTTAGTTTTGAGAAAAATAATTAAATTTTTATTGAATGTGTATATTATAGAGTCTAGAATATAAAATGTAATTGATTTGAAATTTCAATGATCAAATTAAAAATTTCATCAAAAACGCCATGCATAAGTTTTTGGTGAAAAATAAAGACGCTACTAAAACTAATTAGACATCAAGACCTTCATAATTTAAGATTTTTAAAAGAATATAGAAATCTAAAACACATAAAAATACCTCATAGTGGTGTTATATTTGGCATTTTATTATAAAATATATGACTTGATGGAGAGCACTCTTAAAAACGTGTTCTTGTATATGATTTTTGTAAAACATATCTTTGATGCCCATATTGAATGCTCAACCCATAGGATTGGTGAATTTAAATGTGTATCAAGCCTAATAAAGGTAACTGATTAGTCAAAATAGGAATTTTAGTGCATTATAATTTTCTCATATTTTGGAAAACATGTATGAGCCATAACATGTGTGTGTTATGATGTACACATGTTATGTTTTCTAAAATGCGTTTGTTTTGAAGAATTATTGATTTTGGCCAGTTTTCGGCCCTCCAATATTTTGCATTAATATATCTATATGATATTATTTAATTATTATATTTTTTACCATGGTACTAATGGTGTGGGTAATATACTTGACATACATGGTTCTACTGGTGTGGATTGGGCAAGAGATTCATATAGTAGGAAATTGACTAGTACTTATGTGTTCACTCTATTATGAGTTGTTGTGAGCTAGATGAATAAGAGGTGGCCTATAATTTTTCTATCTACTACAAAATTAGATGAATAAGAGGTGGCCTATAATTTTTCTATCCACTACAAAATTAGAATACATGAATACTACACATGCTTCTAAGGAAGTAGTGTGGTTATAAAATTTAACTTTAGATAATATTTTTATTGTAGAAAGGGAAATATTATATGTGATAGCTAGAGTACCATCCATTTAAATGGAAAATAATAAGATATTAATATTGTTAGAACACACCAAAATACTGAGAGGGGGGGTGAATTGGTATATACCTTAAATTAATCCAATTCAACTTCCATCAACCAAATCTTTCTACTATCTTAAACAAATGAATAATCAAACTATTCAATTCACAACACAAACATACAATCATAAAACAAGATTTACGTGGAAAAATATAGAAGGGAAAAACCAAAATGAGTAAGTTGCTTGGATTTACTATCTAACTCCAGCCTCACAAATAAAAAACAATATTTACAATAAGTTTTATGGGATACAACCCAAAGGAAGCTATAACTCCTTGAAACATAATTTTATGGCTTCAACCAAAGGAAGCTATAGATTGCTACGAGTTACAAAAATTATAGAAAGAAGCTACAATCTCTATACAAAATGCTTGACAGAAATTTGCTGATCAATCACCTCCGCATCATCAACACCCTTCACACAGACATATATCTTCACCACCTTTGCCTAATAACATCTACTATCTTCAACCCACTTTCACACCCACATATACTCACATCCAGACTTGCGTATACCTCTTTCACATTCACACACCCTCATCATATTTGTAAAAAACTTGATCTTTCATTTATATCCTTTGCAAGCTTTAGAAAGTTTCTCCTTTGTCAGCCAAGATGAAACATGTAACATGAAACGTACAATGGCCACAACAAGTCAACTCCTAAGACATATACAGTAAGAGAAATCAAATATGATTTAAACCAAGTGATAATCTAGGCCTATTTTACCTTAGCACACATCACCACATTAGTTCACACTTCAAAACACCCAGCACAATCACCTCAACATACCAAGTCAACCTAAAAGGAAAGCTTTTCATAAGATAAAGAGGCCAGTGTTAACCCCCTGGGTAACTTTGGCACTAAAAGGAAAGCCTGTGATATTCTTGATCCTAAAATTGCCAAAAGAGTCACAATAAAAATAAGAGATGAGGAGGAGCAAGGAAATTGGAGGACTTTAGCAGTGGGAGGGGTGAGAGGTAGTCGGCTAGGATTTCTAGTCAGTTTGCCAAAGGGAAGAAACTTTGTTTTGAAGAGCCTGGGGATGAACCTAAAGAGGAAACTCTGCCTCCTATTAATTTGAGTAAGTAGCTGTCAGTTGCGTTGGGAGAAGATCTCTCAGATGATTATGCAAGTAGCAAACAGGATGAAGAAATGGTTGGTGATGATCAACCGGTGGTCAAAGATTCAAAGGATGTGGAAGAGGAAGGGATTCAAAGATTGAGGATGAAATTGAGGATGTGGTTAGGGAAGCCACAAAGGGGATGAATGTTCAATTTATGAAGGAAATGAGTGGGGTTTTTTGGATGATGTTAGACCCCTAGAGCCTTATGCTTCACAAATTTTTGAGCTTTAGTAGAAAGTGGACAAGATGGACATGGCCTTCAACAAGTTAATGGAAATTACTTTGGGCATAATGTGTAAGGCCATCTTTAGGGTGGTGAGTGAGGTGACTAAAGCTAGGAAAGGCCATCGTAAGCAAAAAGCCTCTCGGGATGTGGAGGAGCAATTGGATGGAGGTGTGACTAGTTTTAAGGATCAGTACAATGGGGCTACGGAATAGCTCAAGAATGAATGGGACCTTATCTTCTTTCTGAAGTTTGGTCTAGTGGTCTATGTTTTTTACTTTTTTACTCATTACTCTTAATGGGCCTGTGTTCCCCTCGTAAAGTTAGTATTGGTTTTTTCTTTTATATCTTCATTTTGTGCTGGTATGTTGATTCTACTATTTTGTGTTGTTAAGTGTCAAACTCTTTTGTAGGGTGTTGGTTGGTTATTTGATCCTTGCTATTTTTTTTGGTTGTTTTGGTGGCCTCTATGCCTTGTTCTACGCTCTGGTTGGGTTCAGGGGTCCTTTCCCCTACTTTTTTTTACAATAAACATACCAATTCAGCCTAATAAACATTTTAACCTTCTATTCATTAGCTCTAGATCAAAAGTAGTATCAAAGAGACCAAATAATATCGTGCAA
The DNA here is from genome assembly GCA_007258455.2 of Sequoia sempervirens. Lineage (NCBI taxonomy): Eukaryota > Viridiplantae > Streptophyta > Pinopsida > Cupressales > Cupressaceae > Sequoia > Sequoia sempervirens. Next base: position 21,194,698 of record VDFB02281492.1, on the reverse strand, counting down.
ATTACTTTACAAATATTATATGACATGCTAAAACATTCTCATACACTCCTTTCACAACTTCATGCTACAACATGGTGGTGCAAACAAATAGACACTAAACCCAACATCTCTTACAAACTCTAAATATAGTCTTGAAATAGAACATTGAAAACTAGGCTTGCAATAGTCCTCAATGCCTAAAGATTGAAATGAGAAGACATGCATATAATATAAAATAATCCCCCAATTAGTAACATCACATCTTCAAATGCAAAGAAATGAGGAGAATTTCTCTATCTCTTTCTAACTGTAACAACATTGTACTATTATCTCCACTTTTCTAGCTTTAGAAACTTCCATGGTAACTTAGACTGCGTTTTGGAATTAGGAACATACATAATTCTCACATGAATCTAACTAACCTCTTATAGTGTAGAAAAATGTATCGCTTTACATTTTCACACTTGATTGAGCCCTCCCTACTAAAACTAGGCTTCTTTATGCCTTATTTGGTCCTATTTTGCATCCACAAGCTTTATTTAATGCATCTTTCCAAGGATAATCTCGACACATATCAAATGACCAATCATAATTAATTTTTTTTGGTTTTTTTGTTCTAGATTTAGTGATCTGGGACTCATACACCACCTTGGGTGTATGCCCATCCCACCTAAGTTTCAGAGCCTAAACCTGAATTTGGAATAGAACTTAACATTTCTTGAAATTTGTGTCCCAAGACTAGGCTAATGGGACTCATACACCCCAAATGGCATATGAGTCCCACTTAGCTTGGACCTATTTTAAATTCAATTTCTTTGCATAATTTTATTCTCCTAGTTCTGATGTTGCCTTGTAGTGTTGTAATTTCGAGAAATTTGGCATAAACAAGTATAAATACAAGGTTATTTCACACAATTTCTTCTAACGAGGCCTAGCAATTTGGAGTCAAGCATCCTAAGATTTCACAAGAGCTAAATCCTTCTTTAGACATTATCATTAAACCTCCCATTGTTATTAACTTGGATGATGATGATGAGGTTGCTAAAATTGATGAAGAAGTGCATAATGAATTGAATACATTATTTTCCTCTTCTATGAGCTTAAATGATAATTCTCCTAGGAAGAGTGTTGAACTTGGCGATGAGCCTAGTTCGGCACTTGCTATTGTCCCTTTGGCTAGTTTTATGCCTTTTGTATATGATGAACAAGATTGGGATGTGAATGACTTGCTAATAGGTTGAATTACACGTGCCTTACTAGTCTTGTCTTTATTTTCCTTTCCATGTTTCTTTTATGTGATTGCATGTGTGTAATGTGATCCCCCGCACTATTCTATTTGATGTGTCTCTCTCTTTGTGACATTCCTTTATTTTTACCTACATTCTTCTCTATGTTGTAAACCTTTAGTTTTTTCTTTGTCTTGTGTTTTCCTTTTGGGGATGATGCAAGGCATCGAGACATTTAGGTCTCTTCCATGTTGACCCAATTTTTTTTCCTTTATCTTTTCTTTGTCTTGTGTTTTCATTTTGGGGATGATGCAAGGCGTTGAGATATTTACTTCCATGTTGACCTGAAGGCTTTTATTTGTTTTCACTCTCTTTGTTTCATTGTTCTTGTTCCATGAGTATTTGGGGAATGATGACAATTCTGAGCTCTGTAATAACATTGTAGAAAAGAAATACTAACCCCAAATCCATGGATCCCTTATGTGATTTTGGGATTTCATTTTGGGGGCAACCCCTTTTCATGACGTAGCTTCATTTGGAAACATATGACTTGGAATAGGGATTTCCAAATAATCTCTCATATCCTCTTTATTGTTAGAATTTATCATTTGCTACTTTAAATTAATTACTCACAGCATGGTGTTTAGCAATTTCTTTAAAGTGGGGATATACATTGGCATTATTCTTTTATATTTCAATTACAACTCATGTTTCATTGTGTAGTATTCTTACTTCATGCGATGCGTCTTTCACTTTGTGGTGACATTGGCTGTGATGTCCCTCAAGAGTGTGATGTCTTAGCATATTATATTCCTCTTAGTGGCTTGATGTGACACACTATATCCCCTAAGTTGTGAATCTTATATTCTTCGATTGGTCCTTTCTTGGAGACATTAGGAATGGCGTTCTCTAAGTTAAGACCTTACATGAAATAAGCAAAACTTCTTTGAACATACCTTACACTATTTTTCATATACAATATCTGTTATATGGCCACCTTGCATAACACACTTTGCTTTCCTATGGAGCCATCCTATTTGTTCATGGGTGTCAAGAATACAAAGTTTTGCTTGCCTTGTGAATCTTGCTATAAGTGTTGTGTGAAACCTTATCAAAGTTATTAGGAGGTATATAGCTTTGGTATGGTTAGCGTATGTGAGCCAAAATTAGGTGTGAATTTCCCATAGCCACTTGTTTGTCTATGTGAGCGCATACTGTCCATGTGCATATGCGTCTCTAGGGGCTCACGGTCCTAGTAGATAGCCTAAGGTTCCACTAGCCCTTGTGAGTGTTTGGTTTACATAGTGTACATTTGTAACGCTCGAAAAATGATGCTTACTAAGCCATAACAAAATACCACGCTTATTGCATTCCAAGGATAATAAAAGTAAAAGTTGAAAATACATAAATCATTATCTATCCATAATTGCTCAAAAGTAAAATTCATAACATAATTCCATTTCATGTATGTGGAACAAATAAATTTAATTAACAATAGAATCATTGCGATGATACATATATGTTTTCCAATTGCATATCAATGAGATTCCATAAGTTTGCGGGTGATCCCATAATAGTGGTTTACAATTTTTGGCCAAACTAGACACTGAAATTATTATTTTTAACTAAATCTTCACATTCGGGCACCTATAGCGGCTAAACTGTGAGGAATTTGAAGATAGTGCAAACTAGAGTCTCATCAAATTTTGTCTGTAGATTCTAAAAATATTTTTTTCAAAATTTTTGGAATAAAATTGCACTTCTTTTTCCATCTCCCACGAAAATAGATTTTTTTCAGAAAACAACATTTTTAAAAAGTGACGCACACCAGATAATGCATAAATTTTTTCCCTGAAGGATAAAATTCTAATTCTTTAAAATTTACATTTGTAACTCTGATATCTAGTGCTTCCAACTTGGTTAGATAGTTTTTTATTGAATATTTTTTCCTTAATCAAGTTTCAAAGTCAAACGAATTACAATTCAGACACAACGCCTGATAACGCGTAACTTTTTTTGTATATCTCAAAATTTAATTTAATTTTTTTGTTGGATAAAGGACTTCAATATCTAGTGCACTCATATTTTTTCAAATTTGTTTTTTGATAATCTTCTAGTTTTCCACATGTGAAGAACAAATAAATTCATTTTCGATGAAAAACCTATGTTTAATAAAGCTTAAAAAACAAATACATAACAAAACCAAAACATATTAAAATTATATTAATTGGATAGCTTGTTCTGAGGAATACCATAATCATTTGAAATAAATTTTAAATGAATTCATTTGATCCCTCAAAATCTAAATCAAAAGTGATTTTTTATCAGCATTTTGATAGGTGTAAAGGAGACGCATTTATAGGTATGGTTTAAAACTAGCGGTTCTATCCAAGGGGGTTTGATCTAAGGTGATTTGATCAAACCCTCTTCAATTGGAATCCTTAAAATGGAACTTTTTAAGGCTTAAATCATTATATTTTCTAAAAATATGTGATTTCAGCTAAAATTCGTTCCTCTCAGGAATTGTAAACCACTATTATGACAACACCCTTGCTCAAGTTCCAATTATATCAAATCCTTCTTTTCAACACATCTATTTCAATATTACAATACTGATTTACAAATAAAGTTACATTTGCAAGTGGGCTTTTCAAGCCATTCATAATAATACATGATCACATTTATAACAAATAAAACTCTGAACCGCAACCGCCATGACACTGCTGGTCTTCTTGCAAGTTGGGCCAAGAGTGTGATTAAGGCACCTTTTCCACCCAACCACGAATTGCAATACTTCCCTGGGTTTCTTCCTAACTCGAAGAAATCCCTGACCCTACACGAGGAGCCTAGCAACCTAAAACAACAAACGCAAGAGGGAACTCTCGATGCATGCCTATTGCCTATATGCATCCCTAACATGAGAATCACATATTTCTTGCAAAAGGAGGCGGCAGAGAAATATATTCATTTAATTCTAGGCTTTTAGTTCCATCTATTCCAATGGTGCAAGTGCTTGGCCAAGCATAAGGAAAATAAAAGATAGTTTTAGAGAAGGTAAAACTATCATCTCTGAGGTCCACCTTCGACATCCTGTCTCAAAATTTTTGTCAAATACAGTAAGTAGTGAATTTTTTTCCATCTAATTTCACATTCGGTTTTTACAAAATTCCTAATTTCAAGAGGGGTCACCATTTTCAAAAGATTTCGCAAAGTTTTGCATGCATTCAAATAATAGAGTTTTCTTGTACAAATTCAATTGAGTTTTCAATACAAAATAAATTCAGCTTCAATTCTTTTCCTTTTAGATTAGTATCGCTCACAGTAAATTTAGTAATTTCAGCAAAATGCAAATCACTCTTTTCAAAAAATTCGTTATTTATAAATGTGTTTTCTATAGTCTAAATTCGCTATAAAGTTTCATTTTCAGCTCTCGATATGGCCTTATGTATTTTCACTAAAGTCAGAAAAAGATAAAAGATGGCTCAAACAAAGCAGTGTTATTTAGAAATTCACATATTTCTTAGAGAGACAATATGGTGTAAACAGCCAGATTTACAAGTAAATTCGAGTTTGTAACAATACATAGCGAATGTACTCTGTTTCTATTCTAAATTTTAAACTTATAGCTATGAAACTCTCTGTTTAGATTTGTAATTGTATTCATTTCATAGATATATATATTAGTAATATTTACTCTTTCATATAAATATATGTTCAAGGTAGAATTACTACTATGTAAATATCTATATATGTATATCTTATACGCAATACTGGTTTCATTCCTGGGTAATATCGATGGCAGAAAGATAGTATTTTCTGTAGATTACAATGATCCTTATGACAAATATAAATATAGGAATATAAAAATGTTCGCGTCTATAACCTTGTATAAGTTAGTATTTTGTGTAAAAGAATATATCTCCATTTTTTATATATATAAATTCAGTTTAAAACTATTGATAGAGAGAACATTTCCAGTGCTAAATTTAATAGAGTAAATAAAACTAAAATCTGCTTATAAGTATGTGTGCTTATATATATATATACAAACATTCATAGATATATATATACCTTACTATATTTGAAATTGGATGCGATTGTTAATTGCTGCGCACATTTAAAAAATACAACAGATTGGAGATTCACAATTTTTTTTAAACTATAAAAATAAATGTTAGATTTCTATGGTATGATGTGTGAGGCCAACGCCTCCTCATAGGGAATGCCGACCCCTCCCCCATAGGGGAAGGTGCTAGCTGTGAGGAGGCAGCGCCTCTTCCACAGGCCGTGGCCTGTGGAGGGCACTGCCCTCTCACAGTGCCACCCTTTCCTCATGGGTGGGGCTGGGGTATAATCCCCAAACATAAAAGAAAAATCCAAAAACTTAATAAAACAAAAGAAAAATACAGATGATGCCTGGGTTTGTTTGATACAATCTCTGTGAATTTCAAAAATTTAAACAGAGCTTTGTCAATGTATTTAAATATATATATATATTTATATATATATACACAACATTATGTGTGTGCATATATATATATATGTATATATAATCAATTACAGTACCACAATCCTCAACTGGATAACAAACTCAAAATCCACAATATATAAAGAAGGAAAAGATTAATTCCAAATTCTGAAAGTAGTGTAATTGTGCAAATGCTTTCAATGCATTCCCAAGAATGAGATATATTTTCCCAGAATTCCACAGCTTTTGCATTCAATTCTAACACTTTTCATACAATTTATTCAGCAGTATTTGCATATTTCAACATGAAATGTGAAAAAGAGTAGAGAACCTGTGATTTATGCTTCCAGCTGGATTTGAAAATACTCTTCAGCCAACTTCTTCTCTTGCCTCTTTTCAAATTGGTCTCTCTGAGCTATCCTCTGCCTCTTCCTTCTTCCAAATTGTTTTTCCAGCTCTGAATCTTTCCACTATTTACCCAAGTTCAGTTTTTCAACAAACTATTCTAAAAGATACAATATTTGCTTGGCTGCCATTAAAATCAACAAGTTGCAAAGCTTGTTTTCCAGAATATTTTCAAGAACCGTTACCTTCTCGGGAATTCCTTTCTCTATTTAATTTTTTTTTTCCTTTTCAATTCTCTACCCTAATCTTGAAAATGTATTTTAAAATTAATAATAATCTCCAATTTATTTGCATGTAAATCTCATTTCAAAAATATTTACTCAATCAATAAAAATAAATAACTCATAACTTAATGTTTAACTCAAAAACTCAAGTTTACACCAATTAAAAGAATAGTAACATGCATAATTATTTAATTCAAGAATCCATAATTAACTTATAAGTAACTTAATCCTTTATTTTACCATGCTTTATTCTATTTAATTTACCACTTATTATTTAATCTGCAGATAATTTAAAGCAAACACATAAATTAGACATTCCTAAATGCAGTCTATATGAAACTAAGTGTGTGTGTAATCGAAAGGTCTTCCTGCTTTGTCCTGTCAAGAAGCTAATCACCTCTCCTTAATCACACCCTTGGTCTTCGACTTCCTGCAACTCAAGTGCACTCAGGCACAGAACAATAATTAAATTAGTATCTTATTAAAATATAAATAAAGCATTGCATTACATTAATTTAGATGCTTCTACTCTTTTTTGCTTCATTTCCAAAATAAAACTTATTCAATACTTTTCAACTTTCATAATTTAAATTAAACACTTTCATTTATCACACACCCAAAACATCATCATCATATTAATCATTAATCTACCAAGCACAATAAAACATGTAATAAATCCATACAAAGCCTAAAGTAATCTGCATCAGGATTGAGACGTGACAATATTGTGTTCCACTTGTAAACATTTTTGGACAAACAACTTAGATTTGATTGACATCATGTTGGACAAACAATCGAGGCTTGATCCACCCCTTTTGTTTTGTCTTTGGAAGTGTATGCTTGTGCCTTGTTTTTGCTCCTTACATTATTCACATGTGTGTTCTTTTGTGCCTATGTTGGTTTTCCATAGGATCTTGATCTTGGGGGCTTGTGTAACCCTCTTGATTGTTGTCATCCTATCTTACTAGCATTGGTACACTTGGACCCATCTTTATGCGAGTTTGTCTACTTTAGTGTGAGTTTGAAGCAAGTTACTCATCTCACTAAAGTGGGGGCTAAATGTAGTGTAGAAAAATGTATCCCTCTATATTTTCACACTTGTTTGGGCCCTCCCTACTAAAATTGGGCTTCTTTATGCCTTATTTGGTCCTATTTTGCATCCACAAGCCTTATTTAATATATATTTTTGAGGATAATTTTGACACATAACGAATGACCAATCATAATTTAATTTTCTTGGGTTGTGTGTCCTAGATTTAGTGATCTGGGAGTCATACGCCACCTTGGGTGTACGGGTCCCACTTAATTTTCAGGGCCTGAACCTAAATTTGGCATAAAACTTAACATTTCTTGAAATTTGTGTCCCAAGCCTAGGCTACTGGGACTCATACCCCCCAACTGGCGTATGAGTCCCACTTAGCTTGGACCTATTTTAAATTTAAATTCTTGGTGGGATTTTATTCTCCTAGATTTGATGTCAGCTTGTAGTGTTGTAATTTCAAGAAATTTGGCATAAACAAGTATAAATACAAGGTTATTTCACATATTTTCTCCTAGAAATTAAAATATTCAAGCATTATAGCAAGTTTATGAGACCAAGAGCATTCAAGAGCTGATTATCAAGAATTTTTGAGCTATATTAAAGATTCCAGCATCATGTCAAATTCATCATGCATCATGTGTGTTCTTTGAGCTAACATTTGTGATGTAGGTTTTCATGATTCAAGCAAGCATTCAAGTCAAGATTCATAACATACAATCAAAAGTCAAGATCCACATTTATGCTAGCCATTTCATACAAGATTGTAGCCTTTATTCCAAGGGTTTGGTGAGTTACAACATTGCATATTGTTCATGTTGTCTCCTAATAATGTGCCCTTGCCAAGTTGTAGAACTTAGCATATTGGAGAAACATGGGAACTTTTATAAGGTTGTGGGTCACCTAAAGCAGAAAATAACTTCTAGAGAAAGCTGGCTCTTATGGTAATCACCTAAAAGTAATTCTTGTTGGGAAAAGGGTAAGAAAGAAACATGAAAATGAAAACTAACTCCTAGGGTGATGCACTAAATATGTTTTCTTAGAACCTATAATGCTATTTAAATACATAATTTTCTCAATAGCTCAGCTTAACTTAACATAACTTAGATATTTTTATATGTTAATGCATAAGTGTTTTGCAAGAAGGCTTGGTTCTCTTAACACTGTGAAGCATTTTTTCCTTAATCATTTTTTATTTTAGGCTTTTATATGTTTTTGGCTTTGGATGTGTTCTTGCTCAAAGTGAAATTTTTTGGAAAGGTGCACAACGTGCCATGTGGTGGCTGCACGACTTTCATTTATCACCTTCCTATCGGGAGAGAGCTAGGACACGTGTCAACTCTGCGAAAGTTTTCTCAAGGAAAATTTTCATCAATTATGAGAATACCCACCCACTTGACATGCCATCTCTTCACTATGGGAAGTTTGCGCTTTTATGAAGTAATCTCTTTTAGAGTGTGTTGGAGCTTGTTGGGTTCCTTTTGATTTTTCAGGATGGAAACTTTGAGTTGGTGCCATCGAGTCACATGATTGGTCAACTAGAATTTTGGCAGGCTATTTTCTAGGATCTAATCATTTTTAGATAATGATCTTTTCTAAATATCTAAAGGGGAATTAATGCAGCAGTTGAGAATTGATGAGTAAAGATTGTCATGACCTAATTTAAGATCTACGATCAAATCATGAGCTATTAAATGCCAACGTTTGGTAGTAATTACTTTTGGAATGTGGTGGTGGTCTTCTCTTTTTCTAGCTATAAATGGGAGGCGACAACAGAGAAGAAAAAGTTTTTCCTAAAAAAAGTTCCAAGTTTCAGTTTCCTATTTACAGAAAAAGTTTCTTTAGTTTTCTAAAGTTATAGAACTATTTTCAAAAGTAGAATTTGTAAAACTGCTTTTCTCTAGCATTTTATATTATTTATGTTCAAACTATTATCCAATTGGCATTTGAACTCTGTTTTAAAGTTCATTTTATATTCAAGCACGAACCATTTGGAAGAAATCTTTAAGACTGTAGATGATATGGCCTTTATCAAGTTCTTTCTTTATTTTTTCGTTCTGAATGAAACTCCATGTTAAGCTAAATTCAAGTAGTTTGAGCAGTTAATTTCCATGTTGTAGGCTTATATGGTAGGATAATAACCTGTGAAAATTGGACTATGTCTGTGAACTTCTCTATTTTTCTAAAGGGTTGTTGTTTATTTATATTATGCTATAAGAAGAGAGACGGTTTATACAATTTCTAAATGTTTTTCTGTTAACCTTGGAAATATTTATGCTTGATAAGACCTTAATGAACACTTCCTACGGGGAGATTTGAAAGATTTCACTGTGCTTGTAGTTAGCCTTTGCTGTTCGTTCTCTTCCCAACAATGAAGGGTTGTGGCCTTCTGTGTCTAAAATATCATTCATAGGAAAAATTGGGTTTAAAATATTGTAAAACCTTTGGTGCATCACCATTTTATGTTTTATGTTTACATTTTGTTCTACCCTTTTCTCCAAAACTCATAGAAGAGCTAACTTTCTATAAAAATCCCGAAGGTATTCGGTGAGGCACAAATTAGTCCTCCACTTGCTGAATTTCCCATAATGATTTCGGAGAGGCGCAAGCTTTGATGATCAATAGTTCTTTTTTTGGCATGGCCAGTGGGACCCAAATTTCTCTGAATGCTTGATTAGAAGTCAAAAATATTTCTTAACTTAGGCCAAGGAAAGAAGCTAGAAATTTCATGCCTAGAATGCAAACAAGAGCATCCTCAAGAGGCCATTTCTAGTACTCCCAGTTACCCACCTCGGTACCTAGGAGAAGAAGACTTATAGGTTCTATATCACCTCTAAGGAGTGATATAGCAAGGAGTGAGAGCCTAGAGTTTAGAGCCTTATCTACTCCACCTGGAGGTTGTACTTTCCAAATCAGAATACCTGTATACTCAATTCATAGGAATCTGTTCTCCATGGCTCATATAGCTGGCCCTGCTCCTAGAAATTTTGTAACCTGGGATAGTGGTAGTCCGCTACAACCACCTATGCCCCCAGACGTATGCCTACCATACTCACTAATGAACTTAAGGATATTCAATTTTTTTTTGGAGAATACTTTAAAACCCCCTCCAAACACCTTCAAGATATAGTAGAGGTATGTAGGGTGTACACAACATAGCGGAGGAAAATATTGCTCTTAAGTTGTTAGCCTTCTCTTTCAAAGGAAAGGCTCAAGATTGGTATTGATCTTTGGCCTCTGGTTCTATACGCTCCTGGGATCAAATTGAAGAGAGGTTGTTCAAATGATTCTCAGAGAAGGGAGATCTTTCTTCGTTGCTACATCAACTGATCACCATCAAAAGAGCCCCGCAAGAGGCCATGAGTGACTTCAACACTAGGTTTGATAAAACCTAGAAAAGAATCATTGTGACTGCCCAAGCTCTAGCTGGAATGCCATTTATGTTCTACTTGAAGGATTTCAATTCAGAGATCATGATGATGATAACCTCCATAGGAGGGGATATCTTACCTGATGCATATAAATTGGCTGTGCACGCAAAAAATGGTTTGATTGATGTTGGGAAGCTTCCACCATGACCTCCGATGCCTGTGTTTGTAGAAATCTCTAGTAGTCCTCGAGAAGAAGCTACTCCAAGCACTTTTTCTACACAAATGACAACATTTGCTACACCGCAGTCCATGTACGTGTACCCTGCCACACAGCTTAGTACATTAGGCTCTTCTTCCGTAGCAGCGAACATCAATGCCATGAAGAGTCTCATGTAGAATTTTGCTAATGAGTTGGTTCTCATCAAACAACAAGAAACACCTCCAAAGAAAATCACTCAAACCTATGGTGGAACTAGGCCATCCTATCAAAAAAACACGTACCAAGGACCCTCCAGAGGAGGAGGTCAACAAATGATGTTTGTAAACCAGATAGTTTCGGTCACCATGCCACTTCAGGTAGTGAAGGACAATTAGAGTAAGGAGTTATCCTAGGCCAAAAAAATTTGGTAGAAGATGAGAATGTATGGTGCTTCCCATGCAGTGATAGTCATATGCCCCGAAATTGTTCAAGGGGAAATATGCAACAAAAGGTAGTTGAAAAAAGAAACAAGGGCATGTTCCTAAATGCAGATGAATATGAGTCTTCTGAAATGGAAAAATTCCCACTTTAGAGTGCAAATGCAAGGAATGTCCTTGGAGAAAGAACTAGATATTTTTCCCAATCAAACGCTATTTTCATGGATGGAGGAAGAAGATGTAGTATTCGTGAATGAAGCTCCGACGACTAGTACTCCACAAGTATTGTCGGATTACAACACAAGATCCAAAAGAAGGCTAATGGGCGAATACGTACTAATGCAATTTTATGGTGTTAGAAAATTAGAGCATAAATCATAAAATCCAACATTAACTATGAAGCACAAAGGAAGAAAATTAAATAAAACAAAAACAATTATACCGAATCACCTTTGAAGCTGTTGGAAATATGTGCCTCAATCCCATAGGCTAAAACCTCTGAAAGGGCCAAGTCGGTGTGATATCTTTTGTGTCTGGCCGACTAGCAGCTTTGGATCTTGTGGTTTGTATAGGTCGCCGAGACAATGTTTAAGTCATGCCGAAGAAGCTTATCGCTATGACTTGTGATTGTCGTTGTAACCCTATGCCGAGTGGAGATCTCTGGCCGACAGGCCATTCATATTGTATATCGGGGAGACCCTTGGCCGAAAGGCTTACTTTGGTGTGAGGTCCCAGTGATAGCTATTGTCTCGCTGACAAGGTTTTCTTTTGAAGCCTTCAGGAAGAGTCTTGGGTGTTCGGTAAGAAGTCTTACTGATAGGAATGTCTCACCGACAGGATTCACTTGGGGTAACTCAAAGGTTTCGGGGAGAAGTCTGAGTGACCGGTGAAGGTCTCGCCAATGGGGATACACTTGGAGTCTTCGCGGTGACACAAAGACTTTGGTATGAAGTCTTAGTGATGGAACGATAGTCTTGTCGACTGCTGATCACTTTGGAGAAAGTCTTAGAGCTCAGGGTGATTTCTTGGCGAAAGATGATTGTCTCACTGAATGGAAAACTCACGTCTATGTGACTTTGGAGCTTCGGTATGATGTCTCACTGAAAGCGATAAGTCTTGCCAACTATTGAACATCTCGGTATAACATAAAGGCTCTCTATGAGGTCTTGGCGACATGGCAAAGTCTTAGCGATAGCTCTCTGGACTCGATGTAACATCTTGGTGATAAGGATGACTCTTGGAGACATCGATAGTTAAGTCTTGTGGCATCGGGGAGACACGGTTAGTGTCTCACTGACATGCCAACACAGGTTGATCACTTTGACCGAGAGAAGACCATCCTACGTGGTGTGTCATTGGCCAATCAGAGGAGCCGAATGGGAACTGTTGGAAGACAGTTCATTGTGGTAGTTCTGAGAGGAAGCTTGACAAACAGGAATGACATGAATATAGTCTGGAATAGAAGATGATGCTCGGTTGGATTGTTTGATATAATTGACGGATTGCTGTGTGATTGTATGATCAGTGGATGAATTCTATTATGTGAAGACTATAACGTGAATGTTCTGTAACAAGGTTGTTCATGGTGAATGCTGCTGTAAACTGACATCAGAAAGATAAGTCAGAACTCTATTTGTAATCTTTATTACTATAATACAAAGTGACTTCTCTTGGTGTGGTGAGTTTTTCTCCCATAAGGGTTTTCCCACATATATCTGGTTTTCATATGTGTTTGTCTATTTCTCTGTTTCAGTAATCTCTTTCTAGTGCATCTTAATTGGACTGTAATTGAAAAATTTAAAAGTGTCTCTGCATTCTTCCCTGAGGTTTTGACATTAGGAGAGTTGTTTCTGCATCTAGCTTTCCTTACAGAAGCCTCCATGAATCACCTCCATAGCCCTTCTAACTTACTGCAAATGTAATTGTGTTGCCCTCAGATTGAGTGTGTGAGCAATGACTATGACAAAGACAATGTCCAAAGCAAGGTTTGAAGGATTTTAAAATGATTATAATGCTACCATGCAAATGATAAGAATTAGGATATGACTAAACTATGTCAAAATAAAGCCTATGACCAAATGACAAGACTATAAGATTTCCTAAGACTTAGAAATTATTCCAAAATGAAGCATTAAGAAAATTGTAAGCCTACAAAGTGTAAGTCTAAAATGTGAGCAAAATTGGCATTTTATAGAAAATGCAATTTTGGACGGACGAACGAGATTGAAAGTTGAGAAAGTCTAAAATTAGTGGACAAGATTTCATGTGACAATCCCTAATTAGGGTTAGGGAAAAATTATTAAATGAGTGCTCAAGATGTCATTTGAGAAAATCGAATTGGCGGTCGAGAATAAATGTGACAATTAGTCAAAAAGATAAAGATTTTCGAAGATCAAGAAGATAAAGACTGGATAGAAAAGAAGATTTAGAAAATCAAGAATTTGATCAATTACTTGATTTATAGAAGAATATTACCATTTCTGAATTAAAATTAATTCAAAAATGTGGGTTTTGTGTGGTCCAGTAAATAATCTTTTTTCAGATTATTTACTAAAAGAAGTGATAGTTAATAAAATGAAATCATTTTAAATAATTAATTTATTTAAAATGAGAGAAATGTTAAATTAGGTAATTAAATAATTAGAGATAATCATTTAATTTAGAGAATGGGCCCAATAATTAAATAAATTAATAAATCTATTTAATTATAAGAAGAGTTAAGAATTAGTGACATTAAATAAATAAATAAAATATATTTATTTAATAATCAGGAAGACATAATGAATAAACATAATTAAATAAATTAAGAAACTTATTTAATTATAGGAAGATTTTAGACAATTAGTGACATATTGAATAAATAAATAAAATATATTTATTTAATAATCAGGAAGACATAATGAATAAACATAATTAAATAAATTAAGAAATTTATTTAATTATAGGAAGATTTTAGACAATTAGTGACATATTGAATAAATAAACAAAATTTATTTATTTAATAATCATGAAGAATAAAAGAGATATGAATTAATTAAATAATTATGAATTACATTTAATTAATAGTCCCCTCTTTGTCATAATGTAGCATGTCACATTATGACAAAGAAAATAAGTCAAAAATATGCCCCAGTGCAAAATAAGATGAGGAAGAATGATGAGGAGGGTAGTGGTATGCCCCCTCGAGAGGACAGATGGGTTCCAAGAACATGAGTGTGCTCTCAAAATTGATGAGAAGACTAGAATATGAAGAGACAAAGAAATGTTAGTGCAAAAGATATGGATGATGATATGGATGCAATGCCTATATGAGATGGGCGAGAGAAGATGACAAGACATAAGGAGATGCATGCTAGTTCCTAGATCAAATCCTTCGACATATTACCATAGGACTTTAATATTTATTACTCTTAATCATCATTGGGCGGATTATTGTAATGGCTAACAAACACCATGATATGACATAGATCAAGGTGTGCAAGGTCATACCATCACGTAAGACAAGTAGTCATAGACAAGGATGATCATGAATCATACTAAGGGTGCAATTGCCCAATCTTTTTTGTTGTAACCAACCACAAGCAGAAAAAGACAAGAAGGACAAGTCATGAAATGTCGTTGCTTCTCTAAATCCTATTTCCAGGACATCCTTGAGAAACTAGCAACATGATTTTCCAAAAGGAAAAAATAAAGCCATGGTCATGATACGTCGCTAATTTTCTAAATCTCATAGTTAGGACATCGCTGAGAAACTAGTAACATGAGTGTCAAAAGACAAGACAAACGTCATGATACATCGCCGCTTCTGTAAATCCTATTGCCGGGATCTCGCTGAAAAATTAGTAACATGATGAAAACCCAAAAGACAAGTGCCGAGTGTTTGCCAAGTGTGTCTGGATGCCAAGTGTTTTAATGTCAAGATGTTGGGTTTGATGATGTTGAGATGTCAGGATGTCAAGGTTCTGACGATGCCAAGATGACGAATGCCGAAGGTTTTTCAAATTCAGGAAGGACACATCCTGAATAATGTTGATGTTGAGAGGATTGATCTCTAAATGTCAAAAGGGATCCCTCAGAATGCTAGTGATAGTGATGATGCCTAGGAAGGACACATCCTAAGGAATAAATGATAGAGTTTGTTCTTCAAAAAGACACATCTAAAAGATACCGATGTCAAGAGGAGTGATCCTTAAATGTCAAGATCCCTCAAAAATGTTGGATGACAGAGACTATTTTTTAGGACACATCTGAAAGATAACCAAGAGTTGACAGTTTGACTGGTTATGATACTGTAACTTGTTTTGACCAAATTTGACTGAAGTGACTTGTGTCGACTATATATCGATATTGACATGCTGATGTAATTTTCACGTTGAGTAAATGGTTGCCAAAATTTGGTTGCAGTAATTGGCTTATTTTGAGATGACTTGTTTGACTTGAAGACTTTTTGATGTGTGTGCCAGTGTAATGTCATGAACCCTAATGGACTGACCTAGTGCGGCCTCAGGGGCTCATCAACAGATGGAATTGCCTATGTCATACACTTAGAGACCTTGTAGTTCGGCACAACTAATGAATTTTTCTTGATGACCAAAGATTGTGTCATGATTTTATTTTGAAAAACCTAAAAGGACTGACCTAATGTCTTAGGGACTCAAAAATGAGTCTTTCCTACGTAGCAAATGCGTAGAGACAATGTAGTTCAGACAAATGACAAAGACTGATCAATTGATTGACATGAAAAAATTTCAATGGGAAATGACTTTGTTTTGCGTTCTTGAGACAATTTGACATTTGTTGGGGTTTCTTTAGGACGTTTTTCAAATTTTAGGTCTTTTTTTATGACATTTTACCAATGTTTTTGTCTTTCTTCAAGATGTTGTGATGTTTTTGTCTTTTTTTCAGGATATTTTATGATGTTTTGTCTTTTTTCAGGACATTTTATGATGTTTTTGTCTTTTTTGAATGGTTTAAGAGGATCACGATAAATGCATGTGATTGATTCCTACACATGAGAATCCAAGAACAAACATGATTGTGCCCCTAGTCAAGCTGAATACCAATTGACAGGTGATGACAACGTTGTTTGATGCGGGAAGGACGCATCCCAAAACAACGCGAGGACGACGATAATGTGACAAAAGTATCAAGGTCTGTAGTTGGGCCAGGAACAAAGTTAAGTAATGTTTTGGATAATGTGCTTATATGGATTAGACTCATTGCATTTGGAATGACTTGGTTAGGACTAAAAGGGATGATGGAGTATCCTTAGACCGTTTGACAAGGGAACACCAAGGTAGGTGACATACATGAAAAGACAAGAGGTGGCCTTGGTAAATGATAGGAGACATGAGACTAAAGGAATTTCCATATGATTTTCAAGGACTATGTCGCATAAGGATAATGAGGTTATGAAAGTAATGAAATGACATTTCATGAATTGTATATGACCAAAGGATAGACATGTCATGAGTTTTCACAAAGCATGATTTATGTGTGCATGTTGTTATGTCAAGACTAAGGTAGGTGGGAAAGTGAATGGAAATGATATGGATTAAATGGTCGGATGCCAATGTCAAGAGGAAGGTATAGGAGATGAGACGGCTTGCCCCCAAGTGTAAGAGTCCACATAGAAAATTTATTTTACACATGACGCCTATTTGCCAGGTTTTCATCATGGTACTTATCCAGGGCACCTGTTTTCCAAGTTTTCACCGTTGGATGAAATTTTTCTCTTTACTATTTTATTGACTTTTTAAATTTTTTTTGGTGTCACCAAGACACCTATTTGCCAGGTTTTCATCAAGGTGACAATTTTTTATCATTTTCTCAGTTTTTTTTTGATATTTCTAGATAGCCTTGATGCTTTAGATGACCATTGACTATTCTGAATCCACTGACAGTGTTGATGTAGATACTGGGGTCATGATATGCCAAAAATGACCTTTCTAAAGCAATTGTTGTGTTAGGATCATAGCGCTTGCATACAACTGATTGATGTCATTGTGATCCTTGTCAGCACTAGAGTTGGCCTTATCAGAATGTACATATTACGATAGAGTGCCATGAGGGTCCTTGTGATAAAGAGTTGCTGCCATGATGCGATCGATTTGTGACATGGTATCTTTGGACTTTAGACGAGATGTAGGATTATGAAAGATGATGGTAGACATGGAAAGGTCTTTTGGACATTTGGATGAATCACTTTTTATTTTCCAAATTTGGTACGGTGGATGACGGATTTTGGAGGGATGGTGTTTGGAACCAACACCTTTAGATGCTTTGCTTGATGACCATTTTGAAGGAGGTGGACATGTGTTATATGTGGGAGTTCTCTTGTCTTGTGGCTCCACATTCTGATTGAATTTTTCTTTTGACATATTTTCTTTGCTTGATCCACTTGTCTTTGGGATCCATTTTAATTTTATTTGTCCACTTGTATTTTTGTTTGATTCAATTGCATTTGATATTTGATTTTGATCTTTTGATTTGTATGACTTTTGTTTTTGTTGGTTCTAAAGGGAAGGTTTATTTATGATGGAATGACGGTTTATGGTGTGGATGAAGGGGATGTTAGCAACAACCTTATGACAAGGATTTCTCATGGACTCTATTTTGACGTTTGTATCTGACAAGGTTTCCCCCAGTATCAAGGAGGTCCCACTAACATCGTTTGATCTACTAACTGAAGAATAGCCAAGACCTTGATGTCTGTAATTTTCCTGAAGTTGTATTGGTTATTGAATGCCTTGCTCATGTATGCCTAGTCCTTTGGCTTGATATTGCATGCTTTGACAGATTCTATTTGTGATGGGGTATTTATTGTTTTGAAAGCAAGATGCTAACCCATCATGATGTATGTGGACATTATGACCTGGAATGTTTTCGTCTACAAGGAAGCCTGCTTTGACAAAGATAGATGACCCTAGTTGATAAAGTGTCTTAGCTTCATTGTCATGTTGGACATATTTCTGACTGATATCTTTAGTCTGATCTTCTAACATATCAGGTTCAGATGATTCTATTGGTGCTTCCAATTCGATGTCGAAGCCATCGTTATGGTCAGTTTCATAGAGTCCAGTAAATTCAACTATAGCTCGATCATTTGCAAATATGTCCATAATGGAAGATTCTTGTTCTTGAGGAATATCATCTATGTGTGTCATGGAGGCAAGTGTCTCATTTTGGAAAGTGTCAATAGTCGAGGCCTGTATAGGGTTGGCAAGTGTTTGATCATGAATGGTGTAAAAGTCAAGGAGTGGATCATTTTGGACTTCTTGGTCAATGGTAGGGTCTTGGTCAAAGATGGGGTTGTCGTGGATGATATAATTGTGATTGAAATATTTGTCAAGGGTAGGTATATTTTGGATGTCATGATTTTTTTGAAGGACTTATTGAATGGACTTTGAGATAGGGTCATGGGATGGACTACCTTGTTCTTGACATGAGGGTGACATTATAAGGTCATGCTTTGGGCTTTCGTTTTGACATGTATCCTCAAGTTTAGAAAATGGGATGTGGCTTTTAGTAATGATAGAATTTTCATGACTAGATGTGGCTTGTGAGGGGGTGACTTGAAAAAGATTAATGAATGAAGGACTACGATAGGATGTGGGGACTTGGACTGGACTACTATGTGAAGGACTAGGATACGACATGGAGACATGGACTGGACTAGTTGGTGAGGACATAGGATATGACATGGAGACTTGGACTGGACTAGTATGTGAAGGACAAGGATATGACATGGGGACTTGGACTGGACTGGTTGGTGATGACATAGGATATGACATGGAGACTTGGACTGGAGTGGTGTAAGGTTGACTAAAATGGGACATGGAGATTTGGACTGGATTGATATGGTATGATGTGGGGACTTGACATGAGTTGGTAGATGGTTGATAAGGCATGTAGATGAGGACGGGATTGATAGGTGAAGGACTAGCACATGACATGGAGACTTGGAATGGACTAGTGGATAGTTGGTTTCCCTTGTCAAGGTTAGGATAAAGGTAATAAATGGACATGTGTTGGAGATTAATGGTAGGATTTTCGTTAAGTGATTCTTGATAGTGAGGGTTGATGGATGGAGGACTTGGACTGATGGGTTGTTGGTATGAAGGGAATTGATTTTTAGTTTGGAGGAATTGTCTCTTAAAGTCTAAGGCTTGTTGGTATTGACCTCTACGGTGTAACTAGTATTCAACTTGACTAGCAAGCCTATCAATAGTCTGTTGGAGGAAAGACAAGGTGGTGGATGTTATGATGTTGTTTAAAAAGGCTGTTTAAATGCAAAGTGATAATGAGGACCAAAATGAATGATGGACGACTAAAGTGAAATGCTAGGTCTAAGGGAATTCTAAGGTGCAATCAATTTTGGTAGAATTATGAAAAGGTACACTCAACCATTCAAAGTTTGGTCAATGTCTCAATTTTGGATTGTCAAGGGACTTGTTTGAAGGACTAAATGACAAGGACAAAATGACAAGTGAGTCTTCCTAACTAGACTTTTGAGTTGGAAGGATCTCACAAAAGGACCACGACTAAAGAAGATAATGATGATTAAGTCCAATGATAACCTAATTTTGAAAGTCAAGATTTTGCAAAGTGAGGTAAGGTTGTCCTAATCCAAAATATGCAAAGTGAGATGAGGACCTAATTTTTTGGTTTATGACTGAAAAATGCAAATGGTGAAGCCTAAGGATGAAGCTAAAATTTTCAAAGATGACCCTATGGTAAGATGCAAGCTAAAGTGTAAAAGGAATGAGAGATTTGAGCAATTTTCTAATCTGGTTTTGACAGAAGACTTCTAGAAGAAGATGTTTGACAGTAGGCTAAAAATGTTTGGACTTGAAGTTTTGGTAAAAAAAATCTGATTTGTTTGAAGTTGATTGTTTGTTTCTAGATGTGTGAATTTTGTTTGCTTTGTTTAAGTATCTAGAAAACACTTGGCAAGGATGATATTTTGATTGTAGAAAAACATAAATAAGACAAGCACAATCCTATGGTTAGGCCATGGAAATATCTACTAGATTCCATGTGGGTTTCCCCAACCGCATATCCTTAGCATGTGAATCCAGAAGCTTGGCCAGGCACAGGCTCCCCCTTACAGTGCACTCTCTTCTCAGGCCAACCAAGCTTCCAACCCCCATGAAACTCCCATGGAAGATTGATCACCTCTACCAAAGACTATGAAGATGTGGATTCCTTCACACCGAACGATGCTGCACTAGCAAATAGAAGGTTTTTGGCTACTACACAAAGGTGTTTAATTTGGGACCCCCGTTTGAGTGGCTATACATGGGGCACAAGATTAATCTCCATTTAGGAGGCACTCCAGCCTGAAGAGGTTACACTCAACATGGTTTTGGGGAGTACTACTTGGTTCGTATGACACATCCGCACTCGTAATCCTAGGATTTCCCTTAGAATTCACATTTATATACCAGTCGAGGGTAGCTTGGCTTTAGCTCCATTTTCGGTTTGAGTCACCTTGGGGTGATGAAATACCTTGGTAGACCCAATTTCTAGAGGCAATAACTGTTTCTCTTACACCCAGGATCACATGATTGTGCAAGGGGAGTGGATACTATGATTATTGCATCAGGGTTACACAGAAACAAAGTGGGTTTGGATTTCTGATCACCTAGTTTGCACAGGGTGAGAGCATATTCGCCTACCACTTTCAAACATAGTCAGACAATATTGCAAGCATGTTCATTTTATGTGCACCAAAATAAATATTCTCTACTCTAAAAATAACGGACACAATGTTTTGAAATAAATATTAGATACTCGAATCTGCAAAAACACTTGTTAGGAGTTTATTTGATTTTTAGTCTTCAAAAAATGTATGTTTATGCGAACCTGCAAAAAATCCCAATTAGCAGAATTAGCCACAAAGCTAAAATTAAACTAAAAGATATAAAAAAACATTAACATTTACTCTAAAATCTAAAGTAATGTTAATCTAAATTGAGTCTAAATTAAAATTAATTCTAAACTAAATTAATCCTAAAGTAAATTAAATCTAAATTAAATTTAAACTAAAAATTAAATCCGCCTTCTAAATTAAAAACTAAATCTGAATTAAAAATTAAAACTAAATCTACATTAAAAATTAAATCTAAATTAGAAACAAAATTAAAAATTAAAACTAAATCTAAATCAAAAGTTAAATCTATATTAAAAGCTAAAAAGCTAATTTAAAAAAAAAAAAATTTAAAAGCTAAATCTAAATTAGAAATTAAAAAGCTAAAACTAAATTAGAAATTAAAAAACTAAAACTAAATTAAAAACTAAAAAGCTAAAACTAAATTAAAAATTAAAAAGCTAAATCTAAAGTAGAATTAAAAACTAAATCTAAATTAGAAATGAAAAGATAAATCTAAATTAGAAATTAAAAACTAAATCTAAATTAGAAATTAAAAACTAAATCTAAATAAAAGTTAAAAACTAAATCTAAAAGCTAATTTAAAAGTTAAATCTATATGTTGTGACTGTGACTGTAGGATTCATGGAAATGCTATGACTTTGCTGTGACTCTAGGATTTGTTGAAAGTGGAAATGCTGTGCATAACTCCTTATGAAAAATTCTGCCAACATGCATTTACTATACCTGCAAAAAGAAAAAATCACGAAAACCGTACGACAATGTGTCTGCAAAAAAAAAAGTGTCAGGTTCACCAATGTATCAATGAGTTATTTTTTTAAGATAAGGGTTAACAGATTAGATCATAATAAATTAAAACCCAATGAAACTATGAAATACATTGAAAGCTTAAAAAAAATTAAAACAGTTATACCTGTTACTCGTTGCTTCCATGATTCACCTTTATAGCACCTTCTAGCTTGCAGCGTATGATTGTGTTGCCCTTAGATTGAGTGTGTGAGCAATGACTATGACAAAGACAATGTCCAAAGCAAGGTTTGAAGGATTTTAAAATGATTATAATGCTACCATACAAATGATAAGAATTAGGATATGACTAAACTATGTCAAAATAAAGCCTATGACCAAATGACAAGACTATAAGATTGCCTAAGACTTAGAAATTATGCAAAAATGAAGCAGTAAGAAAATTGTAAGCCTACTAAGTGTAAGTCTAAAATGTGAGAAAAATTGGCATTTTATAGAAAATGCAATTTTGGAAGGACGAATGAGATTGAAAGTTGACAAAGCCTAAAATCAGTGGATGAGATTTCATGTGACAATCCCTAATTAGGGTTAGGGAAAAATTATTAAATGAGTGGTCAAGATGTCATTTGAGAAAATTGAATCGACAGTTGAGAATAAATGTGAGAATTAGTCAAAAAGATAAATATTTTCGAAGATCAAGACGATAAAGACTGGATAGAAAAGAAGATTTAGAAAATCAAGAATTTGATCAATTACTTGATTTATAGAAGAATATTACCATTTCTGAATTAAAATTAATTAAAAAATGTGGATTTTGTGTGACAGTAAATAATCTTTTTTCAGATTATTTACTAAAAGAAGTGATAACTTTAATAAAATGAAATCATTTTAAACAATTAATTTATTTAAAATGAGAGAAATGTTAAATTAGGTAATTAAATAATTAGAGATAATCATTTAATTTAGAGAATGGGCCCAATAATTAAATAAATTAATAAATCTATTTAATTATAAGAAGAGTTAAGAATTAGTGACATATTAAATAAATAAATAAAATATATTTATTTAATAATCAGGAAGACATAATGAATAAAGATAATTAAATAAATTAAAAAAATTATTTAATTAAAGGAAGATTTTAGACAATTAGTGACGTTTTGAATAAATAAACAAAATTTATTTATTTAATAATCATGAAGAATAAAAGAGATATGAATTAATTAAATAATTATGAATTATTTAATTAATAGTTGAATGTGGACCAAGGACATAATTAAATGTCATAATTATGTTAGGACGAAAGTGGTAAAATAGAGCCTGTAGGCCTAGGTCATTTTTATGTGTCTACACATACAACAAGCTCTACCATGTAGTCAACCACAACAATTGCTGCCACATGAAAAGTAGGCCTCGCCGGTCATCAACTGACCTACTCAGCAGTCACGAACTCCACTGTTGCCAGCGAAGGAGATGGAAAAGATGTCATGCCTATTAATGGCAGATCATTTTCTTCCAAAGATGAGAGAGATACCACTATTTAAGCCCAAGGTCTAGCTAGTCGGAACACTCAATGTGGTGGAACAATTGAAGAAGGTTCCTGCTAATGTATCTCTGTGGGATGTCATATCTATTCCCAGACAAAAGACATTACTTTGGGAAGCATGAAAGAAGGAAGAACAAATACTGCATACAAATGTAATTCTGCCATGTGATCAAAGTAAGCATAAAGAAATTGTGTTAGAACCTCAAGCTCCGAAAGTCATAGCTTTTGTGAACAAAGTGAACAACGTAAAAGAGAAAGAGGTAAGCAAGTCAAAGCCCACACATTTCTTTTTACAACTTATTGTGGGAGGTAAGCTCTTGTATAATAATATGATTGATTCAGGAGCTAGTACAATGGTCATGCCAAAGCAAGTGGCTGGTGCCTTGAAACTTAGGTATAAGCCCCTTAAGAAGGGAATCATTCAATTAGATGGGAAGAAGGTTTTGATTATTGGTCGGATAAAATATCTATTCTTAACCCTCTTCTCATGTCCAAGCCAAACGGTCTCACAAGAAGTAGTGGTGATAGACATTCCCTCGTTCTTCGAAATGTGTCTTTCAAGAGATTTCACCGTGAAGCTTGGCAGATATTTGGTGCTCGATTGGTCCTAGCTGCTACTAAGAACCAAGCATGGGGCGAAGATGAAGATTCTATCCGAATCTTTGCATGTCGAACACATAGCGGACAATGCAGTCCTATGCTTTGAAGCAACACATACCTCTTTCTCAAAGTAGGAGAGATATTGTGTAGAGATGTTAGAAGATGAAGAAGACACAGGTAATCTGACTCCTAAGGAAGAGGTGCTTCTTAACCAATTCATTGAATCCAACCCATTTGGCAACTTTCATGCGACGGGACTAGGAACTTATGTGATCTTTGACGATGGTCAAGTCTTTCCAAAATTGATAAAGGATCGGGAGGAATATAATGATCCATGAGACAATCATCTATGGACCTTATACTTTGATGGCACCAAATGTAAAGCCAATTTTGGAGCAAGTATTCGACTAGCATCCCTGAAAGGATTGGAAACCTTCAAGGCTTTTCATTTTCAGTTCTCATGCTCGAACAATGATGCGGAATATAAGGCCTTGGTCCATGGTTTGACCCTTGCCGAATGAATGGGTGTAAATAAAATGCAAGCATTCAGAGATTCAAAATTAGTCATGAGCTAGGTCCAAAGCCAAGCAGCTGCAAAGAATACAAGAATGAAGTCATAGAGACATCAGATATGGGACCTGATTAAGAGTTTTGAAGCTTTCAATATACAAGTTATTCCCTGATCTCAAAATAGTGTCACTGATTGGATGGCTTCTATCGGTTCACAATTTGAACTAGTTTCTGATTCAACAACAAAGAAAAATGTAGTATAGGTCATTTTCCAACCAACAATCCCCGAAAGAAATCTAGAGGAGCTTCCGACTATTCACATCGAGAGTAGAAGTTCCCGAAGAGCAGATTATCCAATTAAAAGGTAATAAGATTCCTTAAGGTTTAATCTTCCTTGATAATAACTTTGAATGTGAAGACGCAAGAAATTTCAAGTAGATGTTCACTGTAGATGTGAGAGAGTATGAAGGGCTTGATGTCGGAAGTGGTAGAAAGTTAAAGGTTGGAAGGAATGTTCCGCAAAAGGAGAAGGAAAGACTAAAGGATCTATGTCTCAGATATGATGGGGTTATAGCCCGAACCTATGATGATCTCAGAGGGTATGATCCAGGCATAATTCAACATACCATTGACTTGGAGGAAGGATGAAATCCCATCTGATAGAAGCAAAGGCTAGTCAATCTAAAGGTCGAAGCGTTGATGGCATAGGAGCTCACCAAATTGATCGAGTCAAAGATCATATATCCGATTAAGCATTCCACCTGGGTGTCAAACCTGGTATCGGTTCAAAAAAAGAATGGTGATATTAGGCTTTGTGTTGATTTTTGAGATTTGAATAAAGATTCGCTAAAAGATCACTACCCTTTTCCATCAATGGAGTAGATCTTGGAGACTGTGGTTGGATTAAAAATGTTTTCATTGCTTGATGGTTTCTTAGGCTATAACCAGGTATATGTAAAGGAAGGCGAGCAACATAAGAAAATGTTTACCACTAAGTGGGGAATATTTGCATACTCAAAAATTGCATTTGGACTTTGAAATGCTAGTGTGACTTTTCAATGAGCAATAGACATTGCCCTCAGAGGATTAATTAATCTGATTATTCTCATATATTTGGATGAATTAATAGTATTTTGAAAGTCAAAGGATGATCACTTTGATCATCTAGAAAAGGTTTCCCAAAAGTGTCAGTAGTTTAGGATTTCTTTGAATCCCAAAAAATGTGTTTTCGGAGTACCCCAAGGTAAGCTACTTGGTTTTGTAGTGTCAAAAGAGGGAATAGCAATAGACCCCAAAAGGGTGAGATCCATAATAGAGTTACCCCTACTAGTAAATTATAAAGGAATGCAGTCCTTCCTGGGGAAGATCAACTTTGTCAGTAGGTTTATTTCAGATTTCACAAGCATTGCGAGACTTATCGCACTGATGCTAAAAAAGAACCTAATTTTTAAATGGACCCCCAAAGGAAAAATTGCTTTTGAGTAGAGAAAGATATCTATCTCCACTACTCTGGTATTGGCTAATCTGGACTTTTCCAAATATTTTTTACTCTATGTATACAATAGCCAACATAGCATAGCTTCAATGCTCACTTAGAAGGACAAGGGAAATAACAGAGAGCATCCTATTGCATTTCACTCAAGGACTCTTAAATATTATGAGGCCAGGTATAATTTTGTTGAAAATCAAGCTCTTACCATTGTTAAAAGCCTAAAGAAGTTCTGACATTTGGTGTCATCCAATAAAATCACTATTCTCGTCGCACATCCCAATGTGTGGGCGTATATCATCGAAGGTGAGATAACCGAAAAGAGGGAAAATTGGATCACCAAGATCCTAGAGTATGATGTGGACATTATACCAACCAAGTTAGTTTGGGGAAGAGGTCTATGTGAATACATTGCACAAGAATCAAGTTCTATAGTTGAAAAGAAGACCGATCAAGTCTATTTGAACCAGTTCGGGTCTGACGAGTCTTGGGTGGTAGATCAAACATAGTATATATGCAAAAGGGGCACTACCTGAATAGCCTTCCGTTCCCCAAAAGGTGATACTGCCGACTACAATTAACTAGGTATGTATTAATTGAGGGTATATTATTCAAGAGAAATTATGATGGTTTCCTACTCGAATGCTTAGACAAGCCGCAGGCGGAAAGAGTTCTTAACGAATTCCATAGAAGTTTTGAGGGTGGAAATTTCTCTACCAAGACTACCACCTTGAAAATAATATGAGTAGGATATGATTGGTCCTCTATGTTTTCCAAAGCACACCATCTGGTGCAAAAGTGTACTTAGTGCTAATTCTTTGTTGGCAAAAGAAAGAACTCCTCTTTGCCTTTGAGCCCAATTGTAACTAAGGAACCCTTTGCTCAATGGAGTTTTGATTTCATCAGAATGATAAATCCTATTTCTAGTGCTAGCCACAAATGGATCCTTACGAAAACTGACTACTTCACAAGGTGGACAGAGGCTGTCGCCCTAAAAAATGCCACAGAGGGAGAGATCGTCAATTTCCTTCAAGAACTGGTAACCATATTTGGTTTTCCAAAAACTATCATATCCGATAATGCTTGAGATTTTGTAGGTTTGGGGATGTCATATTTTTCTATCAAACATGGGGTTTACCTTAAAACTTCATCAAATTACTACCCACAAGGAAATGGGTTAGCAGAGTCTACCAACAAAAACCTAATTAGGTTAATCAAGTGCACCGGGTTAGAACGACAAAGGGATTGGAACAAGCACCTACGAGCTACTTTGTGGGTGGACTGGATTTCTCCCAAGCAGATTCTGACAACCTCCCCTTATGAACTAGTATATGGAAAAGAGGTAGTTTTACCCGTTTCCATAGAAATCCCTACTATGCAACTACTGAAAGCCCTGGAAGTTGAAGAAAGTAGTGGAATGGAAGTACGACCGATGGAAGTCCTCAAACTTGAAGAAAATAGAGAAAAATATCATACAACCATGATCGACCACTAGCAAATAGTTAAGTGGTGGTTTGATAAAAGGACCTCCAACTCGGATTTCAGGGAAGGGAGCCTAGTACTAAAGTATAATGAGTGCAATATGAAACCAGGACAACATACCAAATTTGAAGCACTATGGAAGGGACCCTTTTGAATTAGTGTGTGCAAGGAATAGAATGCATAGGAACTTGAAGATATAGAAGGTAATGCTTTGGATATATAAGTGAACGATATTTATATAAAATTATTCGATTAAGCACACAATTCTTTAAAAAATTTAGTAGTTATGTACCATATGCAATTTTTTTTGTAAATACGTTATAATTTTGAGAATAAGCCATGAGAAAAACACAAAGGAAGTAGAAAGTTTGTATTATATTATATTCATAAAAAAATTACAATGTAATACAAGCTCGAGGCTCAGATTTAAATATGAAGCCCTCTCGAGCGAATCCAAAAAGAAGTAAAAAGGAGGCAACGTGGAAAAAATAGTGAACTATGCCTCTTGCCATTGTCCAGAAAGTCGAAGCGGCTTGTCATCGAGTTTTCTTCTTCTTATTCTTCTACTTGATCAAGATGCAAAAATGGGGTGAACGCACAACATAGGTGAGCTTAACACAGTGTGGACTACAGGCCCGGTCTTCACGGTTATACACCAGAAACTCGAAGTGCTTCCTCTAGTCCAGCCCTGGAACATGCTCCACGCTATACTCCCACAACAGGTAGGTGGCTGCTGGTAGAGAATTTGAGCGATGCCCTTCAAGGTCCATGGTGTGGAAGGAAACCAGGGTATGTCTATCCCAAATTCCACGTGCATGTGGATATCCATGGCGCTTGGAATACCAACACTAGGGATACCTACCTACACGATTTCGCTGAGCCCTTCCATTAGCACAGAGTCAAACATTTGGTGACACAACTCAATTATCATAGGATTGACCACGTTCAGGTCAAGTAGGGAGGTGATGAAGCAGGTAAGTACATTTCAATTTCTCCTCAACTAGTTTTCATCATCATTATAGTCTAGGCCGACTACCCACTTGAACGTAACCAGGCCAAGGTCATACACCTTTTCACCAGGCGCTTAATTTTGTCGCTGGTGATCTCTCCCGCAAAGAAATATTGTGGCCTCCATGGTAGAAGCTAACTAGGAGTGCCCAAGCCATCATACATTCTAATAAACTAGAGGATTATAATAGAATGAGAGGAAGTGAGAAAAGCTTGCTAAACTTAAAGGCTATTTTTTCAAATGAATATTGCAATAAGGTGGCATAACTATGTATAAAAAAGATGAGCCGACAAACCCAACCAACGGGAAGTCCATTTTTGGCCAGATGACAATGAAAAAATACCAATGCAAATGGAGGCCAGCAGATAAATCATATGGAGGATCTAACAGGAGGTCTTGAGAAATAAATTAGGGTGTTGGGAGTAAATGCTCTTGTATGCCGATTGTCAACATGTGTCTTTTTCCATCATCAGCACCAGCCAACTTACTTATGTGAAAAGACATGGATTAAACCACTAAATTCTAACAAATTAAATAGGAACATCTTTTTAAGAGTACCTTGCATTAATTCAATATGTTTCTCATAAATAAATTCACATTTTCCAATGCAATGATCTTATTTGTGAAAGAGGTGGTGGGGAGAATGTACTAATTCCATTTTCGCAGTGTTTTTAGCATTCACAAGGGATACGGATCTCAAATCCACATGTATCGCCTTAGTGGTAGCATTTAATGGACCAATGGTAATGATGTAGCCTTAACTACATGTATGTGTGAGGGAATAAACTGCACCAAAAAGTATATTTTTCTAAGAAGCAAAAGGCAAGTGGCCGTTTTCATTGAGAAAACTCTCTGCAACTTCTTGACACAACCATGGTGGAGCCATCAACATCTGGTAGGAAAGATGGATCCTCATCTAAAAGGCCTAGTTACGTTGATATATTTGGAAAAAACTCATTCGCCAATGCCCCAACGCTTGAGGAGTGACCATTTGAATTTTGTAAAAAGGTGCAACCAAATAGACGTATCAGGAGAGAGGCAGTGCAAGATTTCGTCGATAATATTTTTGACCCAGAGTTAACAACTAACCCTAAAAACCTTAGGGAGGGGGAATTACAAAGAGTGATAGATCATGGGTCATCTAAAGGTTTTGCATCTTAGCTTTGGAATTGTGGCCTACCATACACCCATGCCCAAAGTTGGTGCACACATGTGCTAAGAGATTCAACAAAAAAATAGGAGCCATTGAGGGTAATAGGATTAGAGTTACAATTTTTACCGAAGCCATACATGATATGTTGTGTATCCATACCAGTTGGGGAACCAAACGTTTTGATGAGGAGATGATGGAAATCTCCAGGGAGGAAAGAACCTATAAGGAAAGCTTTTATGAGGGTGAGACGATGGAAAGATTGATGAGATACCACTTTTCTTTTCCCCTTGCGCACAAAAAATTCAAGAAAGACACAAGCTATCTTCTCGATGCTGGCCTAGATTTATGAACTTTATAATGATGAAGAGGTCCATCCCTTCCAAATGGGCCTGTCTTTTATGCTCAAGAAGGAGAAGATTCAGTAATATTATGATTTTGTTGATGTAGTAGCCGGAATAATGCTAGAACAATTGAAGAATATAATACTGAGTATAAATTCAGGTATTCCGCTTTCTTGGCCCAATTGATTTTGCATCAAAATTTTGAGTTGCTAGAAAGAAGTATACCAGTGTCTAGTTTTGATGCTAAAGGCTGCTATCAACCAATTTCTGTATGGACTCATGTGCTTTCGAAAACGAGGGATTACTACTGGTTTGTAGATCATTTTCTGAGGCTAATGCTTCAAGATTTGTTGCCATGCCCTATGGGCCATTTCTCTCCTGAGGTCATGCAATGGATAAAAACTCTGCTGAACCTAATGGATTATTTCCTATGAGAGGATTTTATATTTATCAAGTTTCATGGTTTTGTTGAGGAGACTTTCAGATTCCCCAAATTTGTAACAAATAGAGATTTTGTGTTGGAGGCATTCCGTCAGGAAACCATTTCTGACAACACCTATGGTTCCAAAAGGAACAAGACAAAGATATACCCGCTCCCTCTCACAATTTCCAATAGTTAGGTGACCTTGGGAAAGTGGAAGGTGGAGGGTGAGCTTATAAACCTATTGGCAACCCTAGGCTTGGTCCTCATTTGTGACATGTGGGACTAAAATCCGACAAAGCATTTCACTTTGAAAAATGAGAGCATGGAGTATTTTGAGAGGAGGAATATGACTCAGGAAAGGCCAGAAGTATACATTGAATTGGCCCACATTCCACTCAAATGACAAAAATGGTTGAATTTCTTTGTGCCACAAGCAGAGTATCAGAAGAACCTTCTGATGGGAAAATCCCTCAACACAAAATTGAAGCGCAAGGGTTGATCAGAAAGAAAGAAGGCAGACTTCTGGAGGTCCTAATAAGAGATGAAATGCACCAATGCCCTATTCGGATATTTTCAGCCACATGATGAAAGTTTTGAAGATATTTATGATCAAGAGACTGACACTGACAATAGCAATCCAGAGACAAGTCATGAGATTGAAGAAGAGAATCTCCCACGTCGTGATTCTCATCCTCAGGAATCCGATAGGAGGAGAGGCTCGATGCAAAGGGACTCACAAGTCATGTCCTCTGCCACTACTTGAAGTAAAGGAAAAAGGACCCGACGGTCCCCAAGAGGGTCCATTGTGGTTATTGAAGGCCAAGTTTCAGAGGGAACGACTACCAAAGGATCAAAACATACCAGTTTCAGTTGTGCAAAGAGAAGATGAGTCCAAGACTTAGGTGCACCCGATGCATCAACCTGAGGAGAAGAAGAAGTGGAGTTTGTTCTACAAAGTGTTTTGACCACCGCAACCTAGGTAAGTTTTACTCCCTCTCTTCTTCTTGCCTTTGAATCTCTGGTTACTCCTCTGTCCCCATCCATGGAAAGGAATCCTCCGTTCTTGGACCCTGAGCTTTTGATCCCACCCTGTGTGCTAAATGGGAAGCATCTGCCTCAGTTGCTATTGATTCTGTAATCACCTTATCAAGGGGCCCCATTGAAAGAGCTAAAACATCCATGTTTCCCATCACTCCCAGTCCATCCACTTATGGGAAAAAATCTCTCCTTTCACCCGTATCTTTTTTCACCTTGACTGGCTTTTCCCCCTACCCAATCTCAATTTGGTGTCCCGCCTTTTTCCATGTTTACGCTCTCTTTTGCTTCCCTGCATGCTCATACATATGAGGTTTCTCCTTCCATCACCATTTTTGGTCTCCCTCCTAATGCTTCCATTGCAACACAAAGCATTGATACCCCTCAGAGTCTCTAAGAGCATTTTGATGCAACCAAGCAGGCTCAATAGGCCAAAAGAAAAAACAATCATTGAAGATCGCTGTGTTTCCAACTACCAAGAAGATTGAAGCTTGCTTCAATGAGGATCGAAAAGAATTGTTGATCACTACCATGAAGCCACTTGTATCCAATCTCGAGGGAGAAATGTAGATGGAGGATTATGACATCAGAGCCATGGGATTAGATTTGAATGAGACTCGCTTGTGTGACAAAGTGGTCCTAGCTAAGGCCACCCAGAAGGTGGTATATGTGGATTATGAGAGATTGGACAAGAAGTTGAAGAAGTGTGAGGTAGAGATGATAAATGTAAAGGAAACAATGAATAGGATACATATAAAAATCAAGGCCAACGATGTTGAGATGGCCCATGTAAGGAAAATACAAAATCATCAAGGAGACACATCTAAGTTGCTTGTGGAGACCCAAGGTGAGCAGGTTCGACTATATGCTGAAATTGAAAGTTGAGAGTTGAGCTTGCTGTTGAGCACCGGAAAAATGTAGAGTACCAACATGCTCAGGAAAACATAAAAAGAGAGCTGGATGGAATCTGATCTCAAGCTTCTGATGATCTACATAAGTTGCAGGAAGAAGTAAAAAAGTTTGAGTTCAAGAAGTCAGAAGGTTGAAATTGAAACTAACAAATGCCCTTAGTGAAAAGAACCAAATGGAGGGGAATGCAAGAGCGAGAGAGGCTCAGTTCAATTAGGAGCTAGCTACTACACAAGAGGCTGGGACCCTCCCGATATTGAAGAAGCTAATATCCATGCATTGGGAGTGAATCACAGTTGTGGTTTCCATTCTTAGGCATGCTTTGAATTTTTTAAGGGATTTTTAGGAATTAAACAAGAAGGTTGGCTCGATGGTTGATCATATTGTGCAGATATGTGCTCCCCGAGTGGCAGAATCACAAAGCTTTATTCAAAGTTGTGTGTGGCCACTAGTTAGGCCCTAAAAGGTGCAAGGATTCCTGATTGAAGAGTCACCTCCATCAAAGAAAATGAGATCATTAACTACCACAAGATCGTAGCAAGGTGTAAGGAATGTCAAACGATGTTGAACAAGAGGGTTGATGAAATCAAGAAGGATTTTGGTGTCCTAGTTAGCTTCAGGTTACCTCCTCTTTTCTCGTCAGATGGAGATGTGCTATCGGTTGAGTAGGTCACAGATGCAATCAAATATAAGTTCCAAACTTCTACAGAACTCCTAGGTTCAAGCGCGATGCCCACTGTTGAATGAATCAGGCACAAGATCTTACCTCTTTCTCATCTCTATTATCATCTTGGGGAAGTTTCTACAAGATGTGGAGTTGTTTCTTTCAAGGAAGTCTTTGAGCCAGATCAAGCATATAGGCTCATCCGTACTCTTGTTCAACCAACTGATGTGGATTGGGAGGTGCAACATACTTCTTTGCTTAAACTCCAAGAGGTTCCAAAGTTCTAGGTTCATTCCTCCACAAGAAAAGGCTCCCTGTGAGTCACCAGAATTGTGAAACATTTTTGCCTTAATCATTTTTGATTTTTGGCTTTTATATGTTTTTGGCTTCGGATGTGTCTGTGCTCAAAGTAAAGTTGTTTGGAAGGGTGTGCAATGTACCATGTGGTGGCTATGTAACTTTCATTTAGATCACCTTCCTATCGGGAGAGAGCTAGGACACGTGTTAGCTTGGTGGAAGTTTTCTCAAGGACAATTTTCATAAAGTCTGAGAATACCTACCCGCTTGACACATCATCTCTTCACTACGGGCAGTTTGTGCAATTATGAAGCGATCTCTTTTGGAGTGTGTTAGAGGTTGCTGGGTTCCTTTTGACTTTTTAGGATGGAAACTTTGAGTCGGTGTCATCAAGACACGTGATTGGTCAACTAGACTTTTTCCAGGCTATTTTCTAGGATCTGATCATTTTTCAAATAACGATATTTGCTAGATATCTAAAGGGGCATTAATACAACAATTGAGAATTGATGAGCGAAGATTGTCATGACCTAATTTAAGATCTATGATTAGATCATGAGCTATCAAATGCCAAAATATTGCAACAATTACTTTTGGAATGTGGTGGAAGTGTTCTCTTTTTCTAGCTATAAATGGGAGGCGACAACAAAGAAGAATTTTTTTTTCCTTAAAAGAGTTCCAAGTTTCAGTTTCCTGTTCTCAGGAAAAGTTTCTTTAGTTTTCTAAAGTAATAGAACTATTTTCAGAAGTAGAATTTATAAAATTGCTTTTCTCTAGCATGTTATATTGTTTATGTTCAAACTATTATCAGATTGGCATTCAACCTCTGTTTTAAAGTTCATTTTATATTCAAGCACGAACCATTTGGAAGAAATATTTGAGACTGTGCATGATATGGCCTTTATAAAGTTCTTTCTTTATGTTTTCATTATGAATGAAACACCGTGTTAAGCTGAATTCAAGTAGTTTGAGTAGTTAATTTCCATGCTATAGGCTTATATGGTAGGATAATAACCCGTGAAAATTGGACTATGTCTGTGAACTTCTCTATTATTCTGAAGGAATGTTGTTTTGTTATATTATGTTGCAAGAAGAGAGAGGGTTTATGGAATTTCTGAATGTTTTTCTGTTAACCTTGGAAACCTTTATGTTTGATCGGACCTTAATAAACACTGCCTGTAGAGAGATTTGAAAGACTACACTATGCTTGTAGTTAGCCTTTGTTGTTCGTTCTCTTCCCAACAATGAAGGGTTGTGGCATTCTGTGTCTAAAATATCATTCATAGGAAATATTGGGTTTAAAATGTTGTAAAACCTTTGGCCAATCGCCATTTTATGTTTTATGTTTACATTTTCTTCTACCCTTTTCTCCAAAACT
This sequence comes from Sequoia sempervirens, assembly GCA_007258455.2. Taxonomy (NCBI): domain Eukaryota; kingdom Viridiplantae; phylum Streptophyta; class Pinopsida; order Cupressales; family Cupressaceae; genus Sequoia; species Sequoia sempervirens. The sequence goes on along the minus strand of VDFB02281492.1, from coordinate 21,159,877 downwards.
CAGAGAAGAGCCGACTTTCTATAAAAATCCCAGAGGTATTCAGTGAGGTACAAATCATCCCCCACTCACTATATTTCCCATAAGTCTGTCAGAGAGGCACAAGCTTTGATGATCAACAAACACTTTTGAATGAAAGGAGTTCTTTCACAACAAAAATAGCTATTTGAACCACTACACAACTTACAACCTGCAAAAATATATGTTTCTTTTGTGTAAAGGTGCTAAAATGAGAAAAACATTAAAGGAATTATCAAAACTCATAAGAATATTCATCAATCACACACTACACACAATGAAGTAGCTTCTAAGAAGGTAAAAATAATGAATTTTATTGATAAAAGTGTATTAGATACTGCTGTACATAAATGAGATTGAGTTACAATGCTATCTTTTTCCTGAAAGAGCTCCAAAAAAAGCTACAATACATGTTGAAAAGAAGAAAGAACTAACTCCAAATTGTTGTTTTAAGTTACTTTACGCTTGCAAAGAAATTGTAGAAAGATAGGGACTAGAAACTTCCTTGTTCGTGTATAACCAAAAATCCTAAAATATAGCTCCTAAGCCCCCTCCAAAAAGGCTCAAAGATGAAGAAAAGTTCAAGATTTGACCTCACCTATCATAAAGGAATCATAAACTGCTCCTAGATGCTCTCATTTCCCTCCAAAACCAAGTCAAAAAAATTCCTATATTCTTGGCACTTGTCTATTAACTTCCTCCAACCTCCCCTATATGCTTGGCACAACTCATCAATTTTCAACTATCCCCCCTTGACTCATACTTAGAAAACCAAAGCCTCTTATCTTAGACTTTATTCAACATTTAATAAAGTGATTATAATTACATCACTTTAATCAATGTTTTTACATTTCTGGTTCAATGCAAAATAAAGCATTGACACACTTGTGCTTTGAGAAAAAACAAAAATGCATAAGTCATGTTTTACATTCCTTGAAACTTGCATGAATGTGAAGGGGAATTAAATTTATTGGAAACGTTTAAAAATAAAGGAAAAAAAATCCTTTTGGTTTGTGGACATACTTAGGGTTTTGAAACCCTAACACAAAACTTGGGCCAAACACACAACGCACACTTCATTTTTCACTTTGGCATTTTGGAAACTTCCTGGCCGCCGATAGAGGGTTTCAATAGAGGTTCTCTGCAAATTTCCTAGAGTTTTACATGTAGATTTCTTGCAAAATCAAATAGGTTGAGCTTGGGTAAGCTTTGTTTGCATAAAATTTTCCCTTTTTTTATCATTATTTGTGAAAGAAAAATGATTTCTCGATCTCCTTTATGCTAGAATGATGAATATGTCTTGTTTTTCTCTGTGTTCTTCTTATGCTCGATGCCTCCCTATTGAAGAAAATATGAAGCTTATGTTTCTTGTATTTTATTTTTTCAACTCGCAAGCTTTATTCCTTGGATACGTTCTGGGGTCCTTAATTTTGTAAATAAAAAAGATTCTTTGTATTTCTATGGCCATGACTATGGATATTCTTGTAGGTATCGAGGCCTTTGTTCTCACTTTGTGGCTGAGATTTCCCTATTTCATTTTCTAGAAAAGACAACAAACCCTAATTTTTAATTTAGCTTCTGTTTGTGTCTCATCCCATGAAACCTCTTCATAGATTATGCACGATCCTCTCTTTCAGGAGCTCAAGGGTTTTGACCCATGTGGGAATTCTGGCTTCATTTTGGTCTTCTTTCATTCTCCATGGCCAATGGATCTAATGTTAGAATTAGGTGTTGTACACCTTGCATAATATTTTTAATGTTTTATTTATTATTATGTGTGTGGTGCACCTAGGGGTTTTCTAGGTGAATGTGCATCACAAGGAGTTATAATGTTGGGGCCACTTTGTTGTATGTAACATTGGGACATAATTGTAAAATGTAATTATTTAATATTGGGGGAATAATAAAATAATAAAGTACCCAATATTAAATGTGGGGTCACATGTTGTAGTATTTTGGGCACATGGTTTATGTAATACCACTTGGTGGTTTTGTGGGAGCTTGTTTCTATAAAAGCAACCACAAGGGTAGTTGTTTTTGGGGTTGGATCAAAAGTTGGTCAAGGGTTTGATGGTAGGTTGAGCTTGTGCATGTGTGAGGGTTTGAAGCATGACATGGGATGTGTGGATTCATGCTTGGTCACATGGAATGCATGGATAGCTTGTGCTTCAAAAGTGTTCATGGAGTCTCTGCAGATGTATTGTAATGGGTTTTCATTGCTGAATAATACATGGAGTGTGGATGCTTTTGGAGGCTGGGTTTTTCCCTCTTGAGGGTTTTCCCAGGGTATATCTTGTGTCATCTTTGATGGGTATGTTGTCTATTCTCTTGCATGTTTTCAGATTTGGGTTATGTGGAAATTGTCATTTCATGGCTGCATAGTTTCCTTACATCTAACCTTTTCCATTCCATGGGAGATACAAGAGGAGAAACCCCCATCTCTTGACTCAAAATCCATGTGTATTATGGGTGCTCCCTTTATGGATCTGGCTTTTCATGACCACACTTGCGGGTTTTCCAAAAGGCCATGTTTGTGACTTTGAATCTCCATTAACTTAACTTTTCTATACTTTGTTCTATTAAAAACCATTAGATAAACCTGATGCTCTTGTAGGGTTTCACTTTGACAGAGAGGAAAACACTTGCATTTGATTGTATGAACACATTTTGAAATTGTAGAAAATCCATTCTGATAGTGATTTACTCTGTGAGAAAATTCCATTATCTTTTACAGAGAGACAGAGTTGAACTCACTAACCTTAGCATTTGTTTTCTTATTTTGGTGCTTCATCTAAAGCATGTAACTCCCCTTTTTCTCCTGAAGTCATTGTTGACAGTCCCCTTTTGTTGTCCTATACTCTTCAAGGCATCCATGGTTGATGCCTCTTTTCAGTGGTCTTTGTCAATGTCCATCATGCTTTATCTCCTTCACAAAATTTTGAAGATTTGCAATGTCATGCCTCACATAGGCCCTAGACTGTTCTTCAAATAGTGACTGCCCCTCCTATGTAATGGACTATTCCTACAAGTTATCACTTTCATACTGTTGAATATTCACTACAAGCCATGTCTTCACATATTGTTGTTTTCTACAATGCGACTCATTGTCCTACCTTCTCTCATTGGGTTCTATTTGAGCAAATATTTTGTCATTTATGATAGTGATGTCAATCAACTCACCATTATAGGTGATGAGATATATACTCAAAGTTGTTAAATGTAATGATTTTACACTCTTATCCCTCTCAAAACAAAAAGGAAACATGTTGGGCTCAACCCTTGTGGGAGCCCATTTTACTCCACATGTTGTGATGTTAATGTTAAGATAATCCAACAATAAAAATTTCACCTATACCTGCACAGTGAACAAACGTGTTAGATAAAAAAATGAAGCTCAAAACATGATGGATATTGATGATAATCTTATTCTTTTCTTTGATATCTGTGATGTTGCAAAACTATTTCAATGCCTTATGAGAATAAACTATATGGTTGTTGATGTAGCATAAGCAAAAAATATGGGTCTCGAGCTCTAACACAACTTTTCTAATCTCTTTTAGGAATTTCAAACATCAACATGCTAGCTTTTGGAGCAACCAAGCGAGAGGGACTGAAGCAGGGATGCAACAACTCAACTTGGGGTTTGTCATTCAGGAAATGATGGATCCCTACTCTTTTCATATGTTCTTTCCTTTCTATTTCTTCAAATGTATAGTTTATGTCTTATATTATATTGAAATAGTTATTCCCACGACTTGTGTGGGACACCATACATTTGTAATTATCAATAAAATACAACATTTGTGCAAAATTTGTGCAATCTTTCTCTTGTATACATTTGCATAATGAATTGAAATTTATTTAATAACTACTTCTGTGCATATAAATGGAATTTCAGTAGAAACCAATGTGTACCTTTTATCTTTTATCATTATATAATATCTCAGCTCTACTTGATTGAGCTGGAAGCTAAAATTTGGTAACATTTTTGGTGACATCTACGATATGTTTACCTACGAAACATCCTGACCAGTTTCCTGAACTTATCCATTGGGCACATGAGTCAATAGGAACTTGAAAAGACTTGAACAAAAATCTTGCATACTATTGTAACTCATCAAAACACTGTATAACACCTCCAAACCTTATTCCATCTACCAAAAAACTCAAAAAAAACTAACTGTGCAAACAACACTTAGAGGAAATGAAACTGCATCTAGAAACTACATGAACATAATCTAACCTACTCTAACCAAAAGAAAGGCTTAGTCAAACAAAACCATTGACTAGATTTGCAAAACAACTACCCCTCCTGACCAACATAAGATACTTTACATGATTATAAACTACTGAGAGGATACGAAACACAAATGGATATTCAATAGAATGTTTCAATGCTCCATGAATAATGAAAATAAACTCACTTATACTACTACTTTGAACTGGGTAAGTGATCTGAATTTGACCTCCTTTAGTTGCAACTTCATAGGCATTTTCCTCTATAGCTGCGAGTACATGCTTGGGTGCAAGCATGATTTACTATACTTTGTGGTCCTCCATTCTGGCTAAATGTCTGATAAGATAGCCTCTTGAATGAATAAAACTTAGACTCCTATTGTTGGCTTCCTTAACATCATGCAGATAGGAATTTTTTAGTTCATGTTGTTCAAATGGAAACAATGCTACTTCATCTTTTATTTTGTGCTGTTCACAATTTTATAATTCAGAAAGTGTTATCTTGGCATCAAGATTTGAGAAAAAGTCCTCAATGATGATAGAAAAAATGTCTTCCCCAACTTGTAGCTTGTTCTCCTCATGCATGTCAACATTCACAGGCTTAAAAAAAACGTTATCCTCACTTTTCCCTTGGTATACCAACACCTCGTTAAGATTGTTTGTATCTTTCAGCTATTCCAAAACTGATGTTGATGCCAACATGTGCAAGCCTTCATATCGTTCAACCAAAGAAGGAATCCCATCAAATCACAAGGTAGATTCTTCCTTCTCACCACCTCCTTGCTTCTCATTTTGTTGTCTCATATGATTTTTTGACATAGAAACATTCTCATATTCAACAAAAGATGGGAGTTCATTAAACAAAACAATCGAAATTTCACTTTCAACCCCTGTTACTTCATTTTCAACCTGCTATCCTATTTGATTATTTTCATCACCCTCTTGCAACAAGTCTAATTTCTTCTCATCCACCTCATGTGCAAGTGTACCGGGTGCAAGTTGTTCTCTTACCTCATAAAAATCCTCTTGCTATCCTAGCTGACTTATTGAAACATTTTCATCATCTTTTACCAAACAAGGAAGCTGTTTAGTTAGAATATTCAAGGATTCATCTTGAAAGGTATTTTCTTGTTCAATCCTTTTTTGTTCTAATCGATAATACTCTACAACTAAATTTAATGGATTTATATTTCTAATCTTCTCCATGATGAGTGAGCTATCATAATCAATGGGCCACTCTGTAAGTATACTAGGCTGTACCTGATTACTTTCCTCAACTTGCAAAGGATGAAGGCTTGTAAAACTTGGAATTTCAAGCTTAAGGGGCTGATTTGAAGAATTAAGAACTTTATCTTCCCTAAAACTTGGAATCTCAACTACAGGAGGGTTAATAGGTTGATTTTGTTTAAAAATGGGGAATTTATAATCACAAACCTCCTCTTGAATAGGCTGCTTCTCAATGACAGGAGTTGCTTGAACTTTATGCCTATGTGTTTGAGTGAGAAAAAGCCTCATCTGCTCCTCTTTTGCAAGTAGCTCTTTTTCAAGATTCTCTTCATATTGTCTTATTTGAAGCTCATCTTCTTGTGGGCATTGATAATCTGAGTAAGCTCACTCTTCCCATTACAAATGAAACTCTTGATCTCCCTCATACTCTTGGTTCACTTCGATTTCACTCATTTTCCTTTGAAAGTTCAGTAGTATGTCTCTGCAATTCATGTCTTCAACACTTTGAGTCTGATTAGGAAAATAACTATGCTAATTGAAAAAAAAACTATTGCTGGGATTGATTTTGAGCATAAGCATGCTAATATGAAGGTTGAGGGTAGAATATTGAACATGCTAGTTTTCTTGAATAGCCATGGAATTTGAACTAAAACTAGCAACATGATTGACCTGATAAGAATGGGGATGAGAAACATTTTCATGATATGATGGGTGATATGACACGCTTCCATGAAACATAAACATGTTTATTCATTCAAAAACTAGAAAATAAGAAAAAAATAGACTTGCTTGAAACAAATCAGCGCTTGCCATAGTGAAACCAGAAAATACTTCTCGGAGTCACCAAGTGTGTTGATTTCTTGCCTCCAAAGTCTGAGATTGCTGATGCACATACCAAAAACAATCAATGAAATGATGAGATTTGAGCTATGAGAGTTCAAACGGTCCCATCGGGTGTGACAAAAACTATTGTCTCCTAATAGTGAGCCCCTACTAGGTTGCATAACTTAGCATATTGGATAAACATGGTAACATTTCTAAGGGTGTGGGTCACCTAAAGCATAAAAGAACCTCTAGAGAAAGTTGTCTCTTATGGTACTCACCTAAAACTACTTCTTTTTGGGAAAAGGGTAAGAAAGAAACATGAAAATGAAAACTAACTTCTAGGGTGATCCACCAAATGTGTTTTCTTAGAACCTATACTGTTGTTTTAATACACAATTTTCTCAATAGCTCAGCTTAACTTAACACAACTTAGATATTTTTATATGTTAATGCCTAAGGTTTTTGCAAGGAGGCTTGGTTCTCTTAACACTTTTGAAGGAAAGGAGTTCTTTCATAACTAAGATAGCTATTTGAACTACACAGCTTACAACCTAAAAAAAATATGTTTCTTTTGCCTAAAGGTGCTAAAATGAGGCACACATTAAAGGAATAATCAAAAATCAAAAGAATATTAATCAATCACACACTGCAAACAATGAGTTAGCTTCTAAGAAGGTAAAAATAGTAAATTTCATTGATAAAAGTGTATTACATACTGATGTACAGGTCTGATATTGAGTTACAATGCCGTCTTTTCCCTAAAAGAGCTCGAAAATAAGTTACAATACATGTTGAAAAGAAGAAAGAACTAACTACAAATTGTTGTTTGAAGTTACTTTATGCTTGTAAAGAAATTGCACAAAGATAGGAACTAGAAACTTCCTTGGTCGTGTATAACCAAAAAGCCTAAAATCTAGCTCCTAAACCCCATCCAGAAAGGCTCAAAGATGAAGAAAAGGTCAAGCCATTTTTGGCACACCCGGTGAGACCATTTGAACTCTCACAGTTCAAAGCTCATCATTTCATTGCTTGTTTTTTTTGTGTGCATCATAAATATCAGCCTTTGGAGGCAAGAAATCAACACACTTGGCGACTTCGAGAAGTATTTTTTTGGTTTCACTATGGCTAGGAGCTGGTTTGTTTCAAGCAAGTCTATTTATTGCTTATTTTCCAATTTTTGAATGAATAAACATGTCTATGTTTCATGGAAGCATGTCATATCACCCATCATATCATAAAAATGTTGCTCATCCCCATTCTTATCAGCCATATTGAAAGCCAATCATGCTGTTTGTTTTAGTTCAAATTCCATGGCTATTCAAGAAAACTAGCATGTTCAATATTCCTTCCTTCCACCCACCCCTACTCAACCTTCATATCAGCATGCTTATGCTTAGAATCAATCCCACCAACAATTTTTTGTTTCCAATTAGCATAAATATTTTCCTAATCAGACTCAAAATGTTGAAGACATGAGTTGCAGAGACATACTGCTGAAATTTTAGAGGAAAATGAGTGAAATTGAAGTGAATCAAGAGTATGAGGGATATCAAGAGTTTGATTTGCAACAAGAAGAGTGGACTTACTCAGATTATCAATGCCCACAAGAAGAGAAGCTTCAAAGAAGACAATATGAAGAGCATCTTGAAAGAGAGCTAGTTGCAAAAGAGGAGTAGATGAGGATTTTGCTCACTCCAACACATAGGCATCAAGTTCAATCAGCTCTTGTCATTTTGGAGCAGCCTATTCAAGAGGAGTTTTGTGATTATAAATTCCCCAGTTTTAAAAAAAATGAACCTCTTGACCCGGTCCTATAGTTGAGATTCCAAGTTTCAGGCAAGATAAAGTTCTTAACTCTTCAAATCAACCCCTTAAGCCTGAAATTCCAAGTTTCACAAGCCTTCTTCCTTTGTAAGTTCAGGAAAGTAATCAGGTACAACCTACTATACTTACATAGTAGCCCATTGATTAGGATAGCTCACTCATCATGGAGAAGATTAGAAATATAAATCCATTGCATTTAGTTGTAGAGTATTACTAATTATAACATAAACAGATGGAACAAGAAAAGACCTTTCAAGATGAATCCTTGAATGTTCTAACTAATCAACTTCCTTGTTTGGTAAAAGATGATGAAAATGTTTCAATAAGTTACCCACGATAGTAGGAGGAGTTTTCTAAGGTAAGAAGAAGAAGTTGCACCCGGTACACTTTCACATGTGGTGGATGAGAAGAAATTAGACTTGTTTTAAGAGAGTGATGAAAATAATCAAATAGGACATGTTGAAAAGGAAGTAACAGGGGCTAAATGTGAAATGTTGACTGTTTTGTTTGATGAACTCCCATATTTTGTTGAATATGAGAATGTTTCTATGTCAACAAATCATATGAGACAACAAAATGAGAAACAAGAAGGAGGTGGTGAGAAGGAAGAATGTACCTTGTGGTTTGATGGGTTGCCTTCTTTGGTTGAATGAGATGAATGCTTGCACATGTTGACATCAACATCAATTTTGGAACAACTGGAAGACACAAAAAAATTTAACAAGGTGTTGGTATACCAAGGGAAAAGTGAGGATAACATTTTTTTAAGCATGTGAATGTTGACATGCATGAGGAGAACAAGATACAAGTTGGGGAAGACATGTCTTCTAGCATCATTGAGAATTTTTGATCAAATCTTGATGCTAAGATAACACTTTCTGAATTAGAAAATTGTCAACGACACAAAATAAAAGATGAAGAAGCTTTGTTTCCGTTTGAACAACATGAACTAAAACATTCCAATCTGCATGATGTTAAGGAAGCAGCCAAAGAAAAGGAAGCCAACAATGGGAGTCTAAGTTTTATTCATTCAAGAGGTTGTCCTATTAGACATTTAGCCAGAATGGAGGACCACAAAGTACATTGAATCATGCTAGCACCCAACCATGTAGTTGCAACTATGGAGGAAAATTCCTATGAGGTTGTAGGTGAAGGAGGTCAAATTCAGCTCACTTACCCAGTTCAAATTAGTAGTATAAGTGAGTTTATTTTCATTATTCATGAAGCATTAAAACAGTCTATTGAATATCCACTTGTGTTTCTTATCCTCTCAATAGTTTATAATCATGTAAAGTATCCTATATTGGTTAGGAGGGGTAGTTATGCTGCAAAACTAGTCAATGGTTTTGTTTGACTAAGCCTTGCCTGTGGTTAGAGTAGGTTAGATTAGGTTCATATAGTTTCTAGATGTAGTTTCATTTCCTCTAAGTGTTGTTTGCATAGTTAGTCAGTTTTTTTTGAGGTTTTTGGTAGATGGAATAAGGTTTGGAGGTGTTATACACTATTTTGATAAGTTACAACAATATGCAAGACTATTTTTCAAGTCCTGTCAAGTTCCTATTGACTCATGTGCCCAATGGATAAGTTCAGGCAACTGGTCAAGATGTTTAGCATGCAAACATATCACAAATGTCACCAAAAATGTTACCTAATTTTAGCTTCCAACTCAATCAGGTAGAGTTGAGATATTACATGATGATAAAAGATAAAAGGTACACATTGATTTTTGCTGAAATTCCATTTATATGCACATAAGTAGTTAGTAAATAAATTGCAGTTGATTATGAAAATGTATACAAGAGAAATATTGCATAATTTTTCACAAATACTATCTTTTATTGATAATTACAAATGTATAGTGTCCCATGCAAGCCATGGGAATAACTATTTCAATACAATATAAGACATAAACTATACATTTGAAGAAATAGAAAGGAAAGAGCATATGAAAAGAGTAGGGATCCATCATTTCCTGAATGACGAACCCCAAGTTGAGCTACTGCATCCATGCTTCAATCCCTTTCACTTGGTTGCTCTAGAAGTTGACCTGCTGTTGCTTGAAATTCCTGCTAGAGGTTATAAAAGTTGTGTTAGAGCTCGGGACATATATTCTTTGCATATGCTACATCAAAAAACATATATTTTATTCTCATAATGTATTGAAACAATTTTTCAACATCACAAATATCAAAGAAAAGTAGAGGATTATCATCAATATCCATCATGTTTTGAGCTTCATCATTTTATCTAACATGTTTGTTCATTGTGTAGATATAGGTGAAATTTTCATTGCTGGATTATCTTAACATTAACATCACAACACATGGAGTAAAATGGGCTCCCACAAGGGTTGAAACCAACATGTTGCCTTCTTGCTTTGAGAGGGATGAGAGTGTAAAAGCATTACATTTATCAACTTTGAGTATATATCTCATCACTTATAATGGTGAGTTGGTTGGCATCACTATCATAAATGACAAAATATTTGCTCAACTGGAACCCAATGAGAGAAGGAAAGATAGTGAGTCACATTGTAGAAAACAACAATATGTGAAGACATGGTTTGTAGTGAACAGTCAACAATATGCAAGTGATAACTTGTAGGAACAATCCATTACATTATAGGAGGGGCAATCACTATTTGAAGAACAGTCTAGGGCCTATGTGAGGCATGGCATTGCAAATATTCAAAACTCTATGAAGGAGATAAAGCATAATGAACATTAACAAAGACCATTGAAAAGAGGCATCAACCATGGATGCCTTGAAGAGTATAGGACAACAAAAGGGGACTGTCAACAGTGACTTCAGGAGAAAAAGGGGAGTTACATGCTTCAGATGAAGCACCAAAGTAAGAAAACAAATGCTAAGGTTAGTGAGTTAAACTCTATCTCTCTATAAAAGATAATGGAATTTTCTCATAGAGTAAAATCACTATTATATTGGATGTTCTACAATTTTAGAATGTGTTCATACAATCAAATGCAAGTGTTTTTCTTTCTTTCAAAGTGAAACTCTATTGGAGCATCAGGTTTATCTTAGGGTTTTGAATAGAATGGAGTATAGAAAAACCAAGTTAATGGAGGTTCAAAGTCACAACCATGACCTTTTGAAAAACCTGTAAGTGTGGTCATGAAAATCCAGAGCCATAAAGGGAGCACCCAAAATACACATGGATGTCGAGTCAAGAGATGGGGGTTTCTCCTCTTGTATTCTCCCATGGAATGGAAAAGGCTAGAGCCATTGGCCATGGAGAATGAAAGAAGACCAAAATGAAGCCAAAATTCCCACATGGGTCAAAACCCTTGAGTTCCTGAAAGGGAGGATCATGCATTATCTATGAAGAGGTTTCATGGGCTAAACCATGAACCTAAGGCAAAGAAAAAGGGAGGGTTTATTGTATTTTCCAGAAAATAAAATAGGGAAATCTTGGCCACAAAGTGAGAACGCAACCCTCGATACCTGCAAGAATATCCATATCCATGGACATAAAAATATAGAGAAGCTTTTGTATTTACAAAAGTAATGACCCCAGAACATATGTAAGGAATAAAGCCTGCGAGTTGCATAAATAAAATACAAGAAATAGAAGATTCATATTTTATTTAATAGGGAGGAATTGAGCATAAGAAAAGAATAGAGAAATACAAGACATATTCATCATTCTAGCATAAAGGAGCTCGAAACAACATTTTTATTTCACAAATAATGATAAAAAAGGGAAAATTTTATGCAAACAGAGCTTACCCAAGCTCGACCTATTTGATTTTGCAAGAACTTTGCATGTGAAACTCCATAAAACTCTAGGAAAGTTGCAGAGAACCTCCATTGAAACCCTCTATTGGTGGCCCATGAAGTTTCCAAAATGCCAAAGTCAAAAATGATGTGTGCATTATGTGTTTGGCCCGAGTTTTTTTCTAGGGTTTCAAAACCCTAAGTATGCCGACAAACCAAAAGGCTTTTTTTTTCCTTTATTTTCAAACATTTGCAATAAATTTAATTCCCCTTTGTATTCATGCAAGTGTCTAGGAATTTAAAACATGACTTATGATTTTTGTTTTTTCTCAAAGCACAAGTGTGTCAATGCTTTATTTTGCATCGAACTAGAAATGTAAAAACATTGATTAAAGTGATGTAATTATAATCACTTTATTAAATGTTGAATATAATGCAAGATAAGAGGTGTTGGTTTTCTAAGTATGAGTCAAGGGGGATATTTGAAAATTGATGAGTTGTTCCAAGAATATAGGGGAGGTTGGAGGAAGTTGACAAACAAGTGCCTAGAATATAGGAATTGTTTTGACTTGGTTTTAGAGGAAAATGAGAGCATCTAGGAGTAGTTTTTGATGCCTTTATGATAGGTAAGGTCAAGGATTGACCTCTTCTTCATCTTTGAGCCTTTTTGGAGGGGGTTTAGGAGCTATATTTTAGGATTTTTGGTTATACACGACCAAGGAAGTTTCTATTTCCTATCTTTTGCAATTTCTTTGCAAGCATAATGTAACTTCAAACAACAATTTGGAGTTAGTTTTTTCTTATTTTCAACATGTATTGTAGCTTATTTTGGAGCTCTTTCAGGAAAAAGATAACATTATAACTCAATATCAAACATGTACAACAGTATCTAATACACTTTTATCAATGAAATTGTAGTGTTTTTACCTTCTTAGAAGATACCTCATTGCATGCACTATGTGATTGATGAATATTCTTGTGAGTTTTTATAATTCATTTAATGTTTGTCTCATTTTAACACCTTTAGGTAGAAGAAACATATATTTTTATAGGTTGAAAGCTGTGTAGTAGTTCAAATAGCTATTTTAGTTGTGAAAGAAATCCTTTCCTTCAAAAGTGTTAAGAGAACCAAGCCTCCTTGCAAAAAAATTATGCATTAACATATACAAATATCTAAGTTGTGTTAAGTTAAGCTGAGCTATAGAGAAAATTATGTATTAAAACATCAATATAGGTTCTAGGAAAACACATTTGGTGCATCACCCTAGGAGTTAGTTTTCATTTTTATGTTTATTTCTTACCCTTTTTCCAACAAGAAGTAGGTTTAGGTGAGTACCATAATAACCAACTTTCTATGGAGGTTCTTTTCTTCTTTAGGTGACCCACAACCTTAGAAAATTTCCCATGTTTCTCCAATATGCTAAGTTCTGCAACTTAGTAGGGGTGCATTATTAGGTGACAACAGTTCATTCATCATATTTCATTCTATCTGATTTCATTTCAAGGTTTGATTACCAAAATGGGGATTGACCAAGGCAAACCCCTATCCACTAACAAAACAAATTTTTTCCCTCTCTTTGATGTGTGATTTGCAGATTTAGGTTGAAGATCCATTGAAGAGAAATATTGGAGAAAGTTGTCAAAGTTGTCACCTTTTTTGCAAGATTGTGAAAAAGTCACCTACAAGTCAGAATTTAGAGTTTCAAACTTGAAGATAAGACATGAGAGAAGCTATAAGATATCATTAGAGGATATTAAAGTTTTAAATCAACCCTGATATTGGGACTAAATCACCACCTTGGGCGTATGAGTCCCAATATACCACTTTTTAGTCATTTTGTATAGATCCTTGTTTACCAGTTGTAAATTCTGTATTCAACCCAAAACCATAGATATGGACTAAACCACCCCAACTAGCATATGAGTCCTAGTGTGCATTAAAATTTAGAATTTTAGGATTACAGATCTTGTTTAGTGCATCTTCATTTTTCCAGGTGCACCTCTATTCATTCCCAGTTTATTATTCTAATTTGAAGTTTCATATTCTAGGTTACATAGCTAGATTTGCATATCATTTACATTTCCTTCTTTCTAGGCTTTTTCTTAGTGGTGAACCCCCTTTTTTTTTAATCACACCCAAGGAGACCTTATAGAAAACCCCCTTCTCTCAATTGAACCATTAGATTGAGAACTCTAGGGTTTCCTTGAATGAATTAAGAGTGAAATAGGCTTTGAATCCTAGTTCCATCCCCCAAAAGGTGGAAGCCTATTTCCTTGTGTTCACCTCCAAACCGCAAGGCCATATATTCAAATGTGGAGGAATGTAGAGCATTCTCCCAAGCTTCTTTAGTGTAAATTTACATGTCTTTAACTATTTGAAAATTTACATACTATCTTTCATATCTTATGCAATGCTTTATAACAAGGATAGTGAATACAACATTCACAACACTATAGATACCAATTACAACCCTTGACTTTCACCACCCTATCCTTCACCTCACAACAGTTCTAATCATCACTCCTTTGTGTAATCCTTTGGACTCTTACAATTTTGACATCATTGATCACCACTATATTTACATCACATGCAACCTTCCATAATACAACTCTATTGACATAAATGAAAACACATACAACAATCTCCCCCTTTGGAATTGATGGAAACACTAATCTGATATGTAATTTCTCCCCATTTGACATCAAGGGAAAAGGGATAATGGTCTTCCTTTGTTCCTGTGAGCACAAATATGCAAAAAAGCTTAAACCTCAACAAACATTAGCATGGTTCAGTTTAAACCAAGCAAATAAAATGCTCCTATGATATGTCTAAACATGTTGCATATGCAAACAAGGAAACATCATAATCAAAGTAAATAAATGTAAGCATATATAAGCATGTTTATACCTATCCCATAGTGGAAGTAGTGCTCCTTTGATGTGAAAAGGATGCCCTTTCCCATCTCCTTGATAAGCTTTCAATGAAAAAAATGCTAATGAAAATGCCTTGAAAATGTGATGAAATGCAAGATGAAATGTGCCCATACTGAGAATACTAAGATTGTGGATGGATTGTGCAGTAGAAGTGCCTTGTATTTATAGGTTGAAGGTTTGAAAAAATGGAGAGATGGGAGGAATTTGGGACTAAAGAAGAGACAATGATATTGTGACACTTGTCACATGGCTAGTGGAGGACGGTGGAACACATTTTGGAGAATGTGCATGGTTAATGCATGTAGTTGAGGATTTGAGAGGTGTAAGAGAGACTAATGCACTTGTAAGAGGAATTAAATGAATATGGTTGAGATGTTTTGGAGGGAAATGGTTTGGGAAAGAAAGTCAAATAAGTGGAGTAAATGAAGGAATATTCCTTGGGAATATGCCTTGTGAGGGAAAATATGATATTAATTAATTAAAGAAATTGATTTTGATGTGTAACTAGGGTAGTTTACCATGGGTTTTCTTTGACCAAGGTTGAGTCAAAAGCTAGAGAAATGAGGGATTAGTATTAGGAGTTAATTAATTTAGGATTAATTAACTTGGATGAAATTAGCTGATTTATGATATTTAATTTAAATGTTTGCGTTTATTTAAATCAAATGAGAGGATGTTAGAACATTAGGATTTTAATTAAATATATTAATTTATTTAGTAGAAAGTGAATTAATCAAATAAACTTAGTTACTTGATTAATAGTAGAAATAATGTTAATTTGAGTGTCTACATTTTGGTCCTCTTTGAAGCAACGTACTCATTGTGTTGGTTCAAAGAATGACGTTGCCAAGATTGAAATTCAAAATTTTATCATTTTTTCGGATGCCCCACTGTTGCCCTAGCAAAAAGAAGTACGTTGGTACACTACCCCCTCGAGAGATCGTGCAAAAATTCCAATTTGTAGGGTCGATCTCGCGACAAATATTCTCTATGGATGTATGAATGGTTATGATAATGATACAAATGAGATGGATTACGATGCTTAGAATAAAAAATCTATATTATCAGGTAAACAACTTAAATGATAATGCAATGCATGTGAGATGGATGATGTTTCCTATTGTGGTAATATGTATGATTATGTAGGATGAGTATGTTGAGGTTTTATGATTGCAAGATGGATGTATTGATGTCATGATACCATGTTAGTGTGAAAAAGGATAGAAGAATGAGAGGGATCAACCCTTGATTCCAAGATGCAAAAGTCCAACAAGTCTATGAGTCATTGAGACTTTATTAGATGTGATGATGAATGATGATGATGTATTGCTTATATAGGGGTTGGGGATGTAAAGAGCATAACTTTCCTTATTTTTGATCACTCACATAGATACGATGCATCAAGGTATAGAAAACCAGGATGGCATTGTACCTAGTGAGATGGACTTTGACTCGACAATCAGACAAGAGTATTCCTATTTACACTTGACATACGAAACCTTATTAGGATGTACTTCAGACATTTCAAATATCTCAGACCAAAACACAAAAAGGTAAAACCTTCCAATGCAATAGTCAACAAGACATCAAAAACATCCTCCCTACAAATCAAACAAAGTTAGCATGACCAAGGTTATATTACAAGAATATCCAACAAGCATAACAAATAAAATATAATGGTCAATTTCCCATTCATTTCTAAATATTTTTGATTAGAAATAATCAAGAGGTCGTGGGAATAGGTGTAAGAAGATAAATCACAAGAAAAGATCAAGTACATAAACAAGCCAATGTTCTTCATACCTCTAGCCAAGACTAAACTACAGTGAGGTCTGATGTTGGTGTCCATTGTAGGATGATGCATCCTAGGACATGATGATCAGATGATGGAAAGACTACCAAGATGGTAGGATATTGATACTAAGAGTTAACCAACTTGTTTACCTACTGACCTAGACTTGAGACCTTGATGTTTGAGTTTTCACTTTTAATTTTCCATACTTGTTTCCAATTGTTTTGCCAAAGGTTGAAGGTGACAATTGATTTATTATGAGTGGATGTTTATTGCGGGTGATTATTGAAGTGGGATGGATGATTTTGGGTTTTTTTGAATGTTTTTGGTATTTTGAAATGTTTTGAGGCTATTTTTGGTATTTTTCAAGATGTTTTACAAATGTTTTGATTTTTAACTTTTCCAATGTTTTTGGTGTTTTCTAAGATTTTGACCAAGAACATAACCTAAAGGCCTATCATAGGGGCCTTAGGGGCTGATCAAAGATTAGCCTTTCCTATGTTATACATGCAAAGACCACATAGTTCGACTGACATAGATTCATTTATTGATGAGAAATGAACAAATAGATTTCCAGTTTATTATGTGGACTCCTAAAGGACTGACCTGATGTGTCTCGGGGGCACATCAATGATAGCCTTGCCTACGTTCAAGCTCAAAGACCCGTAGTTCAACACGAAAAATCTATTTTTTGACCTTTTTTTAAATTTTTGACCTCTTTTTGGATTTTGGATATGTTTTGGATGTTTTTGGGTTTTTTGATTTTCTGAATGTTTTTAGATTTTTAGATTTTATGAATGTTTTTGGATTTTCTAATTTTTTGAATGTTTTTGGATTTTCTGATTTTATGAATGTTTTTGGATTTTCTAATTTTTTGAATGTTTTTAGATTTTCTGATTTTAAGGAATATTTCAAGAATATACATGAATCCGATCTAATGTAGGTATAAGAACATCCCCCAACATGATGCGATAGACTACTTTGATATAGGCAGGAAAAACTAACCTTAGGAATGTGCCAAGTAGTACTAGGAGGGATCATGATACAAACACAGATCAAGCTATGATGCAAACATAGATGGGTGTCTAAAGGATGAATGGAATGTGATGGATGAATGATGCAGAATAAGCCATAGAGATCATGGTGGATGGAAAGTTCTTATTTACACGAGGTGCCTATTTTCCAGGTTTTCACCAAGGTACTTGCCTAAAGTGCCACGAAGTGGTTTTCACTAGAGGATGATTTTTTCTTTACTATTTTCAATCCTTTTTTTGATTTTTTTTGGTATTTCATGGATTTATACCTTGCAAGTTTAGGCATAAAACTTTTTGAGATGGGAGCTATTGATAGGCTCCTGCAGGTGTTCACCTTTAGGTGTAGATAGCTGATATGCTCCTAATTTGTAGCTTACTGTGATGATGAAGGGTCCCAACCAATTGGGTTCAAACTTTCCCTTGTTGTCTGGATTTGGCACATTCTTCTAATTCTCTTTCAACATGAGCTCTCTAACTTGAAAGGTTGGACTCTTGATCTTCTTATTATAGATCCTTTTGAGATAGTTTTGTTACACTTGTAGATGGTTCAAAGCATCCATGTGCCACTCATCCAGTAGTTCTAGCTTGTTCAATTGTGACACCGATATTCTTCATCATAATGAAATTCTACAATGATATTCTTAAGGATGGGAGCTTGATCTCAATGGGAAGGATGGATTTTGATCCATAGACTAGGGAGAAAGGGGTTGCACTTGTAGGTGTGTGGATACTCGTTCGGTAGGCCCATAAGGTAGGATTTAGCTCTAGGTTCTAGTCACGACTAGCTTCACTGACTATTTTTTTAGAATTTTCAGAATGGTTTTATTCATAGCCTCAACTTGGCCATTACCTTGGGGGTAATATGGGGTGGAGAAGAGATGTTGGATATTGAATTTTTGGGATAGCTCTCGAACATCCTGGTTCTTGAAAGGTATCCCATTATCTAAGATAAGGGCTTGTGGAACACTGTAGTGACAAATGAGGTAGTTCAAGATGAATTTGGATATCTGCTTCCCTATGATATAGGTCATTGGGATGGCCTGTACCCACTTTGTAAGGTACTCTATGGTAGTGATAATGAACTTGTGTCCATTGGATGAGGTGGGAGTGATTTTACCAATGAGATTGACCCACCATTGTGAAAAGGGCCAAGGTGTTATAATTGGTTGGAGCTCTTGAGCTGGTGCATGGATGAGGTCCCTATGTTGTTGACATTGCAAGCACCTTCAGACATAGTTGTGAGCTTCCTTCTCCATCGTAGGATAGTAGTACCCAATCCTTAACAATTTCTTAGCCAATGTCATGCCACTCAAATGTGATCCACAAATGCCATCGTGTACCTTAGTTAAAGTAGTCAAAGCTTCCTCAGGGTTAAGGCATCACAAAAGGGTTGGACCTTCAATACTCTTATGGTATAGGGTGTCTCTTAAGATAAGGAAATGGGATGACTTATTGAAAAATGTTCTTTTTAGGTTCAAGGTGATATCAACAGGGAGGACTCCTATCTTTAGGTATGTGTATATGTCATGGTACCAAGGATCACCAGAACCAATGATTTCACACATGAATTTAGACTTTGGTACCTCGAAAGCTGGTACAAGAAGTTGTTCTACTAGGAACTCATGTTTATGGAAATTGCGTGGGATATCTAGTAGTGATCTGATTGTTGCCATAACATTAGCTGCTTTGTTGTTTTCCCTTGGTATTTTCTCAAACGTGATGTCAATGAAGAATTACTTGAGGCTTTCCACCAATTTCTTGTTTGGGGTTAGCTTGTCATCTTTTGTTTGGTATTCATCATTGACATGATTGATGATTAGCTGAGAGTACCCATAAACCTTAAGTGTCATAATCTGCCATTGTATTACAATTCTGAGTCCTATGACAAGAGCCTCATACTTTGTAATTTTGTTTGTGCAAGGAAAAGACAACTTATATGACTTTGGTATGCAATCTCCTTGTGGTGTGATGAAGAAGACTCCTGCTCTTGACCCATGCTATGTGTAGGATCCATCAAAATATAATTTCTAATGATATGCTACACTTAGATTAAAGATTGACTCATCAGGGAATTTTGATATCAATGGGTTCTCTTAATATATCGGTGCCTCTGCTAGTTAGTCTACAATTAATTTTCATTTAATGGATTTTCATTCTACATACTCAATGTCATATTTTGTTAGGATCATGAACCATTTAGTCATTTTCCCTATGTGCGTTGCTTTATAAGGTAGATACTTGAGAGGATCTATCTTGGCGATGAGTTTTATTTGATGAGCCAACATGTAGTGTCTGAATTTTTGTGTAGCAAACACAAGACTTCTCAATAAATGTGTAATTTAGCTTGTGTCCCACCATGGATCTACTGATATAGTAAATGGCTCTCTCTTTTCGCATTTCATCATGCTGAGCTAAGAGAGTGCCAAGGGCTGTTGCAGTTGCTGATATATATATATAGGACCAATGGATTGTTCAAAATCAGTGGCAGAAGGACTACTAGTGTTAGCGAGTACTCCTTGATTTTATTGAATGCCTGATCACATTTCTCATCCCATTTTTATGCTACCCCCTTGCAGAGTAGATGAGAATATGGGATAGCGTTATTTTCTAACTACGCTATAAACCATTGAATGGATTGAAGCCTTCCCTACAAACCACTTAACTACTTCAGTGTTCATTGTGCCTCCATCTCAATAATAGATTTGACTTTGCTAGGGTCTATCTCGATTCCCCTCATAGATACAATATACCCTAGGAGATTTCCTAATTGTACACTGAAGACACACTTATTAGGATTGAGCCTAACCTTTTATTCTTCTAGCCTGTTAAAGATGGAGCTTAGTACCGCTATGTGATCTTGACACTTTCTTGATTTGGCTAATATGTCATCCAAAAATTCTTCCATAGTTTTGTGAATCATGTCATGGAAGATCAACATCATAGCTCTTTGGCATGTAGCCCTGACATTCTTTAACCCAAATGGAATCATGTTCTAGTAGTAAGTCCCCCATGGAAAAGTGAAAGCTGTCTTGTGTTGATCATCCTTAGCTATCATAATCTGATTGTACCCTAAAAACCCATCCATCAATGATAGCATTTCATGCCCTGCCTTCATATCCACTATCATGTCTATATTCGGGAAAGGAAAGTCATTCTTAGGGCATGCTTTGTTTAGGTCCCTGAAGTTAGTGCAGATACAGATGCCTCTAGTGGGCTTAGAAATAGGTACAAGGTTTGAAACCCATTCTAGATAATCAATCGGTCATATCAAGCCAACATTAAGGAGTTTCTGTAATTCAAGTTTGACTAGTAATGTGATATGCAGATGCATCTTTCTCAGTTTTTGTCTTACTAGTTTTTCCTCTAGATAGATGACTAGATGATGAACCACAACCTCTGGATCAAGACCATGCATGTATTTGTAGGTCCATGCATAGTTTACCTTCCTTTCCCTCAAAAAACTAGCTAGAAGTTCATGTTCCTTGGCCAAAAGTGATTATGCATAGAAGGTGATATGTGGTGTTTCCTTAGTCCCTATATTGACTAAATTACATTTCTCTGCCAAGACTACTGATTTTTCCTAATGAATAACACTAAGAGGAAGATTGAATCCCTCATCCTTTGGAACCTCAGAGAGGATTTCACCATTGGATACATCCTTTGTTTTTACTATTTTCTTGTTAGAAAGTGCCACAGTGTGGTTTTCACATAAGGACCTAGATATTACTCTTAAATTTTCTATTTTGTGACTAAGGGATTCAATCATTTCCCCATAGTATGCATGTGTGTCTAGCTCAATGTTGAACCTAGCTTTATGATCTCCACATGGTAGAGTATCCCACAATCCCATGAATTCTAAGAGAGCCTCATCATTTTTGAATGTGTATAAGATTGGTGGTCCTTGTTGGTCATAATCGATGAGTTGGGGGTAGACAAGTTTTATCTCATTGGTCTAGTTACTTGGTTCAAAAGATAGGGTATTGATTATGAAAAGAGTGGAATCCTCAAATAACATGGGTAGGTCAGTGATGGGGTTCTTGTCACACACATTGGTTATATGAAAGGTATAGTTATCTAAAGGTAAACCTAAGGACACTGGTAACTGAGGAGGAGCTTTAACTTTTTTAACCAGGTCACCCTTGCCATGCATGGTTATCTTCAGAGGGGTACATCCAAGGCCAAGATTTTTTATGCACTTCTTAGGAATAATGAGTTCCAAAAGGCCATTATCATTTTTCCCAAGCTTTTCATTTTTATTATAGCCCCATCCTTGCATTAACTGTAGTCCTTTATTGTCATTGTTCATGGGAAGATCAGGTACGAGCCTTTCATCTTGATACAATAAGATTGATATATCCCTTTCATCTACCACTTCCTAACTTAGGTCCCCCCACCTTTTGAATCTGGAGGGGTTTGCTTTGAAGGTTTGAGATGGTGTCTCAATCGGTTGGGGTTTCCCATGATATTGAGGAGATTGAGGTAACTCTCCTATGACAAAGGCACTCTTTTTCATTTTGTAGTCCCTACACCCATTATCTTGGATAATGAATTTAATATCATAAATGTCTAGAATGGAGGGTATCTTTGTCTTAGAAGTGGAGGTGAGGATAGATGGGTCTATATATGGAGATGTGGGTCCCTCATCATTCTTTGGGACTTGAGGGATATTTTAGTACTTGGCTTCCAAATTCTTACAATAATAGAATGGCTCAGGATCTCCATGGACTGTGATTTCTTGATTTTGATAAGGAAACTTGACAAATTGACGAAAGGTGGGTGTGATAGCTTGCATCCCATGAATCCATGGGTGTCCTAGGAGGATATTGTAAGGTAATTTGAGATCAAGGACTTGATATATAGTTTCCATGATTGTTGTCCCTACTTGAATCGGGAGTTGAATGGTGCCTTGAGACACCCATTCTTGATCATCATATGCCCTGATAGTAATACCCTTACCTTTTTCAATGAAATCTTCAAAGAATCCCAAATTCTTTATTAGCTTGAGAGTAAAAATATTTAGACCCATACCTCCATCCACCAAGACTATTTTGACTTTATTCTTATGGACTAGGACTTCAAGATGGAGTTGACAGTTGTGAGATGGTTGGGTTGGGAGATATTGCTCAGAGAATGTGAGGAGATGTAGTGTAGTGATATTTCCAACTATAGCTTGGAACTGGTTTGCATCAAGATCTGTGGGGATGGAGGATGTAGCCAATGCCTTTTCTAGGATTTCCCTATGTGTGGGTGAGATTTTTAGCAACTCCATGATGGAGATCTGAGTAGGGGTATTTTTTAGTTGATCTAGGACATTATAACCATTAGGGAGTGACTTCGAATTTGTGATGGGTGATTTCGGTGGTGGTGAAGGTCCTAAAATGGTAATTCTCTTGCTACGTGTGGTGACTCCACACTCAAATCTAGATCCTTTAATATTGAGAACTATTCCCACTCATCCAAGGATGCAACAACATGGTCATAGATATGGTTCACATTATTGGACTTTCCCTTACCATTTTTGTTTCCTTTATTGTGATTGGGCATCAGATTCATGTATATTTTGAGGTTCTGATTCCCTGTGGGTTGTTCAATGGTTATGATCTTGTCATCGATGAGATCTTGGATCAAATTCTTAAGTCTCATGCAACTAGTTGTCGTATGTCCTTTTATTTTGTGAAAATCATAGAGATTTTTTTTGTTATACCATGGTGGTTTAACTTGAGGATCTTGATAATTTCCGTAAACATGGAATTTGATGATATTTTCTTGTACCAACTATTGCATAACTGATTCAATTGGTTCCTCAGGTGGTGTGTATTTTTCATTTAGGGGGATATCTATTCCTCGGGAGTGGTCCCCCTTGATCATTTAGATTGTTGATGGTTTGATTGGTGGGTTGTTGTGATGGCAGGTTGATTTGTGCGTTATTTTGGGCATTGACTTGTGGTTGTTGGTATGATTGTTGTTGTGTATTTTTCCTTGGAGCAGTGATAACAACTTTGGCATCAAAAACATCATCATTAGTGACATTCTTGTTCTTTGCCCATGTGCAAGGTTTTTCATTGTAACTGGTTGATGGAAAATTATCTTGATATGTGGGTGTTCCCCCTTGTGCAATAAGGGCTCTTTCGATGTTGAGCGCCTTAGGGATCAACTAGTCATATGTTGTGATGCATTGCATTTTCAGATGGAAGGACAAGGTCCCTTCAAGATTGGCGATGATAGTACTGATTTGTTGTTCTTCTGGCATGGTCCACTTTCTCCTGTTGACCTTGGATCACCATCGTTGCAAGAAGGATGCAAATGTTTCCCTCTTGGCTTGTTTTAGAGCGGATAGTTCTTGTAGACTCACGTCCATGCCTATGTTGAATGAATAGTTCTCTTTGAATAAGTCCACAATTTCTTGGAACTTTTTAATTTTGGGAAGAAGGTGGGAGAACCATTCCATTGCTGGTCGATCCAAACTTCGAGAGAATAGTCACATTAGATAAGAATCATTGTATGCAACTTCCATACAGTGGACATGAAATTCCCTGATGTGATCTTCAGGGTTACCAGTCCCATGATATTTGTTAAACTTAGGTATCTCGAACCCTTGCGAGAATAGAACTATGAATAAATATTCATCGAGCTCCCTTTGGGCTTTATTTTGTTGAAGTATCGGCCCGCAAATTGCATTAAAAAGTCATTTGGCCCTTTCAAAATAATGCCGCTGCCTCCACCATGTGTCTGCTCTATGCTCCCCAAAGGATATCTTCCCTTTTAATTCAAAATGGCCCTGTTGTGCTGCCACGTGTCTGCTTTGCACACAATTGAAGGCCACTTCCATTTGCTTTTAGGTTAGGCTCTGTTTGCATGCCATGTGGATTCATCTTCACATTTTTTTTAGTAGGTCCCACAGTCAGTACAAAGGGTGAGGTAGGTTACACATGTGTCCTTGGCGCAAGATTTCAACAGTGAAGGAAAAAGATGAGCATGAGCCGCACAATGTTTCCACGTGTCTATTTGGTGGGTGTTTCTTTTAAACGATGATTGGAGTGATCCAAGGACCATGAAATCCTACTACGTGTCATAATTGCTTTGGCAGGGTAACAACACTTGTCTTCTTGACCTTGCTGGTACTACTGCCATCATTAGTAGATGATGCACCTGAACTTGGAGCGACTGACTGCTTTGGCTGGAATCTTTTCTGTTGCAATGGCCGGCAGGAACCTTTGATTCTGCATCATTGCTAAGGATTCTCAGATATTTTCTGTTACTGCTCATCAAGGTGGTGGGAGCATTTGGCTACATATACTCCTCTTTGTTTCAGAGGAGGGGTTCCAAGATTTTGCAGAAAAAGCATAGATTTTAAAAAAAGACACTAGGCCTTTGTTATTATGTTGTTTAATTATTGCAAAAAGACTCACAGACTGTGCCAATCATTCGGCCTTTCTGCTCTTCTTATGATATTTGATTAACTTTAGTTTGTGTTGCTATTGTTTGGATGATTCATTTGCAAAACTTCTATAAATTGAATGAAAGTTTGTTGTCTTAGATCATGTCATGTGACTCTTCTTGTCAGTAAATATGTGTGCAAAGTTATTTTATGTTAATGAATGAATTGTTTATACTTTAATCTTTAGTTTCTGCCTTTCTAGGACATCGTAAATTGTTGATCAGGCCCCTAGATCTATGATTTATCATGCCCATTATCTATATTTTGGTGCATTGCCCTAGGTTAGATTTTTATTTTTATATCTATTTCCTTTTCCCTTTCCAAACCCCAATTATAGAAGAAGTTGACTTCTTTAAAATTTGGAGGTCACTCAGTTTAGTGCAATAGGTCCACCACAAACTAAGTTTCCTATAAAAGGGCTGTTACCTTGCCAAATTTTGGCATCAACAGTTTTTCTTTTTCTGGCACACCTGGTGGGACTGAGCTTAAATTAATTTCCACTTAAGGAGGGTGTATAAGCCATCAACCTGTTACTAGGTCCCAAACAACAAATAATCCTAGTTTGTTAGTACCACCATTAGGGATAGTACAACCCAAAAATTAATTGGTAACTGTTCCGCTTCCTCCACCCATTCCACTAACCATGTTGCCAGGTGCCAATAGGAATTCTATGGCATGGGATGTCAGAAGTCCACTCGTAGCAATAGTAGCACCCACTGTATGGGCTGTTGTCCCTTTCTCAGCTTTGAAGGCTATACCCAAGTTTACTGGAGATGGCTCAAGAACACTCGCAAAACATATGCAAGATGTGGTAGACGTGTGTCTGGTGCATGGAATCACCACTTAGAATGTAGTGCTAAGGCTCCTTGTAGCTTCTTTTTGAGGCAAGGTACTAGATTGGTACCAAACCTTGCCAGCTAACACTATCTGTACCTGGGATAAGCTCATAAACTCATTCTATGAGATATTTTCAAACGACGGGGATCGTTCTTCATTGTACTATCAACTATCTACCATAAAATGAGTCCCCCAAGAGGCTATGATGGACTTCAATGCCCAATTCCACACAAATTGGTAGAGGATCTAGGTCACTATCCACCCACCTCCTGAGTTGGCATTCATGTTCTACCTAAAATATATCAACCCCAAAATTTCCATGATGATCTATTCTTTGGGAGGGACCACTCTGCTAGGCACTTACAATGTCTCCATTAAGGCAGAGAATAGTTTGATAGATTCTAGAAAGTTGCTGCCTCAGCCCATCATGCCGATATTTCCTGAAATATCGATGCACACTCAGGAAGTTGCATTGACTAGTGTGCCTACATCTCCCTAGTCAATTTATATGTATACAACAACACCACAAAGTGTTGCCTCTACATCTGGCTCTTCTAAGGATGAAAGGAGAAATCTCAAGGAATTGCTGCAGACTTTGGCAAATGACATAACTACCCTCAAGCAAAACCAGGCCGCACCTCCAAATCTTGGCTACCAAAATTATCAAGGCAGAAGGTCCTCTTACCAAAAAAATTAGTTCCAAGGTGGTCCACACAATAATCCATTAGCTCAAACAACCAACCAAATAGTGTTGGTACCTACTCCACTGACAGGCACTCCACCAAGCTTGAGTACAGAATTGACCATGGGTTAAAATAATTTAGCAGATGACACCAACCCCTGGTGCTTTCCTTGCAGAAATTCACATATGCCCCGAAGTTTCCCATGTGACAACCTACAACAAAAGGTGGTAGAGTAGCACAACAAAGCTAAAACGTCAACCCTTGGAAGCTATGTGTATACCTCTTCACAAATGGATGGTGCAGTGCTCACCGTGCAAATGCAAGGGATGTCACTAGAACAAGAAGCAGACATCACTCTTGACCACACACTCTTTCATGGATGGAAAAGGAAGAAGCAGTGTTTTCCAATGATACATCTGCATCTAAAATTTTGCAAGTACAATCTAACTACAACACTCACTCAAAGAGGAGATTTATAGGAAAATCAGTTATTCTGCAACTAGCCAGTTCGCAACCTAAAAGTACTCCTGACCAGATGCCTATTACCTCAGCAATAATGCCATAATATCAGCCACGAAAGGAAATTATTATAACAAGAGCAATGGAACAAAAACCTCAGAATCTGCCACCTTTCAATGTGATGGAAAAATTAAATAAATCCTCCGCTAATGTGTCCCTATGGGACATCCTAGCTATCCTAGAGTAGAAGATGCTATTACAAAAGGCTCTCAAAGAAGAGGTAAGTGTGGCACCAATGGAACAATTTCCCAAAGTAAGGGTTGTTGATCAACCATCCCTTGCCAAAGTTTTTATAAACACAACATAAGCCCCTGCCAAAGTTAGAGGTAAGTCGAAGCCTCAACCCTTCTTCTTAATGCTCATTATAGGGGAAAAATTATTGCACAATGCCATGATTAATTCTTGTGCTAGCACCACAGTTATGCCTAAACAAATAGTTGAATATTTAGGACTCAACTATGAACCCTTAAAAAGAGGAGTGATGCAGCTTGATGGAAATAGAGTCAAAACCGTAGGTGCCATCAAGAAACTTCCCTTGACTCTATTTTCTTTCCCTAGTATCACACTGCAAGATACTATGATCATAGATGTTCCCCCCATGTTTGGAATCTACCTATCCCAAGAATTTACTTCAAAGGTGGGTGGATATCTGTCCCGGGATTGGTCACATTTGATCCTTAGAACCAAGCATGGTGATCTGTATAGGATCTAGACTAAATTACAGAATTTGAATGCTTTTTCTTTTTTACAATGATTATTCCAAGTTAATTAGAACAAAAATTAACTCATGGAAATAATTACAATAATTAAAATGACAAGGTGATAACAACAGAATGAAAGAAAGTGAGAGAAAGAAAGAGAGAGATGCAAAAAGAGTTTGATTACGGAGTTCGCCACAAACGTGAATACGTCTCTGGGTCAGCTCCAATAGAGAACGACCGATCCGATTAATCTCCAAAATCAAGTACAATGCACCGAGACCATTTCCTTCAAGCACTTTGGCAGCATAACAATACTCCGTTGTATGAAAAATGGCTCAAAAATCTCCTTACAATCCCTCTTCGAATCACCTGACACCTGTTTCACTTGAAAATTATGAGTCTCACACTTAGCCTCACTCTCACCCATTCACTCCCTTTTATACAAAAACTTTACTCAATATGGTATAAAAAACATATGATTTACAAAATCACCTTATCTCTCCAAATCTTCTAATTACATAGATTTCAATAAAAAATCCCTATTAAATCCCCTATAATTATTCTAAGCCCTTTTTATTATTCATTTTGGGCTTATTGTTATTTGGGAAGGTTTTTTGGTTTATCCATAAAAGGATTATTGTTATAGATTAGTGGAGTTGTTTTTAAATTAAAAGCATTCGGTTTTGACATCAATTATCAACTACCATCGATATCTTATTATGTTGTAAAGCCATTCGATGGCTGACTGGTGACACGCTATTTTGGCAGAAGGTTGGGCGAGGGTTCCAACCCCACCAACCACTTTTTTTTTTGCATGCCCGAGGAACACTTAACAAAACCAAACAGAGCTATTTATACATTGAGGAAACCGTTGCCGGCACAACGGTAGAAACAACCAGCTATTTGGAGAGAGGTCACGGGTTTGAGCCATTTCAACCAAAACTTTTTATAAAGTAAACAAACACATCCACCAGCCAAAGGAGTGAAAGTACAAGGGTTCCACATGTCAACCTGTCATTTTCCAGAATGTGCCACTTTGTCCGTTGACAAGGATAATCCGTACGCTGAGTAGACTGTTGACGAGGCTGGTGATTGTCGTACAGATGCCACGTGGCACACTGTGATTGGTCCATATAGTGTGACTTGGATGCCATGTGTCAGATTTGGATTGGACCACTTCACTGCCCATACGGTATAGAATGTTGATGTCAGCATCTGTACGAGCAAAGTCAACCCTTCATAGCACGATCTTTGACTGACGATATCTCGTGCATACGATGTCAGATTTTGACGAGACAAGTTGCATTGGAAAGCTAGAGACAAGCTCTTTACGATGATTCCAACTTTGACAACTTTTGATGACATCATTTTTTCCACCTTCTGGACGCCCCTTGATGCCAGTTTGACCCAAGGTTTGACTGGCCATAACTTTCACAAACGGACTCCTTTTCGCCCCGTTCGAGTTGTGTTGGAGTCAGGATGTTGAGATCTTTCTAATGGGGTAGAAATTTGAATATTTTGAGACACTTCAATTTCCACTAAAAATATCCACTGGATCAGGCCTCCCCACTAAAGACCTTTTGGACCTCCAAAAGTGACATTTACTTTGACATTAAGTGAGGACTTGGCCTCCCCTCTTGTCCTGTATCCTCTGTACATTTACATACCTGGCTCACAAGCACAATGAAGACTGCAATAACATTGTTGAACATAAACATTATTCTATCACTTCCATAAGCTTCTACATCAACTGTTGTAGCCACTAACCAACAAAAATTGACTAGCATCAAGCTGAACAATAATGCAAAAATGAAAGAGAATAAATCAACAAGATATCAATCCTTTACAATAGGAACATTTTTACCCAAGGAACCATCAATGCTTTCAATCATCGTTTTCTCATGTTGTACTGCAAGTGCATCCTGCAACATCTGATCCTAGTTAGCTACTCCAAGTTCAAGTTTAGGACCACCTGTACTGACATACATAAGAGTTAACTCTTTACTTGCATTAATTACCCTCTTTAACTTCCCTGTGTTTGCAAAAGAACGATCAGTCTTAATCTTGTGAGAATGTACAATATACTGTATGCCATCTTTAAACAAGTGATAATGATTCTTTTCCTTGTAGAAAATTGCTTTTCTATCATAAAGATAAGGGCTACCAAGCACTATTCCACATATATCCAATGGAACTACATCAAACTGTACTTCATCCACAAATTTACTAGTGATTGCCAATCTTAAGGTGCATTGTCTTGTTACTTGCAACTTATCATTTTCACAAATCTAGCCTAGTGGATAAGGTTTCCTATGTTGTGTAGTTTTTAATCCCAAGTTTCTTACAACACTTTCAGAAATTAAGTTCACTTGAGAACCATTATCTATGAGTGCATCAATTTTACTATTCTTAGCAACAACCCTTAAATGAAACAACTCATTCCTTTTCTTATCTTTAGAGAAATCATTATCTATAGAAGTAGAAGCACAACTAGCAACAAAAACACCAGAAATAGGAGCTTTACCTTTTAGACCCATAGCTGTTATCTTAGTCTTATCATTTGAATATGAACCAAGATCCATAACAACATTTGCAGCCTTCTCCTTACCTTTCTGTTTCTTATTACATTTTTGAGCCCACTTAGGCCTCAGTTCAGGGTGCAACTGCCAACAATGTTCTTCATCATGACTCTTCTTGGCACAATGAGAGCAAGCAAACTTATCATCCTTCTTAACTATAGTTGTCTTCTTTCCTTTCCCTATCTCTGCATTCTTAGAAGATTTCTTTACATCATTATCAAACTTATCAATAAAAGATCCTTTACCCCTTGACTCTAAGTGTGTAGCTTGAATAGACACTTCATCCAAATTACAAGGGTTCAATACCAAAATAGAATGCCTAAGGTAGGAATGAAGACCTCCTATGTACTTCAACAAAGTGTCCTGGGTGTACAAAGGGACATTCAAAGCAATAGCCTTCTTCCTAAATTCATGGGTGTACGCTTGGACAGATTGACCTTTCCCTTGCCTAAACATTTTCAAGTCCATCATTAACTGCTGCATATGGCCTAAGGGATAAAATTTCTTTTTAAGAGAATTAATAATTTCTATCCAAGTTAAACTGACCCTACCATGTTGTGAAACTTCTGCCTTAGACTTACTCTCCCACCAGGTTAAAGTTGTACCTCCTAATCGAAGAGTAGCTAATTGGATCCTATCAACATCATCTAATAGGTTTTGGACTTGACAATAGACTTCAACTTGTTGAATCCAATCATCCAAGTTTTCAGCATTTAGTTCACCACAATACTTTGGTAAGTCAAATTTTACATCCAATTTAATTTTAGGCTTATGCCCACTCTTGAAAGGATTAAAAGAAGTAGAATGAGGAGAAGATGGAGAAGAAGGAGAAGAGGGAGGAGAAGAAGAAAATGGGTGATCTGGCTGCTTGCCACCATCTCCATGTTGTTTCTCTTTCTTGTCTTTGCGATCTTCTTGCTTCGACGAACCTCCTTCATGTTCCTTCCATTCTTGTCTCTCCTGAAAAAGAATGTCCACCTCAGCCTTCATCTCAAGGAATGCTCTTCAAAATTCTTGCTCATTGATTTCTTCAGGAACCTCCATTCCAGACAAGGACATCTTCAAAAAATTTCTTCGCTTCCCGATCTCAGGATCAAAGTCTTCGAGCTTGCCTTCACCCTTATGAATCCTGGATCTTGTTAGCATTCAAGAAAACAACTACAATAATAGTCAACTGAGCTTTGATACCACTTGATCTGTATAGGATCTAGACTAAATTATAGAATTTGAATGCTTAATTTTTTTTACAATGATTATTCCAAGTTAATTAGAACAAAAATTAACTCATGGAAATAATTACAATAATTAAAATGACAAGGTGATAACAACAGAATGAAAGAAAGTGAGAGAAAGAAAGAGAGAGATGCAAACAGAGTTTGACTACGGAGTTCGCCACAAACGTGACTACGCCTCCAGGTCGGCTCCAATAGAGAACGACTGATCCGATTAATCTCCAAAATCAAGTACAATGCACCGAGACCATTTCCTTCAAGCACTTCGGCAGCATAACAATACTCCATTGTATGAAAAATGGCTCAAAAATCTCCTTACAATCCCTCTTCGAATCCCCTGACACCTGTTTCACTTGAAAATTATGAGTCTCACACTTAGCCTCACTCTCACCCATTCACCCCCTTTTATACAAAAACTTTACTCAATATGGTATAAAACCATATGATTTACAAAATCACCTTATCTCTCCAAATCTTCTAATTACATAGATTTCAATAAAAAATCCCTATTAAATCCCCTATAATTATTCTAAGCCCTTTTTATTATTCATTTTGGGCTTATTGTTATTTGGGAAGGTTTTTTGGTATATCCATAAAAGGATTATTGTTATAGATTAGGGGAGTTGTTTTTAAATTAAAAGCATTCGGTTTTAACATCAATTATCAACTACCACCGATATCTTTTTATGTTGTAAAGCCATTCGATGGCTGACCGGTGGCATGCTATTTTGGGAGAAGGTTAGGCGGGGGTTCCAACCCCACCAACCACTTTTTGTTTTCGCATGCCTGGGGAATGCTCAACAAAACCAAATGGAGCTATTTATACATTGAGGAAACCATCGCCGACACAATGGTAGAAACGACCAGCTATTTGGAGAGAGGTCACGGGTTCGAGCCATTTCAACCAAACCTTTTTATAGAGTAAACAAACTCATCTACTAGCCAAAGGAGAAAAAGTACAAGGGTGCCACGTGTCAACCTGTCATTTGCTAGAATGTGCCACTGTGTCCACTGATGAGGATAATCTGTACGCTGAGTAGACTACTGATGAGGCTGGTGATGTGTCGTACGGATGCCACGTGGCACACTATGATTGGTCCATATAGTGTGACCTGGATGCCACATATTAGATTCGGATTGGACCACTTCACTATCCGTATGGTACGGAATGCTGACGTCAGCATCCGTACGAGCAAAGTTAACCCTTCATAGCACGATCTTTGATTGATGATATCTCGTGCATACGATGTCGGATTTTTATGAGATGAGTTGCATTGGAAAGCTAGCGATGAGTTCTTCGCGATGACGCCAACTTTGACAACTTTTGACGACATCATTTTTTCTGCCTTCTGGATGCCCCCTGATGCCAGTTTGACCCAAGGTTTGACTGGCCATAACTTGCATAAACGGACTCCTTTTCGCTCCATTCGAGTTGCATTGGAGTCAGGACCCTAAGATATTTCTAATGGTGTAGAAATCTAAAGATTTTGAGACACTTCAATTTCCACTAAAAATATCCACCAGATCACATGGTGCGAAGATGAAAATAGAATCCAAAGCTTTACACTTAGAACATGTAGCCGATGAATCCATGATCAATTTTGAAGCTGTGCATACATCTATCACTAAGCAAGAAATGTATTGTGCTAAGCTACTAGAAGATGAGGGTGACCAAAGATCAGGATGATCAAGAAGATGTTCTCTTGAGCGATCATATAGATACCAACCTTTTCAGAAACTACCATGCTACCGGGTTGGGCACCTATGTCATATAGTATGAAGATCAAATGCTCCCAAAGGTTACGAAAGGATTTGAAGGCAGTCAAGCCTTTGAACTATGGATGTTGCACTTTGACAGAGCAAGATACAAGAATGGTGTAGGAGCTAGGATATGTTTAATATCCCCATAGAATGAAAAGACATTGAGGTATTTTCGCTTCTAGTTCACTTGCTTGAACAATGACGTTGAATATGAAGGACTAGTACAAGGTTTAAGCCTTGCGGAGTGGATGGGCATCAAGCAACTAATGGTGTTTGAAGATTCCCAACTGGTAGTCCACCAAGTCTGAGGAATTTACGTGGCAAGGAATTTTCGCATGAGATCCTATTGACACTGAGACTAGGACCTAGTAGAGGAGTTTGAATCCTTCAACATCCAGAGCGTCCCCTAAGAAAAAAATAGCGATGCGGTTTGCATGGTAGTAGTTAGATCCCAGTTTGATCTTGCATTCAACCTCATCCATAACAAACACTCTATATGAGTGATAGTCCGACTAGTGATTCTTGATAATGATCAAAGCTAGCAAGTGTTTGAAAGTGATGAACACATTGCCTTATTCATCCAATAGTCAAGAGAATTCGTCGATCACCTCCAACCAAAGGTTGCTGAGGCCTAGGAGGGACAAATCATTTAGCTTAACTCTAACAAGCTTCCAAAGGGATTGGTCACTCTTGAAAACCTTTTCAATTGTGACGATGCAAGAAATGACAAGAGGAAGTTTGTGGCAGGAAAAAGTGACTACATAGATCTTCAAGTCGCAAATAGGAAAAAGCTTCAAGTTGGGAAAAATGTCCCACATCATGATAAAGAAAGGCTCATCAATTTCTATGAGAAGTATGAAGGAGTAGTGGCCTGGTCCTATGATGATCTGAAGGGATATGATCCCGACATCATCTAATACACAATTGATTTGGTGGAAGGTGAAAAACTAGTTTGACAAAAGCAGAGGCTGGTGAACCCCAAGATTGAAGTGCTAATGGCGTAGTAGCCAAGAAAGCTAATCTAGTCACGAATTATCTTTTCAATCAAGCATAACACATGGGTATCCAACCTAGTCCCAGTTCGAAAGAAGAATTTAGATATCCACTTGTGTGTGGACTTTTGAGACCTAAACAAATCATCCCTAAAGGATCAAATTATCCACTACCCTCTATGGAGTCAATCTTGCAAACAATCGTAGGGTCAGAAATGTTTTCCCTGCTAGATGGCTTCTCAGGTTATAATTAGATCTAAGTTAAAGAGGAGGATCAACACAAAAAAACATTCACTACAAAGTGGGGGACATTAGCATATGCTAAAATTCCTTTTGGCCTATCCAACGCAGGGGCAACCTTCCAACGACCAATGGATATCGCTTTCAGCAAATTAATCAATAAGATTATCCTAATCTATTTGGATGATCTTACTGTGTTTTCTAAATCTAAGGATGATCATTTTGATCACTTAGAAATGGTTTTTCAAAAATTCCTGGAGTTCGGGGTTTCCTTGAATCCAAAAAAATGTGTATTCAGAGTGCTACAAGGCAAGCCATTGGGACATGTGGTGTCCAAAGAAGGAGTTTCAATTGATCCTGAGTGGGTGAAAGCCATCAAGGAGCTTCCCCTTCTAGTTAACAAGAAAGGTGTACAGTCTTTCTTGGGGAAGGTAAATTTTGTTAGTAAATTTATTTCTAACTTCACAAGAATAATATGACCAATCACCCTGATGTTAAAAAAGGATCAAGCATTTAAGTGGAAAAAGGAAGCATGAGAAGTCTTTGAGAAAGTTAAGGATGCTATTTCCTCAGCTCTTGTACTGGTTAATCTAGACTTATATAAGGACTTCATAATCTATGTATTCAGTAACAAGTCAAGTATAGCTACTGTCTTAACTCAAAAAGACAATGAAGGAAAGGGAGAACATCTAGTGGAATTTTACTCCTGGACCCTGAAGGAATATGAGATGAATTATAATTTCATCGAAAGACAGGCGTTTGCAATATTAAAGGGAATTAAGAAGTTTTGCCATAGATAATCTCTTGCAATAAGGTGATAGTTTATGTCATGCATTCCAGTGTGTGCAAATACATCATGGAGGGAGAAATCATAGAAAAAAGAGCTAATTGGATCACCAAGATCCTTGAATATGACATTGAAGTCAAAGCCACCAAAAATGTTAAAGGAAGAGGACTGTATGAATACCTGGCATATGACGAAGAAGTGGACACTGAAGAAGAGCAACCGAAACTTGTTCTGACAAATGAGTCAAAGTTCAGAGGCTACTGGCTGATAGACATAGTGAGATTTATGAAAATGGGGAAGTATCCACTAGGTCTTTCCCCCCAAAAGAGGAGATACTATCAACTGAAGAATTGTTGATATGAGCTAGTTGAAGGATCCTTTTCAAAAATAACTTCAACGGTATCCTCTTGCGATGTGTTACAATAGGGAAAGCAAAGAGAATCCTTGAAAATTTCCACAATAGTGCTGTAGGTGGACACTTCTTCGCTAAGAACACCACCCTCAAGATCATGTGCGTGGGTTACTTTTGGCTGACACTTTTCAATGACTCACACTGATTGGTAAAAGCTTGCAAGGAATGCCAATTTTTAATAGGGAGAAGAAAGAATTTCATGATTCCCCTCAAACCTATAGTGGCGAATGAGCCATTCACACAATTGGGCCTGGACTTCATTGGAATGATCAATCCCACTTCTAGCACCAGGCATAGGTGGATTCTAATGGCTACAGATTACTTCACAAGGTGGACAGAAGATGCACCGTTGAAAAATGCAACAAAGGTAGAGATAGTGAATTTCCTTGAAGGACTAGCGACAAGGTTTGACCCTCCAAAAAATATCATTTCCAACAATGCCAAAGCTTTTCTAGGTGCAATGGTATGTCACTTTGCACTAACAAATGGAATATTCCTTATGACATCGTCAAATTATTATCCACAGGGGAATGGCCTAGCCGATTCGACAAATAAGAACCTGGTCTGACTCCTCAAAAGGATTGGTTT
This sequence comes from Sequoia sempervirens, assembly GCA_007258455.2. NCBI lineage: Eukaryota > Viridiplantae > Streptophyta > Pinopsida > Cupressales > Cupressaceae > Sequoia > Sequoia sempervirens. Next base: position 21,123,486 of record VDFB02281492.1, on the reverse strand, counting down.
GGAACACTAGAAATAATGGCATAAAAACCTTTGAGCAGTGCTCTGAGTAGACCACATAACTCCTAAGCAAGTCCTTAAGACTTTGCCTTATGAGCTGGTGTATGTAAAAGAGGCACTGTTGCCTATATCCATGGAGATTCCAGCACTCCAATTGCTGAAATCCTTCAAGATACAGAAAAATGGTGCCATGGAGGTTTGGCTGGCCAAATTATTGGAAGTTCAGGAAAAAAGGGAGAAATCCCTAATATCCACGACTAATCGCTAGTAGGTGGTTAAGCGGTGGTTTGAAAAAAGGGCGTCGAATCAAGGCCTGAAGTGTGGAGACTTGGTGCTGAAATTCAATGAAAGGGCTGCAAAGCCAAGCCAACATAGGAAATTTGATAGCTTTTGGGAAGACCCCTTTAAAATAATTAAGTGCAAAGAGCATAATGCCTTTGAATTGGAAAATATGGAACAAGAGGCATTGGGAATTCCAGTCAATGGGATTCATGTTAAATTGTTCCATTAAGTTGCACACTTTTACTGGTGTAAATATGTTAATAGTGTTTTCATTTTTCTTTCCTTTTTGTTCTGCTAGTCGGTCTTCTAAAATGAATTCATAGAAAGGTGAACGGAGAAGATAATACTTGCATGCAAGGATAAATCAAATACATATGCTGAAAAGAACAAAAACTCATATTGTAGAATACCAAGAGTAAAAGGAGCTAAGGATTTTATAAAGCTATATTTCATTATATGTATAATTCTATATTTACATGGAAAAATGGCTTAAGGGCCATAATTCAAAAAGTATATAACTATATGTTGCTTCTTTTTTATATATACTATACATAGGCCTTTTTCAGGCATATGTACAAAAACTAGGAGATGGGTATTATATCTTTAAAAGTAGAAAACATAGAAAAATGCATTTTCAACCAACAACATGTGTAGCAACAATAGATGCATCAATTGCAACATCCACTATGTCTTCATTAGTAGGTGCTCCACCAACAACAACAATGATATCAGTAGGAACAATGGCTAGCGGCGGAGGGAACACTAGGTTGCTAAAGTTTGTATACCATTTAATGTCATAGAATGCCACCACATTATAGATGTGAAAGAGGAAATGGAATGCATGGGTGACCCTTTGACAATGTTCATTTTGTTATTGAAGGTAAAATCTGCTCAGGAATGACAGCCACAGGATGGCCGCTTCTTCTTCTTCTTCAATGTAGTACCTAAGGTCACTTGCCATAGGCAAGCCTACCCCGTATGCAACGTTAGTGACAAATTCACCAAGACTGTTCAAATACTTCTTGGGGAAAATTTCTTTGACTAGCTTGAACACCAATGGCCTGGGGATGCAAATATCCAACATGGACATGATAAAGTGTGAGCAGATGTCGGTATTAACCTGATACTTGTCCTCATACTCCAGACAATATTGAACCGGAACCCACTTCATGGCTATTAGAGCCAGGGAGTGTTTGTTATTTGTCATTCTTTTTAGATGTTTGGTGGAAATATCACCAAGAAAGGCCGTTTGTGACTTGTGTGACAATAGCCTAATGGGGGTGTTCATGGTAATGACACACTGCAACTATCTGCTAACTACTCTTGAAAGCTGCCTAAAGCCTAGCCTATGAAGATACTGCGCCAATTACCAAAGCCAAACACTAAGTCAATAACTTATGACTAAAGCTTGCTCAAATTCTAATTGTGATTTTGTTACCATTTAGATTCCTATTTATAGAAAAAGTGAGGAAAGGTGTGGTAAGGGGCTTTCCAAAAACATGATGATAATCAAGTGCTAACTTGAGAACTATGCCTAAGCTTGCTCAAAATTCCTGACCAATTGCACCTACTAAGTATAGTTCAATGCATGCAAAGTTAATGAGAGCTAATTAATTAGCTTAAGATGGTGGCATTCATCGGTAGTGAGCTGCACAGTCTTGAAGCTATTCTGTCACTTCTCAGGAGTTTCCCAAAACCCAAGGCAAGATTCATGTCTTTTCAAGCGCTGATCTTTTTCTTTGGATTAATCATTCCATTCAAGATATTAATTACCAACACATACAAATGCTAGGCTAAGAGAAAATTGCCAGCCCAAGTTCCAAGGAAATCACGTTGTATCACACGGTTGCCAAATGTAATTATGAATTCTTGTCACTTCAAGATGGCAAGTAATTCATTTTCGCATGATCCAAAGTGTAGGTAGTACATGCTGAATTAAATGAAAAAAACCACTTTCATCTACCACCTTGAGAAAAGATAGCTAAGTATCGCATGCAAAAATTTTAAATGTCTAAGAGTCTTTTCAAATATGCTAAGCCGAGTGACGAAAGTTTTTTAGCATATCTAGAGCCAAGGAAAAGTTGCAGAGAATTTAGGCCTAGAAAAAGCTTTCATCAAAAGAGACAATGGTAGAGAGTTCACAACAAGAGGTACAAGGAGAGGCAACCCAATATTTTCTTAGGGCCATACGGGCATCACATACTGTTAACATCTTTGAAAATATTTCATATGCTATGCCTGGTATACTAGACAAGCCAAAATGGGTGAACACACTAGAACCAAAGAAGCCCAAAAATTACAGAAACCAGGTTCAAGTCCATGAGGATTGGGAAAATATTCATGACCCACACCTCGCAAAAAACCCCAAGTCTTTGAGAGAAGGGGTCTGTGAAAGGATAAAGGCATCCAAGAAATAGATGTCAACAAAAAGAAAGATATGGTTCAGTGGGCTCCCATAGTACATGGTCACATTAGTGAACTATTTCCCAGAGTTGGTTGATGCGACCATTCAATGTTACAACCTGAGCACCCACAACATTGAAGGCTGAACTTTAATGATTAATATCATCCCATAGGCTATTTGACATATGCTATGTATCCCCGACCCGACCACCAAAAGTGAGAAAATTGAGGCATTCACTCCTACAAAAGGAGAAAACACATGGAAGGAAATAAGGAAGGGTCCTCAATTTTTAATTAAGGAAACTGACAAGCAGGAAGTGATGAACCAAAACTCGCCAAGTATCTTGGTGTCGCATGGTTCATTTGAGAACAACTTAAAGGAGGCTTTTCAATGCTAGCATTTTTTTATGGCCTAGACATAGAAAAAAAAGGTGCATGCTTTTCAATTAGGGTAGGGTCTCCAATTTCGCAAGCAACATAATTTCTTCTGGTATGATTTCACAGACTTCCTCGTAGAAGAAATGATAGGGAAAATAGAGAATTACCTGATCGAATGAAAGTTTAGGTTCCTCTCTTTTCTTGCCCATATTTTTTTACATCAAAACCCTAATTTCTTTAGTAAGTATGTGGGTTTGTCTATTTTTGATGAAAAGGGTAGAAGAAAGCTGATATCTACATGGACACCTCTCCTCTCTACAACATTTGACTACTATGTGTTGATGCCAAAAATTGACAAGGTAACAGTGTCTTATGGGAAACTCAGTTTATGGGGGACCTTTTGCGCTAAACTGAGTCACCTCTAGATGTTTAAAGAAGCTGAATTCTTCTATAATGGGGTTTGGAAAGGGAAAAGGAAACAAACATTAAAAATAAAGTCTAATATAAGGTGATGTGCTAAGAATTAATAATAGGCATGATAAATCATAGATCTAAGGGCCTAATTGGTAATTTGTGATGTCCCAGAAAGATAGGATCCCTAGCAATGATGTAGAATTGAGTATTCCTCTAGGCTGTTACAATAGAAAAAGATTCGAAACCAAGCATTTGGTCATTCCAAGCTCAGGTGCATCCTCTCCAAGTGATGTATGTGGTCTCGGTGAGGTCAAGCAGGCAAGTGTCATCACCTTGTAAAGAGAAAGAAATTATTACATGTGGTGGCCAGTTGTGGTGTTTGGATTGCTTCATCCATCGCACAAACACAAAACCTATTGAAGAAACATGTGGCAGTATAGCACAACATGTGTGAGTCTTTATCTTTCACCATCGAAAGCTTGCGCTAAGGTGACACGTGGTGTGTGGGCGGAGCTCTACTCAAAAGTGAAGGGAAGCGGTCATCAATTGTGTGTAGCAATGATACATGGAAGCATAGAGGGGCCTCTTTTAAATGCGAAGGAAGGAAAACCTTCGGGGAGCGTAGAGCAGACACATGGAGGAGGTAGTGGAGTTTTGACAAAAAAGGCCGAGTGGCTCATTTGCGATGCGCATGCCGATACTTAACCAAAAAAATATATACCCGAAGGGAGCTTGCTGAATATTTATTCACAACTTTTGGTGACTACTAGGGGCATTTTGCTTGAGGAATGAATAACCAAAAATTTCTTTGTTTTGTAGACCAGAGCGTCATTCATCGGGTGACGGAGTCAGAGGTTGGAAAGAGCCACCTACACGGGCAGCCAATCGTCCTCAGACGACCTTTCTATGTTGCGCAAATTCTCCTATACTCCACCTAGGTCGAACACTTCCTTATAAGGCAGTGTCTTGGGAAAAATGGCCCCTGCCTCGCAATGAAAGAATAGCTATGCAAGAGGATGAATAACCCCCTCAATGTCAGTTGTAGTGGGAGGATGGCTGAAATTCTAGAAAGCATCCCAGTCAATTTCCTTCTCCTCTATTCTTTCTGCAATCTGCTCAGCTGTAGCAATAGAGCAATCTTCAAGGAATGGAGACAACAAACCCATCTCACTTAACCTGGAGAAACTCTCCCACATGCTATCGATTTTCTGGTTCAGAGTAGCTACAATCACCTTAGTGCATTGGAAGGCTGAGTGACAATGGATAAAATTGTTTGCCATCTAGGTGACAACATTCTGATCTTCAATTCCTACCTTGGCAAGGTCTTCATCAGAGACCAAATACAACTTGGTGAGAAGATTCTTTGCTTCTGGAACCCTTTCCAAGATAAACCATGGGAATTGCTCAATCGTACCATGAACCTCTTGGCTTAGTTTTCCTACCTTGGAAATGAACTGGAGCATGGGCTGTAGTGTTAGGGAAATTTTTTTAATCTTTTTCCAACGAGAAATATACAATTGCCTAACCAATGGAATAAGGTCCAGCTGGGTAGGGAAGGTTAGGAGAGAGCTCTTTAGAGAGGCAATCTCCACATCCTTTGAGTTAATGATCTCAGCCAATTCTGCACCTTTTCTTTTTTTGGATGCCAATTGCTCCCTAGAGTTGCTCATTTCTTTATGCTAGTTTTCCTTGGCTCGGGAGTGGTTTGCCAATTGTATGTCAAGAGAGGACTTTGTCTCCTAAAGTTCTTTTTCTAATTGGGCCTTTCGGCCCTCAAATTTGACATCTATCTCTTGTAAATTTTTCTCATATTGAGCTCACTGATGCTCTAAGGCTTCATTCTTTTATGCCATCCCTTGATCATATTCAATGCAATGCCACTCCAAATCTTCATTCCTTAGCTGCAAATTATATTCTGCCAGAGTCAATTGGCTCTAGTATTCCTGATTCTTAGTACACAACTCATTAACCATAATGGGGTCGATGGTATGAACCTTCGTAAGTTCCTCCTAAATTTTTTTCTTCTCCTCTTCTGCTATGAACACCCTCTTTGTTAAGCACGCAACATCTGCTTCTAGGGATTTCTCCCTTTTCTCCAAAAAACTAGCCTTTTCCTTCAATGATTTAAGCTGCTCATCCATTTTCTTCAGCTGGCGGTTAGTCTTAAGGAATTCAAAGGTGACCACCCATTGCATTTCCTCCATATGCTCAACCTTATCCTACAGTCGGGCTGCCTCCATGTCAAGCCCTACTACATACACTTTGTATTCTTCTGGATGCATCTCCCCTTATGGGTTGGTTACCGTCGGGTATATGGTTGCAAATTCCAGCACTTGTTGGGTCTCATCATAGAGAGTTTGCATCTTTGGTTTCACAGGCCTACTATCATCTTTGGCGTTGCACTTTTGCATTCTATTTGTGCGTGCTTCACTTCCAGAGTCAATTTGTGCCATGAGTTGGGCTGGCAACAAGACTATCCTGCCTATGAAAGAAGCACCGAGATGTAGGGCATACAGATAGGTAATTTTGATAGGCCCGGGAATTTTCCTTTTCTGGAGAGTGATAGTTTGTGGGTAGAAGGGAGGCACATTCCAAACCTTGGTTTGAGAACTAGTAGAAGGGCTTGTCATTTTCCAAGATTCAATTGGTGAACCAACGAAAGGACTCATGGACTGAAATGGTGAAGGAGTTGTCATCGTGGAGTCCACCTGCTATGAGAGAAGGGGATGATTTGTGGCGATAGTAGAAGTAGGGGTGCCAGTAGTGGGTAAGCCTTCAGAAAGTGAGGCAAGGAAGGATTGAGTGGTAGTAGCTGGTGTAAGGGTTCGTGGAGGAGTAAAGGAAAATGGAGTCACTTGTGATAACTGGGAGAAACCTCCTGCAATCATTGGATCAAAAGTGGGAACCAAAGGGCCCGCACTCATGGTGGGGGTTGCTGTGGAGAAAGTGGAGGATACCAAGGATTGAGAAGTAAGAGAAGAAGGAAAAAAAATTACCTGTTGACTGGTCGATGGTGGCTCCTAAATCGTTATCGTCTCTTCCTCTCCTTTGGGTTCCTAGCTAGCTGCAAGCACCTGGCTTGCAGCGGGTTCTTGTGAACTCTCTCCAATAATGGTTTCTGTACATTGCCGCTTTGTAGGCAGGGTTTCCCCAACCTTGATAGTTACTACTAGCTATTGCTGTAACACTCTAGTGGCCTTAGCGGCCCAAATGATTGTGTGTGAGGCCCTCGATACATTGAACTACACATTTGTAGCTACATAGGGGGGCTGTCTTGCAGAGCTTTTCTCTTATGGTGCGAGGGACGCAGAGGTCCCCACTTCTTCTTGGGTATGTGCAGGATCATGATGGGCTAAAAAATGGCAATATAATGGTTATGTGACTGACAAATTTTTTTGTACCCAAAATTGATGAAACAAAAAGGGTTTTTAAAGGAGATTCTTAGCTTTCCACCAATATAAATTATGCTTTACTTTGAATTTAATAAATAATTATTATTCATTTTCTATTTGAATTACAATTAAAGTCCTGATTGATAGGTTGATTGAAAAACATCTATAGCTTTCAAATGGTATCACATTTTTTGAATAAAAATATCGTCACATTCTATGCTTCACATACTATAAGATTAAAAAAAAAATTGGATTTCATGAAGTTTTGACCAAGTTAAGGTGGTTAGACATACAAGTTTTTATATTTTTTAAAAGTTGTAATAAAAAATTCATAATTAATTATTTACTTGGAAAAAATTACAAAAAATATGCATCACATCCGGACATGAGTCATCTACTTATATCTAAAATCTTATAAAAAATATTATCATTTTATTGTGGTTAGGGTGGTTAGACAAACACCTAATTCTTATATTTTCCCTAAAATTTAAGTACTAGCATTGAAATTTCAAATTTTCACCAAATAGATTTAAAAAAAAAAAAACCTAATAGTTTAGAAACTACATTCAATTTGCTACAAATTTTATTCTTACATATTTTTGAAATAATATAGATAATCTTTCAAATTTTTACATCAAGTTGCCTAACTCTAATTTTTTTGAATTTTTTGCCACTTAAGGGCCTATTTTTTCCGTGATGGTCCTGCACATACCCTCTTCTTCTTGTTCTTTGGATGCACCTTCTGGGTCATTTCCTTAATTGGTGATGGAATCAGAGGTTGTATGTTCATCATCCCACCATTTTTCAAATACTTTGTCATCCTTCAATCCATAAGGAGCATCGAACTGTCTTGTTTCTTGGAAATATTTCCAAAAGGCTCTTATTTTCTCATTAGTCCATTCCTCTTCTTTCCACAACTTGTTGTACATGGTGCACTCCATATGGACACTATCCTTAGCCTCCACCACAATGAAGTAAAATTTGTGCCATGGCTCTCTATGGTCCTGTGTGGGGATAGACATTAGTTCAACAAAAAATTTATCCTTGTCCTCCTGCGGGTTGCACCTCTTTTCCCAGTAGGGTCGAGGAGTGTGAATAATGTTCATGTGTGGATATGATAGATCATTGAAATGATTTTAATCCCATTTGTCACATATCAAAACCAACCCTAAGTGAGCCAGTTTATTCTGCAATAGCTAGTGCGATATTTCTTTGCCAGGGCCACTGTTTTGAAACTCTTCGGACAAGTGAAAAATCCTTTCATCTTGATGCTTTGGCTACTGCAGAAGGTATAATCAATAATGCACATCTGTCAATACATTTTGAGCATGAGCACTCTATTTGTTAAACAGGCCAAGAGTTGGAAAGGTTGATCAGTGAAGCCCCACATCCAGAGGATTGTGAAATCCACGCTAAAGAACTAGGCACAAGCGGGAGTGAAACTCTGCATATATCCAGTTTGATCTATGTTGAGCCAGATCATGTCACCTCCTCGTAAATCTTACAAAATGAAGTTATAAAGTAATCCAAAAATGCATAGTAGTCATATGTCATGGAAAGGAAAGGTGTCCATGTGGATATTGGCTTCCTTCTTTTCTTTTCATCAAAAATAGACAATTCAAAATATTTGCTGAAGGAATCAGGATTTTGATGTAGAAACATATGAATTAGGAAAGAGAGAATTCTGAACTTCCCTTCTACTGGATAATTCTCTATTTTCCTTATCATTTCCTCCACAAGGAATTCAGTGAAATCGTACCAGAAGAAATTGTGCTACCTACGGAATTGGAAACCTGACCCTAATTGAAAGGCATGCACCATCTCATCAGAGTCCAGGCCACACAAAAATGCTAGCATTGAAAAGGCATCCTGCTTTTCTTCAAAAAATGAACTGTGCGATAATGAGATACTTGGTAGCTGAGTGCCTGGGATTCCCTTCTTTCCAATCTCCTCAATTAGGAAATTTGGGCTCTTTTTCATCCCCTTCCATGTGTTTTCTCCTTTAGCAGGAGTGAAGGACTCAATTTTCTCCTTCTGGAACTTGGGTCTGGGATACATAGCATGTGCCAAATGGATTGTAGGCTGATACTAACATTTAAGGCTCAACCTTCGATGCTGTGGGTGCTCAGGTTATAAAACTGAATGGTCGCATCAACTAGCTCTGGGCAATAATGTACTAGTGGGACCATGTATTTAGGAAGCCTATTGTACCATACCTTTTTTGCTGTCGACATTTCTTTCTGGGATGCTTTCATCCTTGCACAGGTTTCTTCTCTCAAAGACTTAGTGTTTTTCACGAGGTGTGGGTCATGAATATTGTCCCATTCCTCATGGACCCATTTTTGGTTCCAGTTATCCTTGGGCCTATCTAGCTCCATTTTATTTTCCCATTTCGGCTTGTCTGGTATACTAGGTGTAAGATATGATCTATCTTCATAGACGTAAACAACCTTTGATGACCGTACAACCCTAAGCAAGGGTTGGTCAACTTCCTCTTGAATTTGTTGTGATGAACCCTCTGCCATTTTTCTCCTTAGATGAAAGCTTTTTTAGGGCTTGAATTCTTGCAACTTTCACTCGGCTCTGGATATGCCAAAAATTTTCTTCACTTGGCCTAGCGTATTTCAAAAGAAATTTAAGCATTAAAATTTTTGTATGCGATATTTAGCTATCTTTCCTCAAGGTGGTAGAAGAAAGTGGGCTTTTTGCATTTAATTCAGTATGTACCGCCAACTCCTTACTTAGTGCAAAAATTACTTGCCATTTTAGAGTGACAAGAATTCATTATTGCATTTGGAAACCATGTGATATGATGTGATTTCCTTGGAACTTGAGCCAATGATTTTCCTTCTAGCCTTTCATTTGTATGCACTGGCAATTAATATCCTGAATGGAATGATTAAGCGCAAAGAAAACGATCAAAGCCTGTGAAGATATGAATCTTTCCTTGGGTTTTGGGAACCTCCTGAGAAGTGACACCACAACTGTAGAATTGTACAACTCACCACCGATGAATGCCACCATTTTAAGCTAGTTTAATTAGCTCTCATTAACTTTTCACGCATTGAACCTTACTTAGCAGGCGCAACATGGTCAGGAAATTCGAGCAAGCTTAGGCACAATCCTCAAGTTGGCACTTGATTATCATCATATTTTTGGAAAGCCCATTACCTTGCCTTCCTTGCTTTTTCTATAAATAGGCATCTAAGTGGTAATGAAATTACACTTAGTATTTGAGTAAGCTTTTAGGAATAAGTTTGGGTAATTGGTAATTTCGTGAAGTTATCTTCATAGGCTAGGCTTTTAGGAAGCTTTTAGGAAGAGTTACCAGGTAGTTGCAATGTGTCACCATGAACACTCCAATTAGGCTAGTGTCGCATAAGTCACAAATGACCTTCCTTGGTGAGAGTTCTACCAGATGTCTAAAAAGAGTGAGGAAGAAAAAACACTCCCAAGCTCTAATAGCCATGAAGTGGGTTCTGGGCTAGGACTATATGGAATACGAGGACAAGTATCGGGTTAACACCAATGTTTGCTCGCACTTTGTCGCATCCATGTTGGATATTAACATCCCCAGGCCCTTGGTGTTGAAGCTAGTTAAAGAAATCTCCCTAAAGAAGTATCTAAATGGTCTCGACGAGGTTGTTGCTAATGCTATGTATGGGGTAGGCCTACCTATGACGAGTGACCTTAGGTGCTACACTAAGGAAGAAGCGGTCATCCCATGGTTGCCATTCTTGAGTGAATTTTTCCTGCAATCGTAGAATGAACACCGTGAAAGAGCTACCTATGCATGCCATTTCCTCTTTCGTCTTTATAATGTAGTGCCATTCTATGACATAGAATGGTACACTAATTTTAGGAATCTGGTGTTCCCTCCATCGCTGGTTGCTGCTTCCACTAATATTACTGCCATTGTTGGTGGTGTGCCTTGGTCACATCCACAAAAGGATATAAAAGTCATAGAAAATCCTAACTTGGGAATTGGACATTCTAGTAGGTGACTAACATCTTATGGTCGTTCATTTACATTATCAAACCAGGGAATGTATACTTGAAATGGAGCGACACTGTATGTGCACTAGGAACCAGTTTTCAGTCACGATTTACTAGAACTAAATACTTGGAAGGAATTCTACTTATGATACAGGAATGTAACGTAAAGCTTTCTTAACTTAAGCATATCTTAATCAAAGTAGAAATCATAATGACTATTACTAAGAGACAAACTATGAACTGGCCTTATGCTACAAGAACAAACACAGGGATGGATTCCCGATGCTGCAGGAACAATATAAGACTGATTTTGCGTTGAAACCTTCCAGAATGAAATCTAACTTATAATCAACAGAAGATAAACAACTAACTACAGATACTCACTATGTGGGCCCCCTTAGCAAGCATCAACCAGTTATGCAAGAATTGAACTCAACACTTCATCAACTTTTATTCATAAACTTGAAACCATATACATTGATTGTTCTGCTCACAAGAAAACTAACACAAAACACTACTCTTATTATAATACTAACTTTTACATGCTATGCTTGCTCAGTTCCATAGGAGGAACACTTATTCATATCAGAAAAGCAACTAACTACCTAACTCTAACAGAGAAAGACGTGGACATAAGTGCATCCTTAAACTAAGGAACAAATTTCTCATAAATGAAAGCATATCCATTCAACACGATTTAGAGAGAATTTAGCATTCCACTCTTCCTAGATTAATGATCATTTATATTTCTTCCTAACGACATGGTCAGAGAGTCTTCGCTAGAACAACTTCCTCGATGCCATGTTGGAAATGGAATTTACTATAGGGCCGAGATTTGCTGCGCTTGAATCGTTCATGCTTCCTTCAACAACCTACGATACACAAGGTGATAGAAGTGAAAGACATCATACATGGAAAACAACACAATACACATTCATTAATCACATATTAAATCTATTTCATTATTCAAAAACCACATGCATTATATCATTCATTCAGGAGGTCAAATAGGGAAATTAATATAGACAAATAGAGATGTTAAGCTGCAGGAATATAGGAATGTTTGGCTACAGGATACTACCCAATTTTAAATAAAAAGTCTTTAATCAAAGAGTTAAAACAACCATTAGCAATAAGAGTAAGGGTATTAAAAATACATCATAATACTCAATTTATGAGCATATTTCGAGCTCATCATTTGCCCCCTGCTTATCCTAATGATGGTCCTCTAGCATTAAGCTTCCTGATTGTCTCTCTAAAATTAGTAGGAGTAGCATGGCCCTGTGATGAAGTTCCAAATTTGTAGTAGAAACCTTTGAAATTTTTCCATCTCTTATACCTACAGGTTTCTGTATTCTCATTAACATCTGTAGCCCAATAAGGGTAAAGTGGCCACATCAAAACTAGAGGTCAAAATGTTATTGGTAACCATAACTCAAACCTCTTCTAAAGACCAAGCTGCATGTACTTCTCTATCCTTCTAAGGGTTGCTTTAATGTTCAGAGGGCTATTAGGCTTAGATTTCCTCAGACCAACAGTTAGTTTCTCCCATCTTGTCTCAATTTTGCAAGATGAAAGCTTCCAAAACGGATATGGTTGGCCTTTGAACTCTTCATACACCTGCTTCTTGATATCAAATATTTTTATTCTTTCTATTTGATCATGGAACCCATACGCAATGTAGTAAGCCAAGTTTTCAACATTGTATGGGCATTTGAGCTTTTAGGTTGTAGTGGAATAGGTTCATTCCTCTCAGCCTCTTCATAAGCTTCTAATTTTCTACCATAATTAGTTTCATTGGCTGCCCAAGACATGAGTGACCTCAAACGAATATCACCAATGTAAAGAAGTGGATTCCACTCTATTTTAGAGGGAATTATCAAACCATGCAAATAAAATTCACATAAAGAATTTTTCAGCCAACTAGGGGCTACTTGATATGCATCATAAAATTCCTTGGCTATATGAATAATAGGATCTAAATTCCTTGAAATTCTCATCAATTGAAACCAAAGGAATTGCTCTTTAAGGCACATGACATATACCCTAGGTGGTGGTCTACATTCCATGATTTTACCAGTTACCTTCATCATTTCATCCATTTTCTCTTTCATTTCCTAAATTTCCTATTTTTTCCTTTTAATTTTTCTTTTCAATTGCTTCTTTTCTTCTTCCCAAAGACTTTGTTGAATTTCAATCTTGGCTAAATGGTTGAAACTTAAGGTTTGAAATGTGATAGGCCTCCATGTGGTCCTCAGATATTCCAAAAATTTAATCAACAATGTTCTTTTATAAACAACCATTTCCTGAAAAGTTAGAGGGGGTAACAAGGTGTCATTGGACACTTCTAATTGTTCAGTTTGTTCTTCCTCTTGCTATAGGAAGGATTCTTGTTGTTGCACTAGAAGAGATTGTGCTTCTTTTGAAACTTGCCTAGCCGCTTCAGCCAAGTCATCAAGACTTGGCATCCCCCTTCCATTACCACTACCATGCTGTGCTTCTTCAACTTCCACTGTCTGAATTTGCACTTCCCTAGGAATAACAAATGGACTTTGTGCAACATTCTCAGATACATCCTGAGAAACATCATGACTGAGTTCTTCAGATTCCTCAAAAACTACTATAATTTCAGGTTGAGCAGAGGTTGAGGTGACTTTACATTGTTTCCTTGTTGAAACTCTTTTTAACAATGTTGCAGTTGCAGGAGGCACTCTCGTGGCTTTCCTCTTTCTGACTTTCCTAGAGGATTCAGGCTCAACAGAAGAGGATGATGGTGAACTTGTAGTGGCAACAAGCATTGTTGTAGGAGAAACTGCTACAGGGGAGGATGCTGCAGGAGAGAGTGGAGTAGAACATTTTTGCTTCTAAGCATGAGGGTTAGATTTTGGGGTTTGTTCTACCCTAGATGACTCTCCTACCTTTATTTTCCATTTTTCTTTTTTACTGGAAGACCTATTTTGTACATGGGTAGAGGGCTCTGGTGTGGAGGTTGTAGGACTATGTGCTGCAAGAGCAGATGATTCTTGCTCTACTTCCCTACTTGTAGATTCTACTCTTTGTTTCTTTTTCTTGCGCTATGCAGGGAGTGCTCTAGGAGGCTCTGGAAGTTGTAGAACCTTCTAGGAAATAAATTCTTGCCAAGAAAGGGGTGATACATTCCTTAGGGAATGCTCGATCAAGAGTTTAATGAGGGCATGATGGGCGATAGAGTTGTCCCTACCCCTCTAGGTTTCATGGGAACATTGTTTCAAAAGGTTTAACAAAAAAATTGGGACATTGATAGCTAAATTGTGCCTCATATGACTCAACAGTTTAAAATGATAGGAATGCAAATAGGAAAAAAAATCCCTCACAAGTCAAGTACCTGATTATGAAGGAAACATATTCTGGGTATGGAGGAGGCAGTGGTCTAGTTGTTTGCATCCTTGTTTAGAAACCTCCAAAGGTCCATCTGTTGGTACGGTAAATTTTGCCCTAGCAGAGACAACATCTGAAGAAAAATTTTCTCCTACCACCAGAAGCCCAGTTACTTCTGTAATCCACTCTTCTGTAACGGCTACTGTCAAACCCCACACTGTAGCTTCTCCTTTTGAAAGAGTTCTCAAAAACTCGCCTACAACTTCCTCATTAAAGGAATCTAACCTCAGAAAATAATTCAACCAACCACGATTATTGAATTCCTGAAGTGTTTGAGGATTTTGCATCAAGAGATCATGAGCTACAGGCTCATGTCTTACTAGCTGGCCACCCATATTCACAAATTATCCTAGCTGAGATTCTTAAAACTCAAACTTTTTCTGAAAATTCAAAAAAAACTTTTATGCTCTGTTTCTTTTTTCTCTACTGTCACTTTGCTTTACTTTTCCAAGAATGACTCAAAGAATATTTGCATGAAATGATTGTTATGAACTACCTAAATCAAGTAGTTAATTGTTGTTTAGGATGAAAAAATGCAGTCATATTTGGAAAGTACAAGAAAATAAAAATATCTTAACAATTGTGATAGTGGCATAAAAGAAAGTTTGAAAATGGATTATCCCGCCCCCTACGTAAAATTTGACATGTGTCCACACATGTATGAAAGGGTAGGCGAAGATCAGGCAATAATGACTAATATCTACATAGCGATTAATGAATAAATGAAATAAATAAATGATGTGACAATAAACGATATCGCGTACCTTGGAATAAATGCACGTGCATGCTTGGAATGATCACAACTCAGCATGAAATGACAGATGGAATTGAAACCATAAATGAGAGCGGTACAACAGAATGGATGACATGGATGGGTGACATAGAAGAAGAGGTAATGAATGGTGGTGACAGATGAAAAGCAGAGAAAGTGGTTCCTTAAAAAGGAAACCTTTATTATGGGCATGCAACATAGAATTTTAAAGAGATGCTGCAGGAGAAAGGCCAAAGCCTTTTGCTATAGAAGGATCAGTGGCCGCATCCGAAACAAACTACTTCATAAAGTCTTCTTTAGATGCTGGCTTATGATACAATCGAAGACGGTGTCCATTAACCAGTAGCTTGAATCAGACAAGATCTATTGTAGCTAACTAAACTGAACCATTATCAAACACATTTTCTATTTCATAAGGACCAAGCCATCTTGTGGTGAGTTTACCTTTATTTTCCTTGTACCTGGAGTCATAGAGCAGTGCCCAATCACCGACAGAGAATTGCTTAGTTCTGATATGGTGTTCATGCCATTTTTTTCTTTGCTGCTAGATAGCTTCAGTATGCTACATGACAACTTTCCTCATCTCATCCAATGCATTCAGTTGCAGGAGGTGTTCCTTTTGAGCTTCTGAAATATCAATGTTCAGCTGGAGAGCAGTCCTTAAGGTCTTATGCTCAAACTGAATTGGCAACATGGCAATCTTGCCATAGAGTAACTCAAAAGGAGTAAACCCTGTAGTTGTTTTCCATGTTGTCCTGTAGGCCCAGACTGCTTCAAGAAGGTGATTGCTCCAATCCTTCTTGTGTAATTGTATTGTCTTAGTAAGGATTTCCTCAATTTCTCTGTTCATAACCTTTGCCCAACCATTGGCTTGATGGTGATAGGGGCTAGAATTTTTGTGCCTGATCTTGTAATCATTCATCAATGTAGTGATTAGGTTTGATGTAAACTGATCTCCTTGATCAGTAACAAGTTATCTTGGGACTCCAAACTGAGTAAAAATCTGTTCATATAGGAACTCAACAACTTTATTGTCACGGACATGTGTCATTTCTTACACTTCTACCCACTTGGTTACATAATCAGTGCAAACCAAAATGTATGATTTCCCATTGGATGGAGGATCAATAAGTCCAATAAAATCCATGCCCCATTTGTCAAAGGGACTGATTACCACTTGAGGATAAAGGGGCATTTCATCAGACCTGGTTGGTCTCCCCATGTGTTGACATCTGTCACATTTTCTGGTATAGGCTACAACATCTTTATGTAGTGTGGGCCAATATTATCTAGTAGCAAGCACTTTCATAGATGTTCTCTTCGCTGCAAAGTGCCCACCACATGGCTCATCATGACAGGCATGCAAAATGTCATAGGTCTCATCTTCCCTAACACACCTTCTCATGACTTGGTCAGGTTCTGTGTAAAATAAATAGTCTGTAATCCATGAAAAGTTAAAACTTTTCTCAACCAAAAATTTCCTTTCCTTTGGTGAGAAGTGAGCTGAGATCTTGTTGGCTGCTAAAACAAGATGTTCATCAGGAAAGGTATCATCAATTACCTCAGGGGTGAGAGGTGTAGTTGTTTGAAGTCTTGATAAGAAATCAGCCACCACATTAGCTCGACCTAGCTTACAATAACTATGATATCAAATTCCTACAACAATAGGAGCCATCTTGCTAATCTTCCTGATATGGCGGGCTTATTCATGAGGTACCTTATAGTTGCATGATCTGTATGGACAAATATTTGGTAACCAGTGACATAATGTCGAAACTTGTTCAGGGCATACACAACTGCTAGCAATTCTTTCTCTGTGATAGTATAGTTTAATTCCGGCCTTGAAGGTTTTTGCTAATGAAATATATGGCATGCTCTATGTAATTCTATTTCTGTCCTAAAACTGCCCCTATGGCATAATCAGAAGCATATGTGTGTATATGAAAGGGAAAAATCCACTTCGGTCCTTGAAGAACAGGTGCCTGAGTAAGTAAGTTCTTAAGCTGTAGGAAAGATTTGTCACAGGCCTTAGTCTAGGTAAATTCAGAATCCTTAGTCAATAAGGCATATAATGGATTGGCTATTTTGCTGAAATCTTTGATAAATCTTCTATAATTTCTAGCATGTCCTAGGAAGCTTCTAACATCCTTTTGTTTCATAGGTGTTTGCAAAGTTAGAATAACTTCTATTTTTGTAGTATCAACTTGAATTCCTACTTGGGAGATATGATGGCCTAAAATAATTCCCTCTTGTATCATCATAAAACACTTCTCACTATTCAAAGACAAATTTTGCTCCTTACATCTTTTCAACACTTTCTCCAAATTGCCTAATGCTTCTTCATAAGTAACTCCATAAGTAGTGAAGTCATCCATGTAGATATCCATAGAATCATGAGAAGTGTCAGCAAAAATACTGATCACTGCCCTTTGAAATGTTGCAGGTGCATTACATAGTCCAAAAGGTAAGACAGAGTAGGAAAAAGTGCCCCATGGATTGGTAAAATTTATTTTTTCTTGATCTTCAGGGGCATTTTAATTTGATTATACCCACTATATCCATCCAAAAAGGAGAAATAATTTTTACCAGAAAATGAGTCTAGCACTTGGTCAACAAATGGCAGTGGAAAGTGATCCTTTTTAGTTGTTGTGTTCAGCTCCCTATAGTCTACACAAACACTCCATTTTCCTCCTTTTTTAGGAACAATCACCAATGGAGACACCCATTAACTGTCTGAAATGGGGTAGATAAAGCCAACATCAAACAATTTTTGGAGCTTTGTTTTAACTATTTCCCTGAGTGTTGGGTTTACCCTTCTTTGAGGCTGCCTAATAGGTGAACAGTCTTCCTTAATGTAGATCCTATGAGTACAGAGTTAAGGATCTATTCCCTTCATATCCACATAGTCCCATGCAAAAGCTTTGTGTTGATCTTGCAACATTGTGACTAGGGCAACTTGTTGAGATTTAGGCATCTTATTATTGATGTTCAGACAACATCCTAGAGACACTTGTACTTGCTTGATAAGATCATTCATGAAGGCTGCTGATAAAGGTGGTGTCTTTATTTCATATGGAAGCAAATTGTGATAAACTACAGGAGATTCAGGTGGTAGACTCTCAGAATTCAATTGCTGCAGGAAACACTGCTGAAGATAGCTATGTGGAACAGATGAGCTAATCATATCAAAGTTGGACTACAAAATGTGTGAAATCAGGTCATCCTCACTCTGAAGCTGTGAAAATAGATTAGTTTAGAGCATCATTAGCTAAGCCAATGAATTGACATCTTCAATTTCCTCGCCTAAATCTAGCCAAATTGGTTGAGACAAGTCTGGTTGAGGCTGGGCCGGTGGGTATAAAGCCAATTTCTTTCTTGACTGACCATCATAAATTGTCATGTCTCCTAAATGACATCCTATAAAAGCATCAGCTGTGGCTAACCAAGGTCTACCTAGGATGATAGGATATCCTCTCAAATTTTCCTTAGTGGACAATATGGTGAAATCTGTTAGGTATTCCCAAGACTCAAGGATGACAATGACATCTTCTACCACTCCATTAGGTGTTACTATGGAACTATCAGCAAACTGCAGGATGGTAGGTGTAGATTGAATGGTTAGGATATTCAAATACTCCATAGTATGCTTGGTCATTACATTGATGGCTACCCTAAGGTCAATCAAAACATTGTTTACTATCTGACCATTAATATTTATTTGTACCACAGGACTCCCAGGGTTAGTATATTTTGGAATGACTACCTTCCCTAATATAATATCAGCCAACTGTCCTAAAACATGGATAGTTTGGGGATATTTTTTCTTTCTTCCTCGTTTCTTTAAATATGCCTCCTTAATGGATTTTCCATAAATTGAGACATCTTTTATGGCTTGAAAAAGGGGAATTTGAATGTGTACATTCTTTAGTTGATCCAAAATATCAAAGGTAGGCTCTTCCATAGACTTGGATGTAGTAATTTTCAATCTCTGAGGAAAAGGCGGTTTGGTTTGATGCTGCAAGATAGACTCATTAGAGACAGTATCTGATACAGGTATATGTTCTGCAGGATTAGTAGGTTGTTCAGAGGTAGAGTCTAGAATCTCTGTAATTATAGGCGACTCTGGAGCAGGGAGAGTGGTTCCAGACCTGAGATGGATATCATGAATATTCAGGGCATAAGCTAGATACTGATTGGCTTCTGTAAAATACATAGGCTGTTGTTGCTGCTGCTACTTATTATTAGGATTTAGCAATGGTTGAACATGCATAGGCGTTTGTTTTGGAGGGCCAGTATTTGCTGTAGGTGCTGCAAGAGGTGGCATGAGGGCCGCAAGTTGTGGCTGTTGAAGTTGTAGGGATCTAGGGTATTGGTTCTGCCATTGCTGAGAACCTCTCCATTGAGGATTCTGCTACCAATTACCTTGGGGTGGAGTCCATTGTCCTTATGGCTGCTACCAACCTCCTTGAGGATATTGCCATTGAGGAATTTGATAGTTAGGCCAGTGTGGTTGAGAAGTATTCCAATGTGGTGATGGGCCATATGTAGGTTACCATTGGCTATTGTAATTAGAATAAGGATTACCAAAATTCAAAGGGTCTTGAGGCATACCTTATCTTTGAGCCCATGGTCGCCTTTGTGCGACGAAAAATACTTTGTCATCATCACCCTCTACTATCTTAAAATCAGTAGGTAACTGCTTAGCCTCCAGGTTAGCCACCATCTTACATCTACAGTCACGTTTCTTCTGTCTGTAATGTGGACATAAATCAGCCAAGATTGCTTCAGCTTCCTCATGTTTCTTTCGAGCTTGCATAGTATCCAACTGTGTAGCCACGTTGTTTATGATATCCTGCTTGAAGTTAGACAACAAATTTGTGATCTCCATCCATGAAACTCTACTAGTAGAAGACTTTCCCACTGTGGCTTGATGACCTCTACCCTTCTTAATAATTTCTCGAGAGTAGTTAAGACATATTTTCTTTATATCATCCCAAGACACTTGGGTTATATCTCCTCCTCCCATTAGGTCTAGGGCATCTATAAAGGTATCACTGATTCTTCTTAGAAAAAGTAGTTTCTAAGATTCTTCATTGAGAGTATGGTCTGAATTCTTTTTCAGGGAAAACAAGAATCTTGAGATATAGTCTTCTAGGCTTTCATCCTCCTTTTGTTGAATTCTGAATATATCATCACCCTTACTACCACTCTTACAATATTCCTTATATTTCTCAAGAAATTTTGTTTGCATTGCTACCCAACTATCAACAACACCCCTTACCAAACTCACGAGCTCTAAAACAACTTCAGCCTGTGAGCATATGAAGTGAATCATAGCTGTGACAGAGGATGTCAAACTCAAACAAGAAAGTTTCTGGGTCCTCTGTAACTAGACCATAGAACTTGGGAAGTAATGAAGAAGGAATATTTTTAAGGTTATCATTATCTTGCTGAGCAATGATGGGGAATTCAAAAGCAGGGGGTCAATTAGGTGGATTACATACCATAGTTGTTTGATGGAGTATCAAAGCAAATGGATTTTCCTCAGGTTCTTCATTAGCTAGATCAAATGGTAGTTCAACAACCAGGTTTTCGGCAAATGGATTGATATCTTGGTCTCCTCCTTCCTCAAATAGATTATAAGCTGGTTCAGGATTGTTATCAATGAATGGAAGGTTAGGGATGAATCTTCCCAAAGCGTCTCTTCTTCTATGCATGCAATAGAATGAATGGTAAATTGAAGGAATTTTGAAAATTCTTGAATAATAGACTAAACTACTGCTAACAATGACTATAACAGGTTCTTAGCTTGACACCATCCTCGACAACGGTGCCAAAAAATGGTCGGGTCCACAAAAGGATATAAAAGTCACGACAAATCCTAACCTGGGAATTGGACATTCTAGTAGGTGACTAACATCTTCTTATGGTCATTCATTTACATTGTCAAATTAGGGAATGTATACTTGAAATGGAGTGGCACTGTATGTGCACTAAGAACCAGTTTTCAGTCATGATTTACCAAAACTAAATACTTGGAAGGAATTCTAGTTATTCTATAGGAATGTAATGTAAAAATTTCTTAACTTAAGTGTATCTTAATCAAAGCATAAATCATAACGACTGTTACTAAGAGACAAATTATGAACTAGCCTTATGCTATAAGAACAAACACATGGATGGATTCCCGATGTTGTAGGAACAATATAAGATTGAGTTTGCGCTGAAACCTTCCAGAATGAAATCTAACTTATAATCAACAGAAGATAAACAACTAACTAACTACAAATACTCACTAAGTGGGCCCCGTTAGCAAGCATCAACCAGTTATGCAAGAATTGAACTCAAAACTTCATAAGCTTTTATTCATAAACTTGAAACCATATACATTGATTGTTCTACTCACAAGAAAAATAATACAAAACACTATCTCTCATTATAATACTAACTTTTACATGCTATGCTTGCTCACTCGCGCAGGAGGAACACTTATTTATACCAGAAAAGAAACTAACTACCTAACTCTAACAAAGAAAGACGTGGACATAAGTGCATCCTTAAACCAAGGAACAAACTTCTCATAAATGAAAGCATATCTGTTCAACACAATTTAGAGAGAATTTAGCATTGCACTCTTCCTAGATTAATGATCATTTAGATTTCTTCCCAACGACCCGGTCAGAGAGTCTTCGCTGGAACAACTTCCTCGATGCCGTGCTGGAAATGGACTTTACTATAGGGCTGAGATCTGCTGCGCTTGACTCGTTCATGCTTCCTTCAACAACCTGTGATACACAATGCGATAGAAGCGAAAGAAAGCACGCATGGAAAATAACACGATACACATTCATTAATCACATATTAAATCTATTTCATTATTCAAAAACCACATGCATTATATCAGTCATTTGGGAGGTCAAATAGGGAAATTAATATAGACACATAGAGATGTTAAGCTACAAGAATATAGGAATGTGTGGCTACAGGATACTACTCGATTTTAGATAAAAGGTCTTTAATCAAAGAGTTAAAACAACCATTAGCAATAAGAGTAAGGGTATTAAAAATACATCATAATACTCAAATTATGAGCATATTTCGAGCTCATCATGCCTATTGATGAGGACATAGTGGACACTGTGATTGATGTGTTCATTGATGCTGCATAGGCCATTAGTTGATAATGACCCTTTCCATGCTTTCTGCTTTTGAGAACATAATACCCATTTTCTAGTTTTTGTATATATGCTTGAAAAGGCCATACATAATATATATATGAAAAGAAAACCATGTATAATCATACGCTTTTTGAATTATGGCTCTCTAGCCATTTTCACCATGTAAAAATGAAAGCATATATATAATGAAATATAGCTTTATAAAATTTATGGCTCTTTTTCTTTTGGAATTTTGTCATATGGGTTTCTTTTCTTTCAACATATTTTGTTGATTTCCTTTGCATATGGGTGTTTTTCTTGATTATTCTTGCAAAGCATTTTTACTACCCTATTCTTTGCAATGATGGTTTGATTTTTCACCGAAACATGAATTAATTCTAAAAAAGACCAGCCAACAGAACAAAAAGGGAAAGAAAATAAAACCATTATTAACATATGTACAATAGTAAAATTTTCCACTCAATGGAACAACTTAAGATGAATCCTGTTGACCAGAATTCCCAAGGCTTCTTGTTCCATGCTTTCCAATTCAAAAGCATTATGCTCTTTTCACTTAATGATTTTAAATGGACCCTCCCAAAGGCTATCAAATTTTTCGTGCTAACTTGGATTTGTAGCTCTTTCATTGAATTTCAACACTAAGTCTCCACACTTTAGGCCTTGTTTAGATGCCTTCTTGTCAAACCATCACTTGAACACTTGGTGATAGTTTTTCATGGATATTAGGGACTTCCCCCATTTTTCTTGTACTTCTAATAATTTGGCCAGCTGAACCTCCATAGCACCATTCTACTCTATCTCAAGAGACTTCAGTAGTTGGAGCACTGGAATCTCCATGGCTATAGGCAACAATGCCTCTTTTTTGTATACCAACTCATAAGGAAAAGTATTAAGGAATTGCTTAGGAGTTATGTGATCTGCCCAAAGTGTTGCTCAGAGGTTTTTGTGCCATTCTCTCTAGTGCTCTGAACCAATTCTTTTAAGGAGTCAGACCACGTTCTTGTTCATCGACTTAGCTAGAACATTTCCCTGTGGGTAATAATTCGATGATGTATTAAGGAATATACTATTTGTTAATGCAAAGTGACATACCTTTGTGCCTAGGAAATCTCTATAATTATAAAAAATGATAGTCTGTAGAGGGCCAAACCTTGTCACTAGTTCTTCGAGGAAATCCACTATCTCTGCCTCCGTTGCATTTTTAAGCAGAGTGACTTCTATCCACCTTGTGAAGTAATATGTAGTCATCAAAATCCACTTGTGTCTGACATTAGAAGCAGGATTGATCATCTTGATGAAGTCCAAGCCCCATTGTGCGAATGGTTCCTCTGCCACAATAGGCTTGAGAGGCATTGCATAATTCTTCCTTCTGCCTATAAAGAAATGGCATTCCTTGCAATATTTCACCAAGGAGTACGGGTCGTTGAAAAGTGTGGGCCAATAGTAACTTGCGCAGATGATTTTGATGGCGGTGGTCTTAGCAAAGAATTGTCCACCCGTAGCGCTGTTGTGGAAAGTGTCAAGGATTCTCTTCACTTGCTCTGTAGTAACGCATCACAAGAGGAGACCATTGAAATTATTTTTGATAAGGACCCCTTGCATTAGTGCATATCCGCAATTATGTAGCCGATAGTATCTCCTCTTTTGGGAGGAAAGACCTGGCGGATACTTTCCTATTTGCATAAACCTTACTCTATCAGCTATCTAGCAGCCCTCAGACTTTGGATCATTCATTAGAACAAGCTCCGATTACTCTTCTTTGGCAAGTATCTCTTCATCATGCGCCATGTATTTGCACAGTCCTTTTCCATAGACGATTTTGGTGGGTTTGACCTCAATGTCATATTCAAGGATCTTGGTGATCCAATTAGCTCTTTTTTCTATGGTTTCTCCCTCCATGATATATTCGCGCACACTAGAATGTGCGACATAGATATTCACTTTGTTGCAGGAAATTAGATGATAATTTTTTTTAAGTCCCTTTACTATTACAAAGGCTTGTCTTTTAATGAAATTATAGTTCATCCCATATTCCTTTAGGGTTCAAGAGTAGAATGCCACCAAATGTTCTCCCTTTCTTTCATTATCCTTTTGAGTCAAGACAGTAGCAATACTGGACTTGCTACTAAATACATACATTATAAAGTCCTTAACTTTCTCAAAGGATTCCCTAGCTTCCTTTGTCCATTTAAATGCTTGATCCTTTTTTAGCATCAGGGTGATTGTCTTAATTATTCCGTGAAGTCAAAAATAAACTTGCTAACAAAAATTACCTTTCCCAGGAAGGACTGAATTCCTTTCTTGTTAACCAAAAGGGGAAGTTCTTTGATGGATTTCACCTACTTGAGGTCGATTGAAACTCCTTCTTTGGACACCACGTGTCTCAATAGCTTTCCTTGTGGCAATCTGAATACACATGTTTTTGGATTTAGGGAAACCCTGAACTCCTGGAATTTTTGAAAAACCATTCTAAGTGATCAAAATGATCATCCTTAGACTTAGAAAACATAGTAAGATCATCCAAATAATTTAGGATAATCTTGTTGATCAACTTGCTGAAAGGTAGCTCCTGCATTGGATAGGCCAAAAGGCATTTTGGCATATGTGAATGTCCCTCACTGTGTAGTGAACGTAGTTTTGTGATGATCCTCTTCTTTAACCTAGATATGATTATAATTGGAGAAGCCATCCAGTAGGGAAAACATTTTTGATCCTGCCACTGTTTGTAGGATAGACTCCATAGAAGGTAGCGAATAATGATCCTTCGGGGATGCTCTATTTAGGTCTCAGAAGTCTACACACAAGAGAATGTCTCTGTTCTTCTTCTGGACCAGGACTAGATTGGATACCCATGTGCTATGCTTGATTGAAAAGACAATCTATGACTGGATTAGCTTTATTAGCTCATGAGCCATTAGTGCTTCAATTTTGGGTTCACTAGCCTCTGCTTTTGTCAGACTAGTTTTGCACCCTCTGCTAGCTCAATTTTGTATTGGATGATGTCAGGATTGTATCCCTTCAAGTCATCATAGGAATAGTCCACTACTCCTTCATATTTCTCACATAAATTGATGATCCTTTCTTTATCATGATGCGAGACATCTTTCCCGACTCAAAGGTTTCTGACATCTAAGACTTGAAGGTCTATATAGTCACTTTTGTCTGCCACAAACTTCCTTTTATCATTCCTTGCATCATCACAATCAAAAAGGTTTTTGAGAATAACCAATCCTTTCAGAAGCTTGTTAGATTTGAGCTGCATGATTTGTCCTTTGTAAGCCTCAACGATCTTTAGTTGGAGCTGATATGTGAATTCCCCTAACTATTGGATGAACAAGGCAATGTGTTCGTTACTTTCAAACACCTACCAACTTTGATTATTATCGAGAATTGATGTTGAGACTATTACTTGTATAGAGTGTTTGTTATGCATAAGGTCGAAGGCAAGATCAAACTAGGATCTGAGTGCTGCCATGTGATCCATGTCGCCATTTTGTTCTAAGGGAATAGCCTGGATGTTGAAGGCTTCAAAACCCTCAACTATGTCCCAGAATCGGTGCTGATAGGATCTCATGCGGACATTACTTGCCACATAAATTCCCTAGACTTGGTTGACCACTAGTTTGGAATCTCCAAACACCACTAATTGCTTGATGCCCATTCGCTCTGCAAGGCTTAAACCTTGTACTAGTCCTTCGTATTCAGCTTCATTGTTCAAACAAGTGAACTGGAAGTGGAAAGACCTTAGTATTTTTTCATTTTGTGGGGATACCAAACATATCCCCGCTTCGACGCCTACTTTGCATCTTGCTCCATCGAAGTACAACATCCATAGCTCAGAGGTTATGCCACTTATAGGTTCCTTTGTGACCTCCAAAATCTCTTGCTCCTCATCATAAATGAAATATGTACCCAGACCAGAAGCATGGTAATTTCCAAAAGGATCCATGTCGATGAACTCATTTAGAAGAGCCTCATCCTTTTCACTTTGATCCTCAGTCACCTCCTCGTCCTCTACCAATTTAGCATAGTACATCTCGTATTTAGTAATGGAGTATGGGTGGCTTCAAAGTTCATCATAGCCTTGTCCACAACATGGTGCACATGTAGTGGTTCAGATAATAACTTCAGCTTAGCCCTGTGCTTGGTTTAGATAATCAAGTTTGTCCAATCCAGCAATAAGTATCCCCCTATTTTAGTAGTAAATTCCTGAGACAGGAAAAGACCAAACATAGGAGGGACATCAATGATGACAGTTTCTTGAGGCATGGTGATGTTAGGAAAACTGAGAGAGTTAAGGGAAAATCCTTAATGATCCCCACTATTTCAACCTTGTTCCCATTAAGCTGCATAACTCCCTTCTTCATGGGTTCATAGCTAAGTCCCAAGGCGTCAACTATTTGTTTGGGCATAACTGTGGTGCTAGCACCTAAATCAATCATCGAATTGTGCAATAGTTTATCACCCATGATAAGGGTTAGGATGAATTGTTTTGGCTTACCTTTATCTTCCATAGGGGGTTCTTCGAAATTATTAGTGAGAACTTTGGCTTGATGCGTTAGATCTACGAACTTTTCTTTTAGAAATTGCTGCATCAGATTAGAGCTAACATCTTCTTGGAGAGCCTTTTGAAGCAATGTTTTTTGCTTTGGTATTTCTAGGATGTCCCACAGGGACACATTGGTGGAGGATTTATTTAATTGTTCCACCAAATTGAATGGTGGTGAGTTTAAGGATTTCTACTCCTTGGCTTTTGTTATCACAATTTCTTTCCGTGGTTGAAATGGTGGCACGACTACAGTGATGCTAGAAGATTGATTAGAGGCACTCCTATTTTGCAGTGTGACTAGCTCGCCCATAAACCTTTGCTTAGAGTGAGTGTTATATTAAAACTAAACTTGTGGTGCATTTTATTTAGAAGGATCGTTTGCAAACACTGCCTCTTCCTCTTCCATCCATGAGAAGATCACATGATCAAGAGCGATATCAGATTCTTGTTCTAGGGACATCCCTTGCATTTGTGCGGTAAGAACCATACTTTCCATTTGTGGTAAGGCATATACATAACCTATGTGGTCCGAAGTCATGCCTTGGCTACACTGCTCCACCACCTTTTGTTGTAAGTTGCCACGTGGGTAGTTCTGGGGCATATGCATGTCGTTACAAGGGAAGCACCAAGGGTTGGTGTCATCCTCTAGATTATTTTGACCAGCATTCAATTCTCTGCTCGAGCTTAAGCTAGCACTTTGTAGCGGAGTGGGTACCGGTACCATTTGAATTATTGTTTGCACCTATGGATTTTCCTGAGTTCCTCCTTGAAACTAGTTTTTTTGGTAGGAGGACCTTCCGTGTTGATAATTTTGGTAGGCAGGCTTCAGTGGTACAATTTGGTTGCGCTTAAGGGTAGTTGTGTCATTTTCCATAGTTCACAACAATTCCTTTAGATCACTCATTTCATCCTTAGAAGAGCGTTAGGAAGAGGCGGTATTCTATTGCACTCTCGCATATGTGTACATTGACTGGGGAGATGCGGGTGCACTAGTTGATGTGAATTCCTGGACATGCATCGATATTTTAGGAAATATCAACATGATAGGCTAAGGTGGAAATTTTCTAGCATCTATAAAATTATTCTCCACTTTGATAGTGACACTATAAGCGCCTGGTAGACCACTCCCTCCCAAAGACTGGATCATCATGGAAATTTTAGGGTTGATAGACTTTAGGTAGAATATGAATTCCAACACAGGAGGCAGGCGAATAGCAACTTGGATCCTTTGCCAATTTGTGTGGAATTGGGCATTGAAGTCCATCATAGCCTCTTGAGGGGCTCTCTTTAAGGTAGATAGTTGATAAAACAATGAGGAGCGATCCCCATCATTTGAAAATAGTTCATAGAACGGGTCTCTGAGCTCGTCCTAGATACGAATAGTGTTAGCTAGTAAGGTCCGATACCAATCCAGTGCTTTACCTTTGAAAGAAGCAGTGATGAGCCTCAGCGCTATGTTTTAAGCTATGATTCCATGCACCAGACACACGTTTTCCACATCTTGCAGATGTTCTACGAGTGTTCTTGAGCCATCTTTGGTAAAATTGGGTATAGCTTTCATAGCTGAGACTAGGAAAGCAACCCAAATACTGGGTGCTACTGGCATTACTAGGGGAATTTTGGCGTCCCATGCCACGTAATTTCTATTGGAACTTGGAAACATGATTAGAGGAATGGGCGGGGGAAGTGGAACTGTTACCAACTGGTTTGCAGCCTACACTGTTCCTAGTGGCGGTACTAATAAATTGGGGTTTTTTTTAGTTTGGGATCTAGTTATAGGCTGATGGATCATACACCCTTCTAAAGAAAAAATTCATTTAAGCTCTATCCCATTGGGTGTGCTAGAAAAAGAACAAACTATTGATGCCCAAAATTGACAAGGTAACAATGTCTTATGGGAAACTCAGTTTATGGGGAACCTTTTGCGCTAAACTGAGTGACCTCTAGATGTTTAAAGAAGCTGGCTTCTTCTATAATGGGGTTTGGAAAGGGAAAATGAAATAGACATATAAAAATAAAGTCTAATCTAAGGCAATGCACCAAGACTTAATAATAGGCATGATAAATCATAGATCTAAGGGACCAATTGGTAATTTATGATGTCCTAGAAAGGAAAAAACTAAAGATTAAAGTATAAACAATCCATTCATTGACATAAAATAACATTGCATACATTGCTACTGCTAAGAAGAGTCATAAGACATGATCTAGATCAACAAACTTGCATTCAATTCATAGAAGTTCTCAAATGAAATATCCAGACAATAGTAGCATAGTCTAAAGTTAATCAAATAACATAAAAGAACAAAAAAGCTGAACAATTGGCACAGTCTAAGAGTCTTTGCAATAATAAAAAACAATAATAAGGCCTAGTGTCTTTTCTAAAATCAGTGTTGTTCTAAAAATCTAGGGTTGTTTTTTCCATCAAAATAGAGAGAAGTATACATAGCTGAAACTCCAACCGCCTTGGTGAGCAATAACATAAAAGATTTTAGGATTCCTAGCAATGATGAAGAATTGAGTATTCCTTTAGGCCGTTACAACAAAAAAAGATTCGAAACAAGGCATCTGGTCATTCCAAGTTTAGGTGCATCCTTTGCAAATCATGGCAATGGTCTCGGCGAGGTCAAGCAGGCAAGTGGCATCACCCTATAAAGAAAATCAATTATGACATGCGGCGACTAGTCGCGGTGCTTGGTTCGCTTCATCCATTTCCCAAACACAAAACCCACTAAAGAAACATGTGGCAATATAGCACGACCCATTTGATTCTTTATCTTTTTCCATTGAAAGCTTGCGCTAAGGTGACACATGGCATGTGGGCGAAGCTCTACTCAAAACTGAAGGGAAGCAGTCATCAATTGTGCATAGTGATGATACGTGGTAGCATAGTGGGGAATATTTTAAATGTGAAGGAAGGAAAAACTTCAAGGAGTGTAGAGTAGACACATGGAGGAGGTAGTGGAGTTTTGACAAAAAAAGGGCCAAGTGGCTCATTTGCGATGCACGTACCGATACTTAACCAAAAAAATATATACCCGATGGGAGCTTGCTAAATATTTATTCACACTATGCATTTTTGGATTTATTTCTAACTCTAATTTTTCAATATTTTCAAGGAGAAGATGGCATGGTCTGACTCACCATAGAGCAAACATGATATATGTAAGTCTTTAATCCCGCATTTCATTGGTTCTTTGGTGCAGATTTCACAATCATCCAGATGTGGGGTTTCACTGACCAACCATTCTGACTCCCGACCTGCATCACAAATAGAGTGTTGGCTCTTGAAATGTATCGAAAAGCATGCATTATCAATTACAACTTTTGTGGAGGACCTTCCCAAGAAGAAGGGATTCTTCTAGTTACCCATAAGTTTCAAAATGGTGACCCTCAAAAAGAGGCAAGCACACCTGCTATTGCAAGATTAGTTGGCTCATTTAGGGTTGGTTTTGATATGTGATAAATGGCAGAATAATATTTTCAATGATGTACCACATGCGCACATGAGGGTTACTCACATTTCTCGACCCTACAAGGAAAAGAGGCATAGCCCACAGGAGGATAAAGATGAATATTTGTTTGAGTTGGTGCATATTCCCATAGAGGATCATAGGGAACCATGGCATAAGTTCTACTTCATTTTAGTAGAGGATAATGAGAATGTCAAGATGGGGAGCACCATGTACAACAAGTTACAACATATGGAGAAATGGACTCTAGAAAAAATGAGAGCCTTTTGGGTATATCACCAGGAAACAAAACAACTTGAAGCCCCTTATGAAAGCTTGAAAGTTGATGAAGAGTTTGAAAAATGGTGGGATGATGGACATGTAGCCTCCAACTCAAGCACTGGAGGGAGTGAAAACCCAGGAGATGAATCCAAACAAGGAGAAGAAGAAGTGGGGATCCCAATGTCCTCCGCTCAGTAAGAGAAGAGCTCTATAGGGCAGCCCTTCTACGTAGCTTCAAATGTGCGATTGAATGTTTCGAGGGCCTCATAGTCACTCACTTGGGCTGCTAAATCAACAAGAGTGTTACAACAATAGCTGATAGAGACAATTGAGGTTGGAGAAACCCCACCCGCAAAGTGACAACACACATAAACTATTATCGTAGAAGGTTCACAAGAACCTATTGCATGTCAAGTGCTTGCAGCTAGCCAGGAGCTTGAAAAAGATATGGAAGCAACAATGAGCTAGGAGCCACCATCGACCAGTCAATAGGTAGCATTTAACTCCTACTTTTCTTGCCTCTCAGTCTTTGGTATCCTCCACTATCTCTGGGGTGCCCCCCACCATGAGTATTGGCCTTTCTTTTCCCACCTTTGATACAATGATTGCAGGAGGTTTATCCCATTTTGCACAAGAAAATCCATTTTCCTTTACTCCTCCGCGAACCCTTACACCAACCACTGCCGCTCAGTCCATTCTTTCCTCACTTTTCGAAGGCTTACCCACCATTGGTGCCCCTATTGCTACTATTGCTGTAGATCCTCCCTTTTTCTCACAGCAAGCAGACTCTATAATGACTACTCTCTTGCCATTGTAACTCATGAGTCCTCCTGCCAGTTCCCCAATGGAACCTTGGAAAATGACAAGCCCTTTGGCTGGTTCGCAAATTAAGCTTTGGCATGTGCCCCATTTCTCCTCACAGATTGTAACTCTCTAGAAGAAAAAATTTCCCACGCCTATTAAACTTACCTATCCATATGCCCTACCTTCCGGTGCTCCTTTCGTAGGTGGGCTAGTCTCGTCGCCAAATCATTTTATTGCAAAAAATGATGCTACAAAGGAGGCACGTGCCAGTAGAATTCAAAAGCGAAAAAGCCAAGGATGATAGTAAGCCGACAGAACCGAAGATGCACACTGTCTATGATGAGACTCAACAAATGCTGAAATTTGCAACCATGTACCTAACCATGGCAAAGAAACAAGGGGAGATGCATCTATAAGATTACAATATGTATCCTATAGGGCTTGAAATGAAGGCAGCTCATCTAAGGGATAAAGTTGATCTCATGGAGGAGATGCAACAAGTGGTCACCTCTGATTTTATTAAAATTGGCCGCCAACTGAGGAAAATGGATGAGCAGCTGAAATATTTGAAAGAAAGATCTAGTTTCTTTGAAAAAAAGGGAGAAGTACCTAGGAGAAGATGTTACATGCTTTACAAAGAGAGTGCTGATAGAGGATGCAGAGAGGAATAGATTTTAGGAGGAACTTGTAAAGTTTCAATCCATTGACCACACTATAATTAACGAGCTACATGCTAAGAATAGGAACACCAGAGCCAATTGACTCTGGTAGGGAAGAATTTGCAGCTGAGGGATGAGGAGCTTGAACGGCGATGTGTTGAATATGAGTAGGGGATGGTGCAAAATGATGAGGTGCTAGATCAGTAGTGAGCTTAGTATGATTAAAAGCTACAAGAGAAGGATGCCAAATTTGAGGGTCGCAAGTCCCAAATAGAAGAGGGACTTCAGGAGGTAAAGTCTTCCCTTGATACAGATTTGGTGAACCATAGCTAGAAAAGGAGAGCTGGTCTAAAGAGTTAGCTCATGTTTAGGAACAATTGGAATCCACCAACAAGAGGATCATAGAGCTATTGCAGGACGTCAACACAAGGGATGTAGAGATCACCCTTTTAGAGAATGCTCCCTAGGCTCTTGTTGCCTAGTTGGATCTCATCCCAATGACATGATATCTGTATGCTTCATACTTGGGGAAGGTCAAGTCTTATTTCTTGATGTTACAACCAATACTCTGGTACATGTGTCAGGCGACAAGTTTAATCCAGGAGGTACATAGAACTATTGGGGAGTTCCCACAATTCATCATGGAAAAGGTCTCTGAGGTGCAGGGGCTGCTAACCAAATTATACTCAGTCTTTGATGAAGACCTAGCCAAAGCAGGAATCAATGATCGAAAGGCTATTGCCAAGATGACGAACAAGTTTTTCCATCACCACTAAACCATAAAATGAGCCAAGGCATGTGCAACCACTTTTGGTGCAACTCTAGATAACGTGTGAGAAAGCTTCTCCCGGCTGACTGAGATGGGCCTGCCTTCTCCATTTCTTGAGGATGGATCCATGCCCACTGCTGAGCAGCTTGCAACAAAAATTGAAGAAAAGTAGCAGGACACAACTACCTTACAAAACTTCAGCTAGCCTCCCACAACAACAGATATAGAAAGGTATTATCGATCTAGTTGCATGACTACTCTTCCTATGCAAGTTTAGGGCCAGTCTACTGGAAAAGCTGCTTTATAAAGAAATTCTTGATCTTAGTGGAGTGCAAGAGAATCTACGCAACATATTGAGGCCATCTGAGGCTGACTGGCTACCACTACAGGACACCCTCTTTAATCTTCGAATCCATCGCCCAATGCGGAAGACTTTGGTATGCAACTAGAGAAATTTTGGGTTCTCTGTTCCTCAAGTGAAACACCCCTAAGCTATGAATAAATATTCATCAACCTCCCTTTGGGATTTATTTTGTTGAAGTATCAGCCCGCATAGTGCATTAAAAAGTCATTTGTTCCTTTCAAAATAACGCCACTGCCTTTGCCACGTGTCCGCTCTGCGCTCCCTGAAGGATCTCTTCCATTCGCATTCAAAATGGCCTTGCTGCACTATCATGTGTTCACTCTATGCATAGTTGAAGGTCACTTCCCTTTTCTTTTAGGCTAGGCTCCATTTGCATGCCATGTGGCTTCATCTTCACATTTTTTTAGTAGGCCCCACAGTCAGTACAAAGGATGAGGCAGGTTACATGTGTCTCCTTGGTGCAAGCTTTCAATAGAGAAGGAAAAAGATGAGTACGGGCCGCACAATGTTGCCACATGTCTATTTGGTGGGTGTTTCTTTTAAATGATGATTGGAGCGAGCCAAGGACTGTGACATCTTACCATGTTGCATAACTGCTTTGGTAGAGTAATGACACTTGTCTTCTTGACCTTTCTGAGACCATTGCGATCATTAGTAGAGGATGCACTTGAACTTGGAGTGACTAGATGCTTTGAATGGAATCTTTTTTGTTGCAACAACCAAAAGGAATCTTTGATTCTTCATCATTTCCAAGGATTCTAAAATGTTTTTTGTTACTGCTCGCCAAGGCGGTGGGAGCATTTGGCTATGTATACTCCTCTTTGTTTTGAAGGAGGGGTTCTAGGATTTTGTAGAAAGAGAATAGATTAAAAAAAAGACACCAGGCCTTTGTGATTGTTGTTTAATTATTGAAAAAAGAATCATAGACTGTGCCAATCATTCGACCTTTCTACTCTTCTTATGATATTTGATTAACTTTAGATTGTCCTACTATTGTTTGGATGGTTCATTTGTAGAACTTCTATAAGTTGCATGCAAGTTTTTTTGTCTTAGATCATGTCATGTGACTCTTCTTGTCACTAAATATGTGTGCAAAGTTATTTTATGTCAATGAATGAATTGTTTATACTTTAATCTTTAGTTTCTTCCTTTCTGGGACATCGTAAATTACTAATCGGGCCCCTAGATCTATGATTTGGGTGCTGTCATAATAGTGGTTTACAATTCCTAAGAGGAACAAATTTTAGCTAAAATCACATATTTTTAGAAAATATAATGATTTAAGCCTTAAAAAGTTTTATTTTAAGGATTCTAATTGAAGAGGGTTTGATCAAATCACCTTAGATCAAAACCCCTTGGATAGAACCTCACTAGTTTTAAACCATACCTATAAATGCGTCTCCTTTACACCTATCAAAATGCTGATAAAAAATCACTTTTGATTTAGCTTTTGGGGGATCAAATGAACTCATTTAAAATTTATTTCAAATGATTATGGTATTCCTCAAAACAAGCTATCCAATGAATATAATTTTAATATGTTTTGGTTTTGTTATGTATTTGTTTTTTAAGTTTTATTAAACATAGGTTTTTCATCGAAAATGAATTTCTTTGTTCTTCACATGTGGAAAAATAGAAGATTATCAAAAAAAAAATTGAAAAATATGAGTCGCTAGATATTGAAGTCCTTGATCCAACAAAAAAATTAAATTAAATTTTGACATATACAAAAAAGTTACGCGTTATCACGGTCGGTGGAATTGTAATTGGTTTAACTTTGAAACTTGATTAAGGAAAAAATATTCAATAAAAAACTATCTAACCAAGTGGAAGCACTAGATATTAGAGTTACAAATCTAAATTTGAAAGAATTAGAATTTTATCCTTCATGGAAAAAGAGTTATGCGTTATACGGTGTGCGTCACTTTTTAAAAATGTTTTCTGAAAAAAATCAATTTTCATGGTAGATGGAAAAAGAAGTGAAATTTGATTCCACAAATTTTGAAAAAAATATTTTTAGAATCTACAAACAAAATTTGATGAGACTCTAGTTTGCACCATCTTCAAATTCCTCACAGTCTAGCCGCTATAGGTGCCCGAATGTGAAGATTTAGTTAAAAATAATAATTTTAGTGTCCAGTTTGGCCAAAAATTGTAAACCACTATTATGGGATCACCCATTTATCGTGCCCATTATCTTTTTTTTGGTGCATCACCTTAGGTTATACTTTTATTTTTATATCTATTTCCTTTTCCCTTTCCAAACCCCAATTATAGAAGTTGACTTCTTTAAAATCTGGAGGTCACTCAGTTTAGCGCAATAGGTCCACCATAAAATGATTTTCCCATAAAAGGGTTGTTACCTTTCCAACTTTTGGCATCAACAGGAACCATCACAATGCTTCTATCCAATGGATAAGGGCACAAATTCCCTTTTTTTTTGTTGTCTTTCCTGATTGTAGGTCTAGGACTTTCTATGAGAGTAACTTGATTTGTGCCAACACATCATTTTGTGGATCGGGTGGTGGGATGAATGTGTTTTGGGGTGGTTTGATTTCTTGAGTGATGGGTGGGTTGTTTTGTGTGTTCGTGGGAGGCTGTTGCAAGATTTTTTGTGCCACCAATGCTTGTTGGTATGCCTGTAATTGTTGTTGTGTCAACAATACTTGTTGTTGGTCTTACTACTGTTGTGCCAACAATGATTGTTGTTGGGCTTGTAATTGAGTTGCTTGTTGTTGTGCTTGGTATTGTTGCAATCTTTCTTGTAAGCTTGTTTTTGTAACAAAGCTTGCACTTGAGCTTGCTACACTTGATACTGAGCTTGTGCCTGATTTTGAGCTTGTTGAGCGGCTTGTGTAGCTTGCATAGCTTGTGCAACTTGTGCAGCTTGTTGTTGTTGC
This sequence comes from Sequoia sempervirens, assembly GCA_007258455.2. Taxonomy (NCBI): domain Eukaryota; kingdom Viridiplantae; phylum Streptophyta; class Pinopsida; order Cupressales; family Cupressaceae; genus Sequoia; species Sequoia sempervirens. The sequence goes on along the minus strand of VDFB02281492.1, from coordinate 21,087,478 downwards.
AATAAAGATTGTGCTTGTGCTTGGGTAGCCTTCCATGCTTGTGCAACTTGTTGTACCTATACTTGTTGTGTGGCTTGTTGATTTTGTAATTGTTGAAGTGCTTTTTGATAGGCTTGTTGAGTTGTTTGCAGTGTGATGTTGTATTGATTTTCCATGTTTGTATTTGGTGGTGGTGGTGGAGGATTTGGAATGGTGTGGGATAGTGTAATGAGATTTTGTTGAGGTGGTTGTTGAGGTGTTTGAGTGATGATGAGGGGTTGTGTGGTAGATGGTGTGGTTGATATGCTAGTTCCTTAGAGACCACGTTTTGTGGTGTTATAGATGGTGTAGTGATTGATTGGGTTGCTTGGATTGATGCCACCCGGTGTTGTGATATCAACGACATGCTCAGAGGATTTGGTATGTTGACTTGATTCACGATTGGAGTTTTTTTTGAATTGATTAATTTTGGATTGGTATGTTAGGTAAAGGGGGTTTCCCCAAACTAGGGATTGGTGTGGATGTTGATGTTAGAGGAGGAAATGGCAGGAAGATTGGTGGTGTTTTTCCTTGGAAAAGTGATAATGACGCATTAAGAGTTCTGATTTGTCCAAATGAATCTACTGGTCATTGTGATACCATTGGAAGAGAGACTTTTGTACCAAGAGAATAAGCTAGTGATGCAGCAAAGGTGGATGGATTGTTGGTATCACAAAAAATGAGTGGAACGTATGGATGCTTTGGGTCTTGAGGGATGGTATTTGGTAGACCCAAGATGGTTTTTTCATCTAAGTCTTGGTTATTTACAAGGGGATGTGTTTGAGGAGTGTGGAGAAATGAACTCCCCTTGGTAATCATGGGTTGACTTGGAGCATGAGATGATTTGGGTTGTATGATGGGTTGGATGGAATTTTGGAAGGATGGTGTGAATGATACTTGTGGCATACTCTCAAGATATTTTTCCATAATAGTGCTCACATCATAATCAGAGGGGAGTTTTTCCCCTTCCTTTTCTAATGCTAACATTTATTGTGTAGGATTGAGTCTCATTATTATTTTGACAATCTTGTGGCTTTCAGGATTTTGGAAAAACTCCATTATCTCATCTTGGGACATCCCTTGGTAATTGTTGGTGACATCCTCCATTTGGCAACCTACCTCTTGAGGAATTTTAGGTATTTGAGGAGGATTAAGTGGAAGGTCAATGGATATCCTAGGGTTGAATTCTATTTCATTTTGACTCAAATCGCTCGAAGTGGATGTTTCTTTGTTTTGTTCCCTTATCTTCTTATGTTGAGATCTAGTTTGGACCATAAAATGAGTATCAACTTTCAGGACTATGGGAGGTAAACCTCTAACTCCTTAGGTTGGTCTAAACTTTTGGTAAAAAAAAAGAAAATCTAGGATGTTAAGGATCAAATGGTGGTGATGAGATAAATGAGAGATGAGTGATGTGGATGTTTGAACTTTTTAAGACCCTTGGATGAATACTAGACTTTAGGACTTCTGGATTTTGGTTTCTGTTTGTTTTGATTTGATTTTGGATAATGAACTTATAAAACCCAAGATGTTAGATGTTATCTTGGAATAAAATTTCCCACAAGGATGATAGTTTAACTAAGTATATGAGGAAGGATTCATCCACACACACTTAGTCAAACAAGGTGATTTTGATTTTGATTTGAAGGATTTACCAAAAGTATAGTATGAACATGATTTTTCCAAGGTTAAAAATTTGTTTGTGAGATGGAATTTGATTTATGGGATGAAAAGTGAAGGTGTTAATTTTGATCCTAGATGAACCTAAAGAGACTTTTGTTTACAAGACATAGGTATTGAAGAACATGCTATACTTCTAAAAATTTCAACCCTACAAAGTGAGATACTCAAAACGTTGGAAGAGAGCTAGATTTTGACAATAATAGAATGAGCACAAGTTTGGATTATCTTTTGAAGCACATTTTTAAAAGTTATAGAGCAATCTATCTCTAACTTGGTAAAGCATAGACTGACATTTCTTGAGATCTCTTGGACTAAGATGCTTTTGACAGTTGATTAAATTTGGTTTTGGGATTTTGATCTTGCAGGAAATCATTTGAACAAACACATGTGTGGGGTTCAATTTGTCTTTTATCTTTTCTTAATGGATTCTTTTTACTACAAACACTATCTTGCTTATCTTTTCAAATTGAATGTCTATGTCTCAATTTCTTTTCATCCCAGAAGATCCATTATGTGGAAATCAAGAGAATTAAGGAAATAGTTCCCTAATGTTGAATTTAGAGAGAGAAAATTGAGATATAGGACCAAATATTTAGAAGCCTCTAAGGATAGAATCCTTAGGGACAATCAGTAATACTTTGAATTTTCAAAGGTATTTTATCTTTCTAAAGGGTTTGAAATTTGACATGACCTTGTTGAATGTTCTTTTTCAAGATTTTGGATCCAAGAAAAGTATTTAACTGACTCACAAATTGCATAATTCTAGGATAGAAATGGCTATATTTTTTGAATTCCCACTTGGATTTCTCCAGCTGCACTTATTCAGAGTGGATGATTAGAAGCTTGACCACACTAGCTCCTCTCCACAACACTCAATTCTATGGGTCAACCAATCTTTGATTTCTCATGAATCTTCCATGAAAAACTCTTCATCTCTACTAAGAACCGCAAGTATGTGGGATGACTTCAGAGATCTGACCTCCTGACACCAACAAATATTAGGGATTTTTGGCTTCTACAAAAAGGTTCATAATAAGGGCATCCAGTTTACCGGTGCAATGATAAAATCCTTGTGATAGATCTCCCAACCATTAGAAAAAGGGCTTTATGCATCATAAAGATACTGGGGGAGAGCTATCATGTACCGCTTCCCATTATTTACAATTTTGATTGCAACCACAAATTTATATAGCGGTTTGGAAGAGCTTGGCTTATGCTTGTTATTGCTTGGGTCATTCCCTTGGGGTGAGTACTTTTTCCCACCAAGGTAGGCCCTATAAAGGTGAAAAATAGTGAGTAAGTACATCCATAGTTCAATCATATTTGTTGGCATGAACAAAGAGAGAACACACACTATGCCTTTTCTCACACTCGCATGATTTGTTCAATTTTAAAAAACCCAAATTTGAAATGTGGAGGAAATCTTTTAGACAACCTAACGTCACTAAAATGCTTTTGATTCTCAAGATCGCTAGCGTGAGAGAAGTTCTTATGCATTTGAATGACACGAGTTGTAAAATAGATTACAATACAATGAAAACATGAGTTTGTTTTAAGCACCAAAAAGCCAAGTGTGAAGTTGCTTGTTCAATTTTGGCCCAAAATCAAAGTCTAATGAGTTTCTAATGTTCAATTTTAGCCCAATTTGAAGAGATCAAATCAATGGTTAATTTTAAACCCAAAACTGAAGTGAGTTGTCCTAAAAAAAAAAAAGCAGTAATCAATGCTCTAGGCTATTACAACAAGCATTTAAAATTGCTTTTGTCAAGTTCAAGTTCAATTCTCCAACTCAAATCTTCTTGCTTTCGCTTAAGTCCAATGCTCAACTCCAATGCCAACCCTACAAATAGTACAAAGTTATCAGAAATAAAATAACCCACCAAATCTCTTATTCACTAATACATTAAACATAAACTAAAAATTAATAGTAAAGAACAATTATTGAGAAAATAAAAAGACAACCCAAGACTTCTACCCTTCAAATGATTGCACACATAGCTGAAAAATATCAAAATTTTAGGCTTTGATTTTAGGCTTTGACTCCAAATTACTGCAAATGATGACAATGATTGCAAATTTCTGACAATGATTCTAAATATTTGCAAATTTAATGATTATATATGTTCACTTCCTCCTTGCAGAGAGTGAGACAACTTTGCATGATTTAATATCTGCCTCCTTCAATTCCTTTGTACGAAATGTAACTCCTTTATACACATCAAAAAAGTGGAACACCAAGCTTGCAATCTAGATGCTTTGTTTTATTTCAACACTTTTTTATCAGAAATCAATGCCTCTTTTCTGCCTTAAATGGCTTGTATTCAATACTCACTTAGATGCTTTAAATGACTTCTCAGATCGATACACATGTATTTAATATTTCAATGTCAGTATTTCTAGGCACAACCAACAAGTGGTCATTTGAGTCAGCAAATGGTTGAAGCTAGAATATTTGAAAAATCTTAGCACAAGATATAGCACCATTTAGCATTTAAGACAACAAATTGATTTTGTACAAGTCATTTATATTGGTTATCAAAGATCTAATTACAAACTATAACATATTCGAATAGATGTAACCTGATTGCATGAGAAAGATTTGATGTCCCAAGAAAGATATCATTACTTTAATCGATACATCTTATGGTTATTCTAAGTCATTACATGGTTCTTAATAGCTCAACTTTTTAAAAAAATGCACAGAACTGGATATTTTGAGTTAGAAAAAAAAAGAATAATTTTGCTGACTTAAGTGACCACTATATCATGCAATTGTTTAGCATAAAAAGTGAGATGTACCAACATTCTCTACTTATAGTTTTTTTCCTTTTTTTTTTTTGCACGCTATTGTATCACTCAATGGATCGTAAAGTTAAAAATTTAAAACAATAATTAATCTTGACAAAAAGCAACAACCTTTTAACTATAAATTAACCGTAATAGATTATAGAAAGATATTTTCCAGTAAAAAATAGTGAATTTATTTCGATGCAGAATAACACTTATGGATTGCCTAAGCTCATGTCATTACCATTACCACCAATAGCCTCTAGCAAATATAAAATGCAATCAGATAATACAATGCGTGCCTCTCGGTTAGTAACGTAGGATAACACATAAAATACAACACAAATATAAAATGCAACTAGATGAAATGCAAAATCTTTGCTGCAATTAGAACCACCCTGGTAAATATGCATGCAATGTGTGGACGTGTAGACCAGGCACATGAACCATTTGAAAAAATCTCTCAAAGAAATTTCGTCTCATTGAATTCCATGATTACAGGAAGACACACTAATGGATTGATTGAAAAATGCGTAAGAAAATTTCAAGAAAATGCTATTAGTAGGTGTAAAACTGAATTCTACAACCTTTGACCAACATGTGAGATAAATGCACAGACCTAGGATTGGGAAATGCACCTTGTGCTTCCTCTGGAATGGCCCACAGGGAATGCTTGAATTCTTAAACTTGAGTGAATGACACCTCAAAAGGATGTTATCTCATGGACAACAAGGATTGTAAGATTTGCACAAACTAGGCTTTGTTGAAGTGGCTTTAAAAGCTTTAAAAAAAAGGAAATGAGGGGAGAAAAGCCAAATTTCACAACCTTTCCCAACATCTACTTTTCCTACATCAAAATGGGAGCTTTGGAATAGGGTATGGACATCCAATGAAGCATAAAATATGGGGAATATTTAACAGAGTTTGTATTTGTAATTTCCCTGATAGACATGTATGCAAAATGTGGACATATAAATAAAGAACAAATCAATAATTCTATCACTTAGTTGAGGAAAGCATAACTGCTTTGTTCACAACATTAAATAACAAAAGCTGTAAATTTAAATAGGCATTTAGAAAACAATGGCCAACTTTAAATAGTTCATATGTATGAGAAAGTAGCACAAAGTGACTGCCAAATCGTATTAACTGAGATGTAGAAGTTGGTTTTGAGACAAGATACAATGCAGGTATATTAAAAATAAAACTATGCATGAATGAAAAAGCACGTGTTAGCAATTACCATCACGAAATAATTTCTGCCTTACACCACTTAAAGCCAAAAAATAATTTCAACATCAACTTTTAAAATACCAAAAGCTACAAACAAGAAACATACAGGAAGTTTCTAATGAAGAAAAAAAATAACTGCAAGGTTAAGCAACATGGATAAGTAGATGGGTCATTAGACATGGATCTTTTGGATTATCATTTTTTCAACATAAGACCAATGAAAGACATTGGGCCCTCCTTCTAGCATCATTTGTGAGAAAAAATATGCAAAAAACTTAAACCTCAACAAACATTAGCATGGGTTAGTTTAAACCAAGCAAATAAAATGCTCCTATGAGATATCTAAACATGGTGCATATGAAAACAAGGAAACATCATAATCAAAGTAAATAAATGTAAGCATATATAAGCATTTTTATACCTATCCCATAGTGGAAATAGTGCTCCTTTTATGTGAAAAGGATGCCCTTTAACACCTCCTTGATAAACTTTCAATGAACAAAATGATAATAAAAATTCCTTGAAAATGTGATGAAATGCAAGATGAAATGTGCCTATAGTGAGAATACTAAGATCATGGATGGATTGTAGAGTAGAAGTGCCTTGTATTTATAGGTTGAAGGTTTGAAAAAATGGAGAGATGGGAGGAATGTGGGACTAAAGAAGAGCCAATGATATTGTGACACTTGTCACATGACTAATGGAGGAAGGTGGAGTACATTTTGGAGAATGTGCATGGTTAATGCATGTAGTTGAGGATTTGAGAGGTGTAAGAGAGATTAATGCACTTGTAAGAGGCATTAAATGGATATGGTTGAGATGTTTTGGAGGGAAATGGTTTGGGAAATAAATTCAATACAAAGTGGAGTAAATGAAGGAATATTCCTTGGGAATATGCCTTGTGAGGGAAAATATGATATTAATTAATTAAACAAATTGATTTTCATGTGCAACTAGGGTAGTTGACCATGGGTTTGCTTTGACCAAGTTTGGGTCAAAAGCTAGAGAAATGAGGGATTAGTATTAGGACTTACTTAATTTAGGATTAAGTAACTTGGATGAAATTATCTGATTTATGACATTTAATTTAATTTTTTTGGTTTATTTAAATCATATGAGAGGATATTAGAACATTAGGATTTTAATTAAATTTATTGATTTATTTAGTAGAAAGTGAATTAATCAAATAAACTTAGTTACTTGATTAATAGTATAAATAATGTTAATTTGAGTGTCTACAGTTCCTACAACAACATACAAGATCCCCCTATTTGTATAGACCTTATATCCTTCTTATTCCTTTTCTGCCTACTCCCCTTAAGAGGTAGCCCCTATCAAACCATGGATAAAGATATGTCTTGAACTACTCCCCCTAGAAAAAATGTACCATCTATGCATTTAGTTAGAATAAGGAGGGGAAACAACCCCTAACTTATGTCTGAGATATTCAAATGTGTCCTTAGAAAGTGCCTTTGTAAAGATGTATGTAACCTGATCCTTTGTAGGTACATATTCCAATTTTACCTCTTGATTTGTAACCTTCTCTCTTAAAAAGTGATACTTGATAGATATGTGTTTGACCTAATGCATCACTAGATTCTTTGAAATATTGATGGCACTTATATTGTCACATAGAAAAGAAATGGGCTCATCATACATTACCTTGATATCCTTCAATGTTTGCTTCATCCACAACACCTGAGTGCAATAGGATGCTAAAACTATATACTCCACATATGCTATTGATAAGGACATCAAATCCTTATTCTTACTAAATCATGATACCAATATATTTCCCAAAAAGAAGGCTCCACCACTAGTAGTTCTTCTATCAACAACACTACCAACCCAATCTACATCAGTATATGCACTCAGGGAAATGGCATCACCTCTTTGATACCACAATCCATAATATAAAGTTCTCTTCAAATATTTAAAAATCCTCTTGATTTCCTTCACATGAGTTTCTCTTGGATCATCTTCAAACCTTGCAACCAGACAAACAACTTGCATAATGTTAGGCCTTGATGCTATTAAGTATAGTAGGTCCTCAATCATAGACCTATATAGAGTCTAATCAACCTTACCTATGACTCCATATTTTCTCAAATGAAAACCTATCACCATAGGAGTACTCACTAGTTTGCAATCTTCCATACCAAACTTCTTCAACATCTCTTTGACATAATTTTCTTAAGAGATAAAAATGTTATCAATTGATTAAACAATTTGGAGTTCAAGAAAGAATAATAACTCACCCATCATAGACATTTCAAATTCCTTATGCATATCTTTTTTAAACTTCATACACATTTCATCATTTCCCCCAAAGATTATTTCATCAACATATACAACAACTTTTAGAATTTTTTCATCCTAAGTTTTGATGTAAAGATCACTATGGTACCTTTCATGAAACCCTATTGGAGTATTTACTTGTCCAACCTTGCATACCAAGCCTTAGGGGCTTGTTTGAGGCCACATAAAGACTTATTAATTCTACATACCATGTGTAGGTCTTTTGATAGTTGAAATCAAGCAGTTTTCTCTATGGAAACTTCTTCTAAGTCACCATTCAAGAATGGAGATTTGACATCCATTTGATATACCTTGAAGTCCTTGTGAATTACAAATGCGAGAAATTTTTTTATTGCTTCCATTATTTCCACTAGAGAAAATTTCTCCTCAAAGTCAATTCCTTCCACTTGTGAATAACCTTTATACAACAGCCTTGCTTTGTTCCTCACCACCTCTCCATCTTCGTTCAATTTATTTCTGAACACCCATTTTGTCCCTCTCTCATTTTTCTCTACAATCCCTAACACCAATTCCTAAGAATAATTTTTCTCTATATTATTTAGTCCTTCTTCCATTGCTTGTATCCATCCTTCATCCTTGCTAGAATTAACAAAAGTTGTAGGTTCTATTCTTGACAATAAAGAAAATTTTACGTAAATTGATTTTACCTTGCAAATCTTCAGTCTGTACTCCTTCATTCTTCTCTCTGATTATTTGATCTTTTGAGTGATTCTTTTGAACATACTTGGTAGGGGTCTTGGTGATCTTCTCTTGTGTTTCTTCCTTTTCTTCAATTTCTTGTTCTTCTTCTATGCAGGCAGGTTCATCTGAGCAATAGTCTTCTTGCTCATATATGATTTGATGTGACTCTTCATCAACCTAATAGTTGTACTCTCAACTATCCTCCTTAGTATTTTATTATAGCACTTGTAAGATTCTCTCCTAGTTGAATATCCAAGAAAGATTCCTTCATCAGATCTTGAGTCAAATCTTCCCAAACCTTCTTCATCTGTTTTGCTGTAGAATTGTCTTCCAAAAACTTTGAAGTGCTTGATAGATGTTGGTCTTCCATACTATAGCTCACAAGGAGTCTTGGTGTTTTTCACTCTTAGTTGTCATCTATTAAGAATATATACATCATTATGGATTGCTTGTTTCCAATATACATTAGGAAACTTGGCTTCACACAACATTGTTCTTGGAATCTCTCGAATAATTTATTCTTCCTTTCCACTACTCCATTTTGCCGAGGAGTTCTAGCAATAGATAGATGCCTCTTTATTCCATGTTATTCAAAACATTCCTCAAAATCCTTTGATGTGAACTCAACACCTCTATCAGACCTTAAACACTTTATTCTAGCATTCATTCCATTTTCAAGCATTACCTACTCAAAGCTTCTACATTTTCTTTTAAGAATGTAACCCATGTCATCCTAGAGAAATCATCAATGAGCAACATAAAATACCTTTCACCTTGAAGACTCTTTTTCTTGGTAGGTCGACAAAAATTAGTATGAATCATTTCTAAAGGCCTTTTAGAAAATTACTCCTTGGTATTGAAACTTATCCTTTTTTGTTTCCCAATCTGTACTTTTTACACAAGGTGCTTAAAGGCTTGAAAATATTTGGAATATCTCTTATTTCTTGTATGGATTTGATATTCACAAGATTGTCAAATTTGAAGTGCCCCATCCTCTTGTGCCACAACCAACATTCATTTTTTCATGCTAGAAGACAACTTCTATTAACACCCATTAGTTGTATAAGTTGTTTTCTATCCTAGATCCTTTTTCGACCAATTTACCATAATTTTCTATTTTAATTTCACACCCTTGATCATGAAATATGAGATTGTATTTTTTGCTACACATCTCACTTACACTGATAAGATTATGCTTGAGACCTTCTACATAAATAATATCTTGTGTCTTGTATTTTCCATCAATAGTTATGGTACCCTTTCAATAAATCATTGTAGATGAATTGTCTCCAAACTTGACTAATCTGCCATTCCACTTAACAATATTGATGAATTTTCTTTTGTCACCTATCATGTGGCTTGAACATCCACTATCTATTAACCAAAGATTTTTTTCCCTTGAGCATAAAATTTTGTTTGGAAAATCATTGAATTCTCAACCTCATTGTTTGTTTCCTCTCTTTTGGAGGAGTCATTCTCCTTGACTTGTGCAATAACATCTACCATTCAATTTTTTGATTTTTCTAATTCACTCTTGCAATATATTTCTATATGTTCAACATTGTTACAGTTTGACATGTCACATTGACATCCACTAGTGAAGCAAGAGAATTCCTACGTAATTTTTTTCTTCTATTTGTTTGAGACTTGCAATATGTATCCCTATGACCATACTTATTGCAGATTAAACAATAACCAAAAAATGCATGATTGAACCTATTTATGAAGAATATTCTTCCTTGAGGTTTGATGAGATCTTCTTCTTTAGGGTTACCTAGATTTCTAGACTTTGTTTTCTCCAATTTCCTTTTGAGAAATAGGATTTCTTTCCCAAGTTTTGTACATTCATTTATCTTGGCTTCAATTAGGGATTTTTGTTCTTTGTTCTATTTCCTTGCATATTCTAAGTCTTCAAGAGCAGAAATAAGTTCACCTTCAAAATCAACTTCACATTATTCTTCATTTATAGTCTTGTCTGAACAATTAGAGATCACCGTGGCTATGAATAGTGATTCTCCTCTTTCATCATTCGATGAGTAGTGATCTACTTATTTTGAGGAGATGCAATCTTCTTTGGAAAGGAGGTTCCTCTTGAAACCATTGCTACTTTTTTCATTTTCTCCAAAAGGACATTTAGAAGCATAATAACCAACTCTTCCACATTTAAAAAATTTGAAAGGTAACTTAACTTTATACTTGCTTGATCCATTCTTCAACTTTCTCATAAATTTTGCTTCTTCTTCCTTAGATTCACTGTGTGAACTAGATCTTCCTTCTTTCTTCATAAATTTGAAAGAAACTTCACTTTTGTATGTACCTTGGACAATATTTCTCATCTCATAGGCAGTGAGAGACCCAAATAGATCTTCCATGGTAAGTTTCTTTAGATCTTTGGTATCTCCAATAGCATAAAATTTTGAATCAAACCCATGAGGGAGAGTTCTCATGAATTTATTCACAATCACTAAATCAATTATTTCTTTACCTAGACCTCTGATTCTATTAACTACTTCATCTATCTAAAGAAAATAACTAGAATTTTTTTTCTTTTCATCCTTAGATTCTCAAATATTGTTCTATAAGATTGTAATTTTTCTTGCTTTACATTATCATTTCCTTCATGGAGATTTTTGAGTTTATCCCATATCTCCTTGGCTATATTGCACTGCACTACCTTGACAAACTCTATTTTTTTAAAACCACTTAAGATAGCATTCCTTGATTTAGCATTATTTTCATGGGCCTTATTTGCATTAGCATCTGTAATAGGATGAGAAGGTTCAGTATAATCATCCTTTGCAGCTCTCCAAATTGTACCATAGAAAAATGGATCATTGACATTTTCATGGTTATTTAGGCCTTTCTCTTGTGATGTTTGACTTATCTTGCTTTGATTTAATGTTGCAATGTAACTTCTACATTCACATTAGGTACTAAACATTCAAAATATGACATCTTGTGAAGGTGTTGTGAAGTGTTGTAACACATTTCTACACTTTTCTAGACTCTTCTCATTACAATTCACCTAAAAATCACCTTTTCATCACTTGTCAAGTCCTATTTTAAGGTTTTGTAAAGTCTTGTAACAAGATTTCACACTTTTTTAGGCTTGTTATCACTATTTACACCTTTCTTATGCTTTATATGACCCCTTAATGCACTCATAAGACTTAATTAGGTGTATTTTTGAATGTAAACCTGACAAACAAAATTAAATGCAAGTTAATTCCCAATACCCACTTAAAAGCCCAAGGTGGGACCCATTTTCCATGGGTGGCGAATGAGTCCTTGGCTCCAAATTCAAAATAATTCAAAAATCCTCTCGGGATTTTATTCAAAAAGACCTTATCTCAGCCTGTGATGAGGTATTATTGGGTTATTAGGGAATAAGTGAGTATAAATAAGTGGTTTTCTTATCATTTCAACCCCCATTCATTCAAGCATTCATTCAGTTCACTCATTCACTAACTACATTCAAGCATTATCCAATCAAGCAAACGTCAAGCATCTCAGAGTAGCCATTGATATATCTTTAGATTTCCTCAACAAGACTTTTGTATGTAGATTTATCAAGCAATTAGGCATTGAAAAGTGGACAAGAAGTCAACAAAGTGTTTCAAGGACCAACTAAACCCTATTTCAAGCTTGGAGTAACCTACAGTCTGTTTTCTACAGATTTGACTCTACCAACCCATCAAGAAGATAAGTGCAGATCTGGAGCTACAAAATTGACCTATGATTTTATAGATTTTTGGAGAAGGACTGATTTTCCATTAGTGGTGAATGAGTCCCACTTGAGGGCTGAAAAAGTTGATTTTGTCAGAATCTAGTTCCTGGCTGTCGAAAAGCAGTTTCAAGTGTTTTTGTCAGTAGCATGACTGATTCACCATCAATGGCGAATGAGTCCCATTGGTGATTTAAACTGGTTTCTTCCAATTTTTAGAGTAGGTTCCAGATTCAGTATTCAATTCCTAGGTGCACTATGTTCAACCTCTTTCAATTATGTTTTGCATTTGTTCATGTTTTAGTTCATTCTTGCATATCTTACTGTGTTTTCAAACATTACATATTTGATTATTTTTGCATTCATAATCAATCAATTTCATTACTTAGTTTCATTTAGATCATTGAATTTAGCTTCAATTCTATTAAACATTCATTTATTTGAGTGAACCATCTCAATTTTAGGGTTCTATCTCTCTCCTTTTAGGTGAAAGATCATAAGAGTGCAAGAGAAGTTCATAGTAACCCACAAAATTGTTGGTTCATTTTGGCGAGCCTTCATATTGAACACATTATCTTTTTAATTTCAACTGCATCTTGCATCCTAGGTTTCCTTTGCATCAAAATTCAATTAGGTTTTGTTTTGTTTGTGCATCCTAGGGTTTCTAAAATTGCATTAGTGAAAGAATCATATAGATTTCATTTTTTCATATCAAATCATTAAAAACGTAAAAATTTTCATTTGCATCCTCATTATGCATCTGAAAATTATTGAAATCATTTTATTTTTTTTGAAAAAATATAAAAAAATCCATACTTGGACCCATTTGCCACCCTGGACGAATCAGTTCAACGGCATTTTTTGCATTGAAACTTTTGGCATTTTCAAAGTATTTCCTGCATTTCTATTTCCTATTACTATCTTCTTGTTTTAGTTTACAAATTTTTTATCATTAGCATTTTGTTATTCCTAGTTTGCATTTTCATTCAACCCATATTTTGTGGTACTTGTATGAGTGTTTGGTGCCCTATTGATAATACTTTAGTGAGACAAAGTTCTAGACTCATGGCTTCCTGTGGTAGCACTTTCATTGTGGACCTTGGGATATCATGAGCTCCTACTCCTGGTATGGAAAATGGTGCGTTAAGCATGGATACTGCCACTAGTATTCCTTTACCTTCACATCCAATGCATGTTGACACACAAACTAATTCCATTTGGCAAGAAAACATCATTAGTATCCATGAGGATTTGGAACATTTGTAACAAGATTTAAGTCTTGAAAACACTTCCACCACTGCTATACCTGCCATAGAAAACCTTCATCACTTGATTGAAAGTGACGATGGCTTACAAGTTATGAAAATAATAGCTGAGATATACAAAAAGCATGTTCCTTCCAGATCCCAATCAACAAACATTATTGTGAGCCAAGGAGGATCTCACATTCCTCCTCCTTCAACCATAGCATCCATACCAACCTATACCACTCCTCAAGTTACAACAACCATGCAATAGGTTAGTCATGTGACTCCTTTCGCTATTCCAAATAGCATTCCTAGTTCTTTTGTGGCAGTAAATGTTCTATCTTCTACCTTCACCCCTCTTAGTATCCCCTTCACTTCTCCTAACATCACATACACGTGATCACCATTCTCTCTTCCACCTCATACCACTTACATCGACCCCATCATTACACAACTCTTTAACACTATTTCATCCATGCAACAAAAAAATCCACCATTAACCAAAGTCAAAATGCTCCACCCACATATCATTTCCACAGTAACCCATTATCTCTAGAGATCTTAAGAAAATAGATGCCACAAGAAATTGAGATGACTAGGTTTGAGAAGTATGGAGGTAGAGGAGACCCTACTAATCATGTTAATTCCTATACAACATTTTTTAGTGATTTTTTCCTCAATGATAAACTATTAGCCAAAATTTTTCCTAGGACCTTAAATGACACTACATTGGAGTGGTTTTCAAACTTACCCAATCATTCGTTCCAATCATTTAATGAACTTTTGGATGCCTTTATAAGTCATTTCCAAGTCCATATGACTCCCAAAAATACAATGGCTGATTTAATGAGATTTAAACAAAACAAAAATGAAAAAGTAACTGATTTCATTCCATGTTATCAGTCATTGTATCCTCAAAAGATTCTTGATTCACATCTTCAAAAGATTTTTATTGAAAACTTGCACACCCACCTTCAGGATAAGTTGACTATGATAAAATTCCTCCATTCATGCATTTATGCAGAACCCTTTGTGACTATCACAACTCAGTTACTAGTTGTGATTCAAATTCCACTTCTAACTGAGCTGAGAAGTTTGAGAAAAGCAACCAAAACAACATGCAAAACTTTAGAAAAACAAATAGAGGATTCTTATAGTTCAATTCCCCTCCTCCGCAACCAACCCAACCTATTGAGAGTCAAGTGGAAACTATTAAAGTAGTGGTGCCCTTTACCTATGGGGACCCGAAGAGACAATTTACTCCCTTACCTGATACCATCCATAACACAATGAATCAACTGCTCCAGCAAGAGATGATCACTTTTCCTATCGTTAAACCAATTGATACCACCAAGCCTTTACCACCCACCTTTAAACCAAATGCTTATTTTCATTTTCATCACCAAAATGGACATGACACTGAACAATGTGAGTGTCTCAAACACTTAGTTCAATACCTCATTGATTCTAGTTGTTTGTCCATTATGAATGTGAATGATCAAGACAATAAGTCCATTGCACCCCCTCATCAGAATTTACAAATATTTACCAACCCTATGCCTAAACACAATGTTTTATTTGTCAAGGCTAGTGAACCTTCAAACACTCATGTGATGAACATTGATGCAAATAATGAACATGATATTACTCCAAATGTTACCCAAGTTAATCCTATGGATGAACTTGTGGGTATGATAGATGTTGTCCCTCGTAAGGGCCCAACCAAAAAACCTCTTGATATTACTTTTTCTTCTCATGATATACTTAAAAAGCTTCATGATGGTCCTCTTTACATAGTCGACAAAATCTATGATAAGCCCACCAATGAGATATTAATAGGTCCTGCATGTGGTGGGAATGTGATCACAAAAGAATTTTTAGTATTACATGATCTCTATCAAGATGATTATAATAAACCTTGGACCACATGGATTAAAAGAAATATTGGTTTTGAGTGCCCTATGATCAGATCGATCATACTCTCATTATAGATAGGACCTAAAACTTTGGATGTAACATTTTCTATTATTCCACAATCGGATCAGTTTCACTTGTGGCTAGGTCATCCTTGGCTTCGCTTGATGAAAGTTGTTCCTTCAGTTGTTCACAAATGTTTGAAGTTTCCACATGGAAATGAGATATTTACCATACACCATAGTGGCTTTAATCCATTGTCCTCTAAAGGTAATTTTTCCCTAGAAGCTTTTTGGCCCGAACCTATGGAACCCATCACCCCTCAAAGAGACTTCTTTTTCATAACCTATCAAAAGTTCAAAGCCAAATGAATAGCCAAATTGTCTCTTTGTAACATGTCGCCATCCACTTCTGCTACTCCTATCCTTGATGAGACCATTCTTCAGCCTGAGTCTGAAACTGAACAAAAAATGCAACCTCATGAGCAACCAACCATAGAAACTTCCCCTTCATCGTATAAATGTCCAAGAGAAAATGAAACCAATCTTGTCATGCCTCCTCACATTTAGCAAGTTTATAAAGACAAAGAGAAAGTGATTGACCCATCTTCTTTGGTTTCTTCCATTCTTCCCCTCGGAAGAAAAGAAACCTATGGTGGATCAACTAGATCTTACACCTCAATAAATTCAAAATAAAATAAAAAGAAACCACGGTGCTAGGGAGCATAAGCGTCATCATTGTATCCTTGCTCATCAAATGAAAACTGAAAACAAAAAAGAAAATAAACCTCTGCCTTTGATAGAAGCAACAAATGATCACCCTACTTCTCTTGACCTACCACAAGATAGTACGATACAACCATCACAACAAAATGATCAGATACAACAACTACAACTCCTGATACATCCTTCATTTGAAATTACTCTCAGCCCTCCCGTCATGATTAACCTAGATGATGATGATGATGAGGAGATCACTAAAATCGATGAAGAAGTGCATAACAATTTAAATTCTTTATTTTCATCATCCATGAGCTTAAATGATAAATTTGATATACCAAGTGAAGAACCTGGCACTTCCCCTAGTTCGACACTTGCAATTCTTCCTTTAGATAGTCAATCGCCCTCGCAATATACTGAACATGATTGGGAGGAAGATGACTTGTTAGATGGTTGACTTGCATTTTCCTTGCTAGCCTTTTACATTCATTTTCATTTTTATTTTTCTTTTCTATGGTGTGCTTGTATGCATGTATCGTGTTCCCCCGTAATGTGCATTTGATGTTCTCTCTCTCTTTGTGCACTTCCTCTATTTGTACCTCTATTTTCTATATGTCATACATTTTGAATTTTCTTTTTCACTTTTGTTTTGTGTTTTCCTTTTGGGGATGACACAAAGTGTTGAGACACCCTATGTCTCTTCCATGTTGACCCAAATGGTCCCTTTTCCTTTTCCTTTTTTTATCTTTTCTTGTGTTTTACCTTTTGGGGATGACATAAGGGATTGAAACCAAAATGTCTCCTTCATGTTGACCCAAAATATTTTTCCTTTTCTTTTGCATTTTTTTTTTCTTTTCGCTTGTGTTTTTCCTTTTGGGGATGATTCAAAGCATTGAGACCACAATGTCTCTTCCATGTTGACCCAAAATAGACTTTGTTTTTCTTTTGTTTATGCTCTCTTTGTGTCATCCTTCAAGTTCTATGTGTTTTGGGGAATGATGATAGGTCCGAGCTCTTTAATAAAAAAATTGCAGCAATGAACATACTAACCCAAAGATTATAGATCCCTTATGTGTTTAGTGTGTTCCTTCCTGGGCTTCAACCCTCCTTTCTTTTACATGAAGTAGCCTAACTTTGAAATGTATGACTTGGAATAGGGGCTTTCCAAGTTGGCTCTCATGTCTTGTTTTCTTTTTGCATTTTACCTTTGCTACTTTAAAGTAATTGCTCACAGAACGATGTGTAGCAATTCCTTTAAAGTGGGGGGCATACATTGGCATCATTTCATTTGCATTCTTGGTTCTTAGTGCAACCCTATCACTTCATACGATGTGTTTGTCACTTTGTGGATGACATTGGGTATAATGTCCTTCATAAGTATGATCTAGATCTTAGCATATTACATTCCTCTTAGTATCATGATGCGACGCACTGCATAATTATACTATTTTTTGGTTAGTCCTCTCTTGGAGACATTAGACACAATGTTCCCTGAGTGATAGACCTTGCATGAACTTAACAAGACTCCTTTGAACATATTTTGCATTTTGTGTTTTGCATTCATATGGCCACCTTGCATAACGCAACTTGCATGCCTGTGGTACCTTTCTCTTTGTTCATGGGTTCTAAGCATATGAATTTTTTCTTGTCTCATGAAGCATGAACCAAAATTTTACCTTGTGGCACCTTATTAAAGTTATCAGGAGGTATAACTTTAATATGGTTGAGTGGGAAGCCAATTCAGTGACACAACTTTCCCCATAGCCACCTATGTGTTTGTGAGTGCATACCAACTAGCGTATTGTGGTGTAGAAAATTGGACACTCTTGAGAAAAGAGATAATTTCACATTTAATTGGACCTACTTTTGAGTACCTTTGCATTATTCATCCTTCAAAACAACATTTATAGGCCCCTAAGACCCATTATTTTTGATGTAGAGGCCTGTTTCATTTGAGAAATCACTTCAATCCTCACAAATAACACTTAATTCACTAATATCTTGAAAACCAACCTTCAAAAACCACTCGTGGGACCCATTCGCCACCTTGGGTGAATGAGTCCCCTCTAGTGGGACCCATTCACCAAGGGTGGTGTAACACCCCTCCATTTTGTCTTTTGATCGAACAATGTTCGTCATGTATGTTTTGCTTGGTTAGCACGTTGGGTATAAACTTAATTAATTTTGTCCGCTAATTGTTAAGTGATGTAAACATTATGTTTTGATGTGATGGTACTTAATTCAGATGTTATTGTTATTTCATGTTATGGATTAAATTAGTATGTATGTGAATTATTGATGCTTTATGGTTTGATTATATCATTGATGATTAGATGCGTCAGTTAGCGATATTGTATTGGTGAAGGGGACGGGATCACATCACTCGCATGCGAGTGCCCTATGATTCCGCGATTTCCTCTTCATGGTGTGTTTCAATATATATATATATATATATGCATGTTTCGACACTCGTATTGTGTGTAGGATGCAGGTACAAGACATTGACTCCACCTGGTTCCACAGGTCTGAGCCTGTCCCTTGTCCAACGGAAAACGATTGGGAGATAGTAGCTAGGTTTTTGGTGTCGTGACATCACCCTAGCCATAGTGTGTCGTTGGGTTGTTAGTTGGGATAAGTTATTTTGTGGTCTCTTCTCCCCTTGCCCTTGTATTTAAATTTGCAATTTAAATCGGTGCTTGTTTTATTTAATGGCATTGTCAAAATAAATAAACGAGCGACTATTAATTAATTAGTTAATTCAATTCAATCAATAAAATAATCTAATCATGGATTAGATTTATATATAGATAAATTAAATTAAAATGATTGTGCTAGCATTAGTAAATATTGAGACAAATCAAAAAAAAAAAAAAGAAATTGCCTTGCATTCCTTTTTGAAATAAAATTAAAAATGATTTTAATTGTAAATTGGTAAATTCAATTTTGTGGAAGAAAGAAAATTTAATTAGCATTTGGTTTGCAAATAGATCTTTGTTTCAAATTAATATTATGCAAATTACAATGGGAAATAGATATTGTTTTATTAATTTGCAAAAATAAAATATCTAGTTTTAGCAATAAATTTTGGTGGGTGAGTTCAAAATTAGGGGTTTGACAAATTTGGAGAAGGGATTGCATAAGGTAATTGTTGTTTTATTTTGAAATTTAATTTACAATTTTGGAGAGCAAACTTGGATTGAAATTCTTGGAGAAATTTGGTGAAGCAAAATTAAAAAAAAAGAAAGATCTCCATTGAAGGATTTGAAGCTTGGAGAAAACATAAGGTGCAATTTCTTTTAATTCTTGTGCAATTTTTTATTTGAAAATCTTGTTTTTGAATTGGTTCAAATTGGTTATGGAGTTCAAGTTTTGATTTAGAGGAAAACCCATGACAAAATCTCCATTCAACTTGAACAAAAGAATTCTCAACATATCGTGGAAACAAGGAAAAGATTCAAAAATTCATCCTCAAACTATCAACAGAAAATTTGGAAACAAGCATGGGGATTCAAACAGATTTTCTTAATAAATGGTGTTTGCTTGGAAAATATTCATTTAATTTGTGAGAAATCTTTTATTGCTGGGTTAAATCTTGTAATTTCAAATGGAAAAATTATTTTATTTCTCAGATTGAGCATTTTCCCAATCTGGGTATTGAAAAAAAAGTATTTTTACAGTCATTTATTATGACTGTGTATATATATATTTATATTTATATATATATATATACACCTGGTTATATGTATATATATATAAATATATACATATATATTTTGTGAGTTTCGTTTTAAACGAAAAATTTGAAGAAATGAAAAATTGTGTTGTTTTTATCATTCTGGTTTTACCAGAAAATCTGTTTTATTTTTATAGTCAAAATTTTTATTTAAATCCACGCATGGCGGATTTGTTTATTTCTATGTTGGGCGAAGTGTATGGGGGTGGGGTTTCAACCCCACGCATCCCCATTGATGGGCGTCGGCAGCCTGTGGAGGCAGCGCCGATGCTGCCCATACAGGTCGCCGCCCCCATCAATGGGGGCTGCGTCCCCTATTCATCGCAGGGTGCGAACGAACCCTAAATGATGTCACTTTTTGTTTTATGAAATTCATTTTTTTTTATTATATTTAATACATATAATATGAAATTTGATATCAATGTTTTATTTTATGAATTAAAATATAATATATATATATATATTAATATATATGTTGTATATAATAATTTAATATTATTTATATATAATATATATTTTATAATATGTGTATATTATATTTTAATAAATGCTGAAGTAATTATCATTCATATTTAAATATTAATTATATATATATTTTAAAAATATATATGTAATTATATATATATATATATATATATCGAGTATATATATATATGTATATCTTATTACATAGATATTTAATAAATATATATGTATATTTAAATGTGATTTATTTTCTTAAAAGAGAAGAAGTATTTAATTTATAAATGAGATATTTGTAAAGGGATAGACGAAAATTTGTTTATGGAAAATCATGGTATAGCAAAGGAAAGATTGATTTAATTTATTGAGTGTATTGTGTCAACAAGAATCAAACGAATAATCAAACCCTTATGTGATTGTGCAAGAACATAGTTTATTTAATTTGATTAAGTGCACTAATGTGATGAATGATTTGATTTATGAAATCTAAAGGTAGATTACCTTATATTGTTTTTAAGCTTCCTTTCGTTGTGGGGTGTTCATTCTTGTTGGGATTTGAGTCAGATTTTGTAAGTCTTTTAGATAGAACCGTCTTCCATGTTTTGGGGTTGTTGTCATATCGACCAACCTTGTTTTCCTTGGGTAGTGCGTAATTGTGTCCAGTGTTGTACCCAGTTATCTTGGATGGGCTATGTTGACCTCATGTCGTGTTTAGGGATTCATTATCCCTAGGTTTCACTTGAGTACCCTTTGGTTGTGGTGTAGTTCCATTTGTTGTCTTAGAGAAGTGGCTTACATTGAGGGCCGACATACAAAGTGGTGCTAGGAGATCTCAATGTAAGTTAGTTAATTCAGTGAAAACATAAACCAATTGATTAGTGTAGGTGGTACAACCATTTAAAAAGATTAATTTTTCCTCTCTCATGGACACAAGTGCTTGTATATACTTGGGATGAGATGAGAAGGCTTGGAATTGCAAGATCATTATGTTGTCCCTTCGAAAGATAACTTATTCCACATTGGTTTGCATGTGGGGTTGGAAGTCATTAGAGGTTACCAGGATATCCCGAGATGGGGGCCAGGACCTAGGAAGACTTGCCAGGATATCCCATGCGACATTGTGATGACACTTCTCCTAAGTCAACAATATGTTTGTATTCGTGATGTGATCATTTACTTAAAATTTGGAAGCATTGTAACCTTTGTGTCATGTGATGTCATGTTCGTATCTTTTTAAGTTGAGTCATGTTGCCTAGGTTGTGAGGTTGTTGGTTTTGACCTAAAATCCTTGTTACTATCTCCTAGCATGGGGGGTGAGTCTTCGGGTATCACTTGGTTGGGTGGATTGTGCACCTTACTCTGTTGTTCTTTAGGCATTTGCTTATGTGGATGAGACTTTCATGTTGGAGAGCTCGTGGGATCCAGTTGCTACCTTGGTTCTTTTATGTTAGTCATTCTTGTATTATTTTTACCCCTCATTGTTATCGAGGTGGAAATTGTAATAAGCAATCATGTTATTGATTTACCTCATTCTGGGAATGAGTGATGTAATTGTAATTGTATAACTTCTGTTATTGGTAACCATGAAGGATCTCATGGTCTTAAATGAAAATATCATGTATGGAATGTATGTGCTTTAATTATTTAAGTGAATGTTGTTATGTTTCATTTCATGCATGTTGTTTTAATTTGTGATTTAATTAATCTTGTCTCATAACCTTAGGGGATTGTTGCCTTTGTGTTGTAATCTTCATGTAATTGTAATTAAACAAAAAAAAATTGTGCATTTGTTTAGTAGTTTGCAACTTCCCCTAGGGTTGCGTGGTGGGGCATTACACATGGTATCAGAGCCTAGGTTTAAACACTGGGTACTCTGGGATTATGATGCCCATTGAGCTTTTAGTTGTGTGGGTTTTAATTGTGTGTTGTGCTTAATACCTTATTGTGTCTGTGTAGGATTATGCCTCCCATACATGGAAGAGGTGGGGGTCATAGATGTGGCCATTTAGGCAGTCACATTGGGGAACAGCAGGACCCATCGCCACATGTCCCACTTGTTTCTAACCATGAGGAGCAATAGGCTTCTTAGAATATTTAGGAAGATGGCAGGGTGCGGTCATAATAGTGGTTTACAATTCCTGAGAGGAATGAATTTTAGCTGAAATCACATATTTTTAGAAAATATAATGATTTAAGCCTTAAAAGTTCCATTTTAAGGATTCCAATTGAAGAGGGTTTGATCAAATCACCTTAGATCAAACCCCCTTGGATAGAACTTTTCTAGTTTTAAACCATACCTATAAATGCGTCTCCTTTACAACTATCAAAATGCTGATAAAAAATCACTTTTGATTTGGCTTTTGGGGGATCAAATGAATTCATTTAAAATTTATTTGCAATGATTATGGTATTCCTCAGAACAAGCTATCCAATGAATATAATTTTAATATGTTTTGGTTTTGTTATGTATTTATTTTTAAGTTTTATTAAACATAGGTTTTTCATTGAAAATGAATTTCTTTGTTCTTCACATGTGGAAAAATAGAAGATTACTAATTTTTTGAAAAATATGAGTGCAGATATTGAAGTCCTTGATCCAACAAAAATAAAATAAAATTTTGACATATAAAAAAGTTGCGCGTTATCTGGTGCATGTCTCGAATTGTAATTCGTTTGACTTTGAAACTTGATTAAGGAAAAAAATTCAATAAAAAATATAACCAAATGGAAGCACTAGATATCAGAGTTACAAATCTAAATTTGAAAGAATTAGAATTTTATCCTTCATTGAAAAAAGTTATCGTTATACTGTCGTCACTTTTTAAAAATGTTGTTTATGAAAAAAATCAATTTTCGTGGGAGATGGAAAAGAAGTGCAATTTGATTCCAAAAATTTTGAATTTTTTTTTAGAATCTACAGAAAAAATTTGATGAGACTCTAGTTTGCACCATCTTCAAATTCCTCACAGTTTAGCCGCTATAGGTGCCCGAATGTGAAGATTTAGTTAAAAATAATAATTTCAGTGTCCAGTTTTGCCAAAAATTGTAAACCACTATTATGGGATCACCCGGCAATCAGAATTTGGATCCACCTAGGATCGAGGATGCTCAGCGTGTCAAGTTGTTAGAGGAGACCCTTATCCGCCTTGGGCCTAAGCAGGAGGTAGAGCCAGTGGTGGTTAGAGAGAGAGAGGTACCAGTTTAGTCTGATTCAGAGGTAGCAACCCATATGAGGGACTTGATTAGAGCACGACCGCCCATTTTTGATGGATCAGGCAGTGGTTTGGAGGTAGAGACATGGCTCATTGACTTGACTAGGTGTGTTGCTATGCACCCATATGGTAGGAACACTTGAGCTAGGTGCGCTATTATGCACTTGAGGGGATTTGCCTCCACTTGGTGGAGATTAGAGGAGCAGAAGCTCAATCTCGACATTGGTATAGTTTCTTGTGAGTTGTTCCTAGAGCGGTTTTGAGCTAGATTTCTTTTCGAGCATTGGAGGCAGCGTCGAGGGGATGAGTTTCACACCCTTTGACAGATGACTATGTCAGTAGAGATGTATGAGCGTCATTTCTACGAGCTCAAATAGTATGTAGGCATAGGAGATGATGAGGGTATGTTGGTACAACATTTTCTCAGGGGTTTAAATGCCCATATCAGTGGTGGAGTGCGGGTTTTCGAACCTAGGACCATAGAGGTGGTGGTCGACAAGGCCAGGCTCATTGAGGAGAACCTAGCGATGGCCTTAGGTGGTCATGTAGGAGTGCAAGTGGGCAGTGGTTCAGCAGCTGGGACTAGTGCTAGAGGAGGTCAGCCTTAGGGAGGTGCACCTTCTAGAGCTTAGCAAAGTCCGTCTCAGAGTGGTTAGCAGTAGCAGCAGGGTTCTTAGGGGAAATAGAAGGGTTTCCAGTAGAGGCAGGGGGACAAGAGTTGGAGGAATATGAGACGCTTCAACTCTGAGCAGCTAGTGTAGAGCTCTCATTCATCTTTTAGGGGTAGTGCACAATAGTCTAGTGCACCACATGTAGGCAGGGGCTTTGGTAGAGGCACTGGATGTTTTGCATGTGGCCAATAGGGTCACATAGCGAGGATGTGTCCCAATAAGGGCGCATAGGGTTATTCTCAGGGATCAGCAGCGTCAGAGCCGACTGTAGGAGATGCAGGCCATGGGCATCGAGTATTCACAATGGTTGACAATCACCAACCATAGCACCAGGGTATAGTCATTGAGGCCTATGGTATGTTGAGGGGTAACCCAGTTTCTATTCTATTTGATTCTGGAGCATCTGATTCCTTTGTTTCTTCATCTGTCGTGACGCGATGTAGACTGGATGCAGTAAAGCAGGTTGATAGGTGGCAGGTAGAGTTAGCTTTAGGTGCAAAAGTTGTATCCCTTTCCCTTGTGCCAGAGTGTATGTTAGAGGTTGGACCTCTCCAGACTACCTTGGACCTTCGTGTTATTCCATTGGGTTCTTATGACATTTTCATAGGAATGGATTGGCTAGAGGCTCATAGTGCAGTCATTGATTGTCGACGTAAGTCGATTAGATGCATTGGGGCATCTGGTAGAGAGGTAGATGTAGTAGGGGTCCAGAGGCCGGTTTCCTTGAGGATCATCTCAGCTATGCAGTTGAGAAGGTGTGTGCGGCAGGGTTGCCAATTGTTCGCTGTTACAGTGGATGATTTGGATCTAGGAGGTGGAGAAGAGAAAGTCTCTCTTGATAGTCATCCCATCCTTCAAGCGTTTTCCGATGTCTTTCCAAACGAGATTCTGGGGATGCCTCCTCAGAGGGACATTGACTTCAAGATAGACTTGGTACCTGGATTGGAGCCCATTTCACGAGCTCCCTATTGCATGACTACCCAGGAGCTGAAAGAGCTTCGGTTGTAGCTTGAGGAATTGCTAGAGAAGGGTTTTATTCATCCTAGTGTTTCTCCATGGGGAGCACCTGTCATCTTCGTGAAGAAGAAGGATGGTTCACTTCGGTTATGTATTGATTACCGACAGTTGAACAAAGTGACCATCAAAAATCGGTATCCTCTTCCTAGGATTGATGATCTATTCGATCAGATCAAGGGTGCTACCATCTTTTCAAAGATTGATCTCAAGTCAGGATATCATCAGCTTCGAATCTTCAAGTCATATATTCATAAGACCGCGTTTCGAACGTGGTATGGTCACTATGAGTTCACAGTTGTACTATTTGGTTTGATGAATGTACCCTCAGTGTTCATGAGTCTTATGAATGGGGTATTTCGTACATACCTAGACAGGTTTGTCCTTGTGTTCCTAGATGATATTTTGGTATACTCTAGGACAATGGAGGAACATGAGGAGCATTTATGATAGGTATTACAGTGCTTGCGAGATAATCAGCTATATGCTAACTTGTTGAAGTGTGAATTCTTCAGGACTGAGGTCCAATACCTTGGTCATGTGATCTCAGGGGAGGGTATTTCAGTGGATCCTGCAAAGATCCAAGTGATCTTAGATTGGCTTGCACCCAAAAATGTGGCAGAGATACGTAGCTTCATGGGGCTAGCGGGTTATTACAGGTGATTTATGCAGGACTTTTCGAGGATAGGGCATCCTATCACCTCCCTTCAGAGGAAAGGAAAGAGGTTTGAGTGGTCTGAGAAGTGTGAGGCAGCCTTTCAGTGTCTTAAGGGGAAGTTGACCAGTGCACCTATACTTGCGATACTAGATCCTATTGGGGACTTTGTAGTTTGTACAGATGCATCCTTGGAGGGATTAGGTGCAATATTGATGTAGGAGGGTCATGTCATTGCATATGAGTCATGGAAGCTCAAGGATCATGAGCTAAACTATCCTACCCACGATCTTGAGTTGGCGGCAGTGGTTCATGCATTGACGAGATGGAGGCACTTTCTTCTTGGGAATAGGTTTGAGCTGCATAGTGATCATAGGAGCCTTCAGTATATCTTCACGTAGCCCAACCTTAATGCTAGGAAAAGGCATTGGATGGAGTTTCTCTGTGAATATGACTTTGAGGTGAAGTATATCCAAGGGAAGGAGAATGTGGTTGCAGATGCCTCAGTAGGCGAAGGCATGAGATATCTGAGTTGACTCTTATTGTTGACTTGTGAAGTTGGATTCTTTCTACCCTCCCAGCCAACAGTTGGTATCAGGATGTTAGATCAGTGATAGAGGCAGGAAGACCCCTTGAGGGTAGATATTCAGGATACTCTCTAGATGCTGATGAGATATTAAGACACATGGGATGCATATACATTCCCCCATCATGTGAGCTTCGCGCTTTGGTCATGACTGAAGCACATCGTGCGCCTTATTTAGCCCATCTAGGGGTGAAGAAGATGTATGCAGATTTGTGTCAGTTATATTTTTGGCAAGGAATGAAGCGAGATATTGCTAATTTTGTGTCAAGATGTCTTGAGTGTTAGCGAGTGAAGGCCGAACACCAACATCCAGTAGGGATTTTGTAGTCGCATTTAGTACCAGAGTGGAAATGGGATATAATCTCATTGGATTTCA
This sequence comes from Sequoia sempervirens, assembly GCA_007258455.2. NCBI lineage: Eukaryota > Viridiplantae > Streptophyta > Pinopsida > Cupressales > Cupressaceae > Sequoia > Sequoia sempervirens. The sequence goes on along the minus strand of VDFB02281492.1, from coordinate 21,060,444 downwards.
TTGTTGGTTTACCCAACTCATCAAGACGACATGATGCAATTATGGTGACAGTGGATAGGTTGACGAAGGTAGCATACTTCTCACCTAAGCGCTCTTCCTATACTGTGTCGTCCATAGCTAGAGTGTTCATGGAGGATATAGTGAGGTTACATGGTATTCTGCGTCAGATTATCTTTGACAGGGATCTGGTGTTCACCTCAGCTCTATGGACATCATTACAGCATGTGATGGGAACACAACTGAACTTCAGTTCAACTTACCACCCAGAGATAGATGAATAAACTGAGAGGGTCAATCAGATCCTCAAAGACATGTTGTGTATGTATGTGATGGACCAACAGACATGATGGGATGACTATCTTTATTTGGTAGAGTTTGCATATAATAATGGCTTTAAGAGTTCTATCGGCATGGCTCCATTCCAAGCATTGTATGGGCGACCATGTCGCACTCCCTTGAGTTGGGATCGACTAGAGGACAAAGTAACTTTGGGTCCTGAAATGTTGCAGGATATGGAGCAGCAGGTGGATAGGATTAGAGAGCACTTGGTGGCAGTGTAGGATAGGTAGAAGAAGTATGCAGATGCACATAGAGTGGATCTTCAGTTTTCCGTAGGTGATAGAGTCTTCTAGCATGTGCGTCCAGGAAAGAGTCCAATCTGTTATGGAAAAGGCTCTAAGTTGGTGCCTTGCTTTGTTGGACCCTTTGAGATTCTTGAGAAGATTGGTCCTGTTGCTTACCGTCTTGCTTTACCGCCCAATCTCTCACGTGTGCATGGTGTATTTCATGTATCAGTTCTTCAGTCGTACCATCCAGACATTTCTCATGTCCTTGATTGGAATGCTTTACAGGTAGAGGATGAGTAGCTGGCTTTGGAGCCCATGGCTGTGGTGGAGTGAAGAACGCTTGCTCTTTGAGGGCAAGATATTGATCAGGTTAGGATCCAGTGGGATCCTAGGGATGATACATCATCCACTTGGGAAGATGTAGCTAGGATGAGGGAACTTTATCCCTATTTGTTTGCAAGCTTCCAGGAGTAAGCTTGACCCTAGGGGGGAGGATGTAACACCCCTCCATTTTGTCTTTTGATTGAACAATGTCCGTTATGTATGTTTTGCTTGGTTAGCACATTGGGTATAAACTTAATTACTTTTGTCCGCTAATTGTTAAGTGATGTAAACATTATGTTTTGATGTGATGGTACTTAATTCAGATGTTATGGTTATTTCATGTTATGGATTAAATTAGCATGTATGTGAATTACTGATGCTTTATGGTTTGATTATATAATTGATGATTAGATGCGTCAATTAGCGATATTGTATTGGTGAAGGGGACGGGATCACATCACTTGCATGTGACTGCCCTTTGATTCTGCGATTTCCTCTTCACAATGTGTTTTAATATATATATATATATATATATATATATATATATATATGCATGTTTCGACACTCGTATCGTGTGCAGGATGTAGTACAGGACATTGACTCCACCTGGTTCCATAGGTCTGAGCGTGTACCTTGTCCAACAGAAAACGATTGGGAGATAGTAGCTAGGTTTTTGGTGTCGTGACATCACCCTAGCCATAGTGTGTCGTCGGGTTGTTAGTTGGGATAAGTTAATTTGTGGTCTCTTCCCCCCTTTCCCTTGTATTTAAATTTGCAATTTAAATCGGTGCTTGTTTTATTTAATGGCATTGTCAAAATAAATAAATGAGTGACTATTAATTAATTAGTTAATTCAATTCAATCAATAAAATAATCTAATCATGGATTAGATTTATATATTGATAAATTAAATTAAAATGATTGTGCTAGCATTAGTAAATATTGAGACAAATAAAAATAAAAAAAAATAGAAATTGCCTTGCATTCCTTTTTGAAATAAAATTAAAAATGATTTTAATTGTAAATTGGTAAATTCAATTTTGTGGAAGAAAGAAAATTTAATTAGCATTTGGGTTGCAAATAGATCTTTGTTTCAAATTAATATTATGCAAATTACAATGGGAAATAGAAATTGTTTTATGAAATTGCAAAAATAAAATATCTAGTTTTAGCAATAAATTTTGGTGGGTGAGTTCAAAATTAGGGGTTTGACAAATTTGGAGAAGGGATTGCATAAGGTAATTGTTGTTTTATATTGAATTTTAATTTGCAATTTTGGAGAGAAAACTTGGATTGAAATTCTTGGAGAAAATTGTGAAGAAAAGATTGGAGAAATTTGGTGAAGCAAAATTAAAAAAAAGAAAGATCTCCATTGAAGGATTTGAAGCTTGGAGAAAACATAAGGTGCAATTTCTTTTAATTCTTGTGCAATTTTTTATTTGAAAATCTTGTTTTTGAATTGGTTCAAATTGGTTATGGAGTTCAAGTTTTGATTTAGAGGAAAACCCATGACAAAATCTCCATTCAACTTGAACAAAAGAATTCTCAACATATTGTGGAAACAAGGAAAAGATTCAAAAATTCATCCTCAAACTATCAATAGAAAATTTGAAAACAAGCATGGGGATTCAAATGGATTTTCTTAATAAATGGTGTTTTCTTGGAAAATCTTCATTTAATTTGTGAGAAATATTTTATTGCTGGGTTAAATCTTGTAATTTCAAATGGAAAAATTATTTTATTTCTCAAATTGAGCATTTTCCCAATCTGGGTATTGAAAAAAAAGTATTTTTACAGTCATTTATTATGACTGTGTATATGTATATTTATATATATATATATATACACACCTGGTTATATGTATATATATATATATATATATATATATAAATATATACATATATATTTTGTGAGTTTTGTTTTAAACGAAAAATTTGAAGAAATGAAAAATTGTGTTATTTTTATCATTCTGGTTTTACCAGAAAATCCATTTTATTTTTATAGTCAAAAATTTTATTTAAATCCGCGCATGGCGGATTTGTTTATTTCTGTGTTGGGCAAAGTGTATGGGGGGTGGGGTTTCAACCCCACACATCCCCATTGATGGGCGTCGGCGGCCTGTGGAGGCAGCGCCGACGCTGCCCACATAGGTCGCCACCCCCATCAATGGGGGCTGCGTCCCCTGTTCATAGCAGGGCGCGGCCGAACCCTAAATGATGTCACTTTTTGTTTCATGAAATTCATTTTTTTTATTATATTTAATACATATAATATGAAATTTGATATCAATGTTTTATTTTATGAATTGAAATATAATTTATATATATATTTTAATATATATGTTGTATATAATAATTTAATATTATTTATATATAATATATATATATTATAATATGTGTATATTATATTTTAATAAATGCTTAAGTAATTATCATTCGTATTTAAATATTAATTATATATATATTTTAAAAATATATATGTAATTATATATATATATATCGAGTATATATATATGTATATCTGATTACATAGATATTTAATAAATATATATGTATATTTAAATGTGATTTATTTTCTTAAAAGAGAAGTATTTAATTTATAAATGAGATATTTGTAAAGGGATAGACGAAAATTTGTTTATGGAAAATTATGTATAGCAAAGGAAAGATTGATTTAATTTATTGTGTGTATTGCGTCAACAAGAATCAAATGAATAATCAAACCCTTATGTGATTGTGCAAGAACATATTTTATTTAATTTCATTAAGTGCACTAATGCGATGAATGATTGGATTTACGAAATCCAAAGGTAGATTACCTTATATTATTTGTAACCTTCCTTTCGTCGTGGGGTGTTCATTTTTGTTGGGATTTGAGTTAGATTTTGTAAGTCTTTTAGATAGAATTGTCTTCCATGTTTTGGGATTGCTGTCATGTTGACCAACCTTGTTTGCCTTGGGTAGTGCGTAATTGTGTCCAATGTTGTACCCGGTTATCTTGGACGGGCTATGTTGACTTCATATTGTGTTTAGAGATTCATTATCCCTAGGTTGCACTTGAGTACCCTTTGGTTGTGGTGTAGTTCCATGTGTTGTCTTAGAGAAGTGGCTTACATTGAGGGCCGAAACACAAAGTGGTGCTAGGAGATCTCAATGTAAGTTAATTTAGTGAAAACTTAAACCAATTGATTAGTGTAGGTGGTACCAACATTTAAAGAGATTAATTTTGCCTCTCTCATGGACGCAAGTGCTTGTATAGACTTGGGATGAGACAGGAAGGATTGGAATGGCAAGATCGTTATCTTGTCCCTTCGAAAGATAACTAATTCTGCATTGGTTTGCATGTGGGGCCGGGAGTCATTAGAGGTTACAAGGATATCTCGAGATGGGGGCCGGGACCTAGGAAGACTTGCTAGGATATCCCATGCGACATTGTGATGACACTTCTCCTAAGTCAACAATATGTTTGTATTCATGATGTGATCATTTACTTAAAATTTGGAAGCATTGTAACCTTTGTGTCATGTGATGTCATGTTCGTATCTTTTTAAGTTGAGTCATGTTGCCTAGGTTTGGAGGTTGTTGGTCTTGACCTGAAATCCTTGTTACTATCTCCTAGCACAGGGGGTGAGCCTTTGGGTATCACTTGGTTGGGTGGAACGCGCACCTTACTCCATTGTTCTTTTGTCGTTTGCTTATGTGGATGAGACTTTCGTGTTGGAGAGCTCGTGGGATCCAGTTGCTACCTTGGTTCTTTTATGTTAGTCATTCTTGTATTATTTTTACCCCTCATTGTTATCGAGGTGGAAATTGTAATAAGCAATCATGTTATTGATTTACCTCATTCTGGGAATGAGTGATGTAATTGTAATTGTATAACTTCTGTTATTAGTAACCATGAAGGATCTCATGGTTTTAAATTAAAATATCATTTATGGAATTTATGTGCTTTAATTATTTAAGTGAATGTTGTTATGTTTCATTTCATGCATGTTGTTTTAATTTGTGATTTAATTAATCTTGTCTCGTAACCTTAGGGGATTGTTGGTTTTGTGTTGTAATCTTCATGTAATTTTAATTAAACAAAAAAAAAATTGTGCATTTGTTTAGTAGTTTGCAACTTCCCCTAGGGTTGCGTGGTAGGGCATTACAGGGGGTGAATGAGTCCCTTTTGAGCTTGAAATTTTAATTCTGATCGGGAATTTAATCAATTCAACTTAATTTTTTAGTGGATGTTGGCCTTTGAGGTCTAAATAATGGGAAAATTAGGTGTTGATGCTTATAAATACTCATTTTAAGTCATTTTTCACATCTCTTGGTCACTTTTATAAAGAAAATTCTGAAGTCAAGTCTTCCACAATAAGTTTCATTAGAAAAAGTTGAAGTTTTAGGGCAGAAAACTAGGGTTTTTGCAGGTCTTGAAGTTCACTCTTCATTCAAGGTTCAACATTGCAAAGAGTTGATGATGGATGCTTATGGTGAATCATGGAGAAATCTAGGTTGAGGAGATGCAACTAGCCATCAAATCACACCTAAAGACTTGTTTTCAAAGTGATTCCATGTTCCATTTTCTCTCTATCTTTAGATTAGGGTTTGCATTTCATTTACATTCCATTTTCATGTCTTTTTTCTCCATTTTTTATGTGTTGTCAGATTTATAGGGTTGAAGTCTTTCATCATTCAAATCACATTCACACATCTTGTTCTAGCACAATAGAATAGGGTTTTATCATACTTCGGACTTTCCTAGTCTTTAACACACTTAAGGCTAGGGTTTTATGCATATTTTTGTTCATCTAGGGTTTGATTACCCAGCTAGGGGTTTGACCAAGGCAAACCCCCCATTAGAAAACCAATTTTAAGCTCTTTTGCAAGAATTTTTTGAGATATCGATTAAGGTTTTTGTCAAAAAGTGTTGTACAAGTGTTAAGGTGCAAAACACAGATTTGAGTTTGTAGAAATTTGAAAGTGGAATGATTCACCATAGATGGAGAATGAGTCCCTCATGAGGTGAATTTTAGAGTTAGATGTAGATCCAGATACCCAGTTTGTAGAAATCAATTTTTGGGCATAAAACCTTGTCTTGGGACTGATTCGCCTAGGGTGGCGAATGAGTCCTAGTTAGCATAAAAGTAAGATTTACCAGATTTCTAGAGTGCTTTCGAGCCATATTTAGCTTTCTAGTTGCACACATTCTGAAACATAACTTTCTATTTAGTTTCATTTGCATTTTTGTTCATCTTTTTAAGATTTTTGAAAACCTCACCATGTTTTCAAACATTACGTATTGCATAGGTTTTGCATCAATAATCAATCAATTTTAGTACTTAGTTGTATTTACATCATTACATTAACATCACACAATCCTTTATTTGAGTGAACCACTTCAATTTTGGTGTTCTATCTCTCTCCTTTTAGGTGAATGATCCTGAGAGTGCAAGAGAAGTCTATAGACACCACAAAATTGTTGGTTTATTTTGGTGAACTTGCATATTAAACATCATATCATTCTGATTTACATTTGCATTTGCATCCTAGGACTCAATTGCATTTTATTTTGCATTGTTTTTGTATCCTAGGGCTTCTGAAAGTTGTATTAGTGAAAGTATCATTTAGAGTTCATTATTGCATCTTATTTCATTACATCATTCCAAAATTCTACATTTTCAGTCCTTATCTGCATTGGACATCTATCTGTACACATCCAAAAAAGTTGAAAAATAAAATAAAAATTAAAAATACCTCTCTTGGGACTGATTTTCCACCTTGGGTGAATCAGTCCCACTACAATTTTTGAATAAGTGTTTCTAAAAATTTAGTTTATTGCTTTGTACTTTTCTGTTCTCTGCAATTCCTTTTCTATTTTGGTTCAATTACTTTTTGTTATATCTAAATCATTAGCATAAACATCATTTCCTTTCATGGCATTTATGGATAGTCTTATATTTTTGCATGTTTCCTTTTAAACATTAGTTCCTTCCTAATTCTTTTAGGTCAGATTCATCAATTCATAAAAATACAAAAATAGAAACCTCAAACCAACCTTTCAAACAAATGATTCAATTTAGAAATACCATCTCATCCAAGTCTCTTAGTAGTGATGATGTAGAAAAGTTATATGTATTCCTTTAGGACTTCTTCTCACTCACTTCATCCTCTAAATCTTTCCATGAGATGCCTAAACCAGTTACTAATAACTTATCCAAAAAAACTTTAGTAGTGATGACGTTGGCTTGTTAGATGAAGCCCTTTAGGACTTCATCTCACCTAAGTCATCCACTAAGGTTTGTTGTTCCCAACCTAAAACAATGTACGTTAATGTATCTCAAGTTTGTCATGACCAACATAACATACTTAATGATAACTTACCCAGGCTCAAACCTTTTAGTTGTGATGACCTTGAATTGTTAGATGAGTCCCTCCAAGACTTCATCTCACTTCAGTTATCCACTAAGGTTTGTTGTGAACAATCTAAAAATAAGGAAGTTAATGTGATTCAAACTCAACTCATTCTTTACCCACCCTCACATAAACTTCATCCTTCCAATAAGCTTGAATTCACTCTTTACCCACCTAAAAATGATGTGTTGCAACAATCTAGTAATCTTATTATTGCGCATACATTTAATACTCGAAATAATCTGCAATCATCGCAACCAACCCCACCCTCTTTACCTTTACCTAATCCACTTAGTGATCCTCACTTTCCACCACACACAAAGGAGTATGATCTTGTTGAACAATTAAAGAATACTCCTACAAAGATTTCCCTTTGGGATTTACTTCAGAATTCACCAAATTACCACACAATTCTTCAAACAACCTTACAACAAATTGCGGTTCCTCCTGGTACAACTCAAAATGATGTGGAAACTTTAATACATGGAATGCATAAAGTTAATCTTGACATTACTTTCCATCAAGATGAGCTCCATCCTTTAGAGTTGTGAAAAAAAAATGAATCCTTTATGATAATTGCTCAATTCAATCGAATAGGTATCCAGAGAACCCTTATTGATAATGGTTCTTCCCTTAATGTGTGTAGTGTGAATCTCCTTGATAGATTGCATGTTGAAAAGTCATAAATAAAACCTAATTCCTTATCCATTCGAGGATTTGACAATACAACAAAGAAACTGCTTGGTATAATCACTTTACCTATTACAATTGGGGTGACTACATTGCAAACTCCTATTCATGTCATGCCTTATGATCTTTCGTATAATATTCTTTTTGGTAGACCATGGATTCATGAGATGAATGTAGTGCCTTCAAACCTTCATCATATAATGAAATATGTCTATAAAAACAACATTTATCAAGTTGAAATAGACCTCAAGCCTGAAAATTGCTTGCAGCTTGAAAAAGGAGCTACAAGTCCTCTAAAAAAATTAATTCCAACATCCAATATAGAACCTCTCAAAATTGAACAACAAGATGAGGAATCAGTGTCTAAATTATTTGGTGATGATTGGGGATCTTTAGAATTCACACCTTCATTTATGGGTGAATACATAATGACACAAAAGAAAGATGAGAAACCAGAACAACCAACCATCATGTCAACTCAAAATTCTGTGCAATCTTCTCAAACATCTATCTCATCTACTTTGGAAGAAAATAAAACATACACAACAAATTTTGATGAGATAGATTATCAATCTCCTCCTAATCCACAAGAAATGGAAAGAATTTATGGAAAAGGATATGAACTTGTGAAAAAATTGGGATATACTAGAAAAGGGTGTGGAAAGAATGAACAAGGTATTCGTGTCCCTATATAACCTAATACACAAGAAATACAAACTGGATTGGGCTATTCTTTTTCTAAGATGACAAAATTTACTCAACAACCATCTTTGAACATGAATAGTATTACATGTCAACCAAAACAAAAACTCACAATCAAACATCCTAAATTTCTTTCAATATGAACTTATCACCATCATGGCAGTATGTTGATAGCGATGAAACTCTAAAACAAATGTTAGGAGTTTATGATAAAACATCCTCTACAACTCCCATGAAATGGGTTACTTGCATAGTGATAATTACCAAGCAAAAAGATAGTGATATCACTGAAGAACCATATGATTTTGAAGTTCCTATATCTAAAGCACTCCCCTTAGGAGATACAATTGATGTGCCAATGGACATAGATGATAAAGAAAAAGTTATTAAGATTGGGACGTGCCTTGACGATGAAGAAGAAGAGGACACTACAACTTTACTTCATGATTTTCCTAAAAAAATTTCTTGGAAATATTCTGATATGCCAGGAATTGACCCAAAAATTGTGATGCACAACATCGTTCTCACTGCAAATGCTAAACCCATTTTCCAAAAGATACAAAAAATGCACCCTAATGTAGCCTTGCATGTTAAATCATAACTTGAAAAACTCCTTGATGCAGGCTTCATTTGACCTATTGATTATTATCCTTGGATATCAAACATTGTCATAGATGCTAAACCCAATAATCGTAGTAGGGTATGTATGGATTTTTGTGATTTGAATAAAGCTTCTTTAAAAGAAGACTTTCCACTTCCTAATATTGACATGATCATGGATTCAACTGTTGGACATGCCTTGTTGTCATTCATGGATGTATTTTATGGTTATAATAATCAAATCCTTATTAATCCTCAAGATCAATACAAAATTGCATTTACAACTATTTAGGGAATGTTTTGTTGGGTCGTGATGCCCTTTAGTTTAAAGAATTCCAGTGCAACTTATCAACGAGTGATGACCTTGATATTCCACAATTACATACATAAAATTTTGGAAGATTATATCGATGAAATACTTGCTAAATCCTTAACAAGACAAGACAATGTAAATGTTCTTTGGAAAATCTTCAAATGAATATGAAAATAAAATATGCGATTAAATCCAAAAAAGTGTCTTTGAAGTAGATAGTGGTAAAATTTTGGGGTTTGTCATATCTCATAGAGGCATTGAGGTGGAAGCAAAGAAAATTGATGTCATTATTAATATTCCACCTCCTAAGAACATTTCTCAATTGTGCACGTTACAAGGCTGAATTCAAGATTTCCATCATTTTGTCACATCTTTAGCCGATCGCACATTACCATTCACATGTATATCCTTAAAAAGGATGTGCCTTTTTATTGGAATGATGATTGTAAATAGTCTTTTGAGAGTTTAAAGGAATACCTTGCAAATCCACCCATTTTACAACCCACTGTTCCAAACAAACCATTTAACCTATACATAGCTACATAAGCCCATGCTCTTGCAATAGTGTTAGCTCAACAGGATGATCATGAAAAAGAACATCCTATTTATTACATTAGTCGAACCTTAATTGATTATGAAACTCAATATTCACCAATCGACAAACAATGTTTTGCTCTTGTATTTGCTACTAGTAAGTTGCGACATTATTTACCAAATGCTGAAATACAAGTCATGACAAAATTTGATCCCCTTAAACATATTTCTAATAAAACATACCTATCTAGATGTTTAGCTAAGTGGGCGATGTTGTTAATTGAGTTTGACCTTAAGTTTGTTTCACAAAAAAAAATCAAAGAACAAGCCTTTACTAATCACTTAGCTGATGTTACTTCTCTCGCTTTACCTAATCATGACTCCTTTCCTAATGATAGTGTCTTGACCATTGATGTTAAAACATGGGAATTGTATTTCCATGGATCTAAGTGTAGAATAGGTTCCGGTGCTGGAGTGGTATTAATTCTTCCCAATAAAAATCCTATTCCCTTGTCCTATCTACTAAATTTCTTATGCACAAACAACATAGCTGAGTATGAGGCATTAATCTTTAGATTGTTACTTTAACCATGAATTCTAAACATATCAAGATCTTCTGCGATTCATAATTAGTAATAAAAAAAATCACTAGGACATATCAAACTAAACATGACAAGTTATCAAGATACAAGGATCTTACAATGCAATTGTTATAGAAGTTTGAATCATTCACCATGGATAACATCCCACGAAAAGATAATCAACATGCAAATGTGATGGTGAGTGCAGCCTCTCTTATATCCCCACACGATCCTTCAACAAACTTCACCTTTGTTATTCACCCCATCATGAACCTTTGATTGACACTCGCTTCAAAGACATTTTAACCATAACTCAAGAAGATTCACAAGAATGGTATGACACAATATACAATTATTTAAAAGATGGTACTATTCCCAAGCCCACAATGACAAACACTCAAAATCATTTATGAAAAATAGCAGCCAAATACGTGATCCTCATCGATGTATTGTATAGAAGATCTTTCAATGGTCTTCCTCAGATGTCTTAAGGATTATGAAATTCCTATAGCCCTTGAGCAGGCCCATGTTGGTGCCTATGGAGGTCATTCTGGAGGATGGTTATTAGTGCAAAAACTCATCCATATGGGCTATTATTGGATACAAATGAAGAAATACTACTTTGGTTATGTCAAATAATGTCACAAATGTCAAGAACATAGCAATTTGATTCATGCTCCTACTTCTGAGATCCGTTCCCAAATTCCCATTTGGCCGTTTTTAGTATGGAGATTGGATCTTATTGGAAAAATTTCACCACCTTCTTCCACTAGACATACATTTATCATAACCACAATGAAATATTTCACAAAATGGGTGGAAGCTATTCCTCTTTGATGTACAAATGTTGTAGTAATTTCTTGTTTCATATTGGAACACATAATTGCTCACTTTGGACTTCCTTCTGCTATCATTTCGGACAATGGAACCCCATTTAAGAATAACGAGGTAAAGAATTTTCTTGAAACATTCAACATTCAACATCGATTTTCCATATCGTATTATCCACAATCCAATGGACAAGATTAAAGCACTAATAAGATTCTGGAACAAATCCTAAATAAAACTATTAACAAACATCATAAAGATTGTCATACACAATTACATTATGTGCTTTGGGCTTATTGAATGAGTGTTAATTATCTACGGGAACTACACCTTATAACCTTGTTTATGGCACTGATGAGATCATGACCTTGGAGTTAGAAATTCCTACTTTGCGAATTTCTCTTCAAGACCTTATTGATGAAGCCACTTATAAAGACCAACAATTGCACCAACTTGAAATGCTTAATGAAAAGCACATTAACGCTCTTGAGCACCTCCAAGCTTACATCAAACAATTACAACACAAACACAATGCTCATGTCATTCCTCATACATTTCGTAAGGGTAATTTTGTTCTTTATGAAAACCAATGTAATACTAATGTTGACTATGAAGACAAAGATAAATTCAGCCCTAATTGGTTAGGACCTTATATAGTTGATTCTAGTTATGGGTCTGGTGCTTATGTCTTAAAACACCCCTTAAGGAACCTATTAATGCCATGCATTTGTGTCGGTATTACCTCTAATCCCTTTGAATAGTATGGATTAAAAAGCAGTGTTGTCTAAAATTATTTGTCATTCTAAATAATTTTCACATTACTTCGTTCTTGACAACTATCATGTGTTTGTCTTGAACGCTAAGGTAATTATTTAAATTATTTTTATAATTACTTTAGGTTTCATACTATTTAGCCTCATGCTATGTTATGTTTGATCCTTATATGAGTTATAGGTGTATCTAATTTAACATACTCTCTTTAATTCAACAATATTGTATCTAAAGTGAAACTGCAATATGTTTTGCATTAGATCACATTAATCATGTTAAATCATGTCTCCATTAATTAAATAATTTTCCAACAATTTATTTAATTAATCACATTTCCATTTAACAATCAAATACATTTAGAAAAATCATAACATCAACTATGCATGTATATATATATCTCAAATTTTTTTATGTACATCTCAATATCATATACAAAATCACCAAGGTCTATGAGACCTAGACCCCTTGGGCTCTAGCACTCATGATCCTATCCCTAGACGTCATGAGATGGTCGTGTATGATTGTGATTGTGATCTGCTGACTCTGAGTGCATACTCCAGACCTTGTACTCGACCAAGAGCCACAAGCCAATCCTCTGCCATTTGATCTCTCTCCGCTTGTACCTGTGCTAGTTCTGCATGCAGTTTCTCAACCTTTGCTGATATTTTTCATGACTGTCCTACACTCTTAGCTTGATGGATTTGTCTCCTCATGCTCTTGTACACTTCCTGTAGCCTCATGAAAGGTCTGAGCAACTCTGGCTCCTCCTCCATGATTGGTGGGGGCACATAGTCAGGATCCATCTCCTTGTCATCAATGGATGCAAGAACTATCTCCACAAAATCCTGATGATAGAACTCTCACCAGTCTCTCATCACTCTTGCAAGATAGAAAAGGTACACAATCAGTAAACATCATCACATATATATATATATACAAAGCATAAAATACTAAAGTACATGCATAAAATAAAAAATCATCACCTATGTCTCCAGACTATTGAGGAATATCAACCTCATCCTCTTTGGGGTGTATGGAGGATGTGGTAGCCTCTCTCTAACTATGGGTCTTGATGTCTTCTCTAGCTACTGCACTTGATTTGGTAATATAAGTGTATGAGGACTCTCCACACTTATGTTAATCCTCAACCACTAGATCTCATCACCTTCACTCAGGGGTGACTCCTCATAATAATCATCCTCCTCATAATCCTCCTCTCCTCCATCTTGGTGCTCATAGTTAGGATCAGCCTCTAAATCATACTCATCATTGATAACATTAGTAAATATATCTACCGGTCTGTATCATACATCCTCACTGCTATCCTTTGGCTCATCTCCCTCATCTGGTGCTAGCCTTGCAACATCACCTATATGGATATCCATGGGAAATATAGGAGTTGGTCGTGTCGTTGACCACCACTCCTCATGCTCATCGGTGCTTCCGACATCATAAACATCAGAAGCTAGTGGCTGGTCTTGATTTGAATCATCAAAATCACTCTCATGAACATGATCTATAGTAAGTTGAACAGTATCACCTAGCCTTCGAGCACTTTGCATTGATTTCCTAATGAAGGGGCACACCCTCAGTGGTATCTGCACCCACCCAAACTATCGCATGACTCACCCATAATAGAAAGGTCGTACAACATAGTCATGCCATCCAACTAAAAACCTATCCATCTGCATCATCCTCAGCTGTCCTATGGGATCTGGCCTCTGTAGAGTGAGTAGATAAGGTCTCCATAGGATCTCATCCTCCTCCAACTAGTCAAATTTCTCCCTCCAAAAATGTAGGTCTTTGTACTGCCACAAGCATCGTAGAGGATAGCCAAATGCTCATGGATATCCTACAACTATAACACAAGGGAACTTGACAGGCCTGGTGCATGTAATATGCTCGAGGAACCACACCTGCAAAAGTGTGTAGTGCACCATACTGTTGATCTCTCAAAACAAAAATTGATCAAGATCATAAGAAAGGTGTGCTAGGATTCAACATCCCAAAACATAGACTGTCCTATGCTCATACATCCCTTGAATCAAGTGTACCAATCCTCCATCCAAGTGTGCCACTCATCCATCAAGATTAAGAACAAGAGCCATTATATGCATCATAATTCATCTAACAATGGGGGCTCGTGAATATAGAAGCATGGGAAGCTCGATTCATGCTCTCACATGCTCATCATGAATAGGTCCATCCAAGTAGTACTACATATCCACCTTCTTCTCACGAAATGACTGATCCCCCTAGAAATATACTTGCTCTCCCTAAATAGGAACTCAGAGAATACAATGTACATCCTCGAGAGTGATGGTCATCTCCCCGGTAGGAAGATGAAACATACATGTATCGACGTCCCAATGCTTGCATCGGGCCATAAGCATGGTGTCATGGTATCTCATAGGTAGCATCAAATATGCCCAATAGATACTTACTTCCTGTAAGTGCTCTGTCTCTGCTGCTGAAAGTGTTAGGGCTACATCTCTAAGAAAGCTAATCTGTCTCCCTCGTAGCTATTGTTGCGACTAGGCTAGAACCTATCAAAATTATAACAATATACTCTAAAAAATTCATCTAATATCTTCAATTTTTACATTATTCATCATGCAAGTGTGCTAAAGTTCATCGAGTGTGCTTTTATAAAGGCCCTAGACACTTTAGAACCCTTTTGGGACACTTCACAAAGAAACGGGGCACTTCATGAGGAAATGGGACACTTTACGAACAAAAGGGACACTTTGCGAACAAATGGGACACTTTGTGAAGAAAGGGGACACTTTGTGAGCTTTTTTCCCAAGATCCTAAATTAACCTATCCCTACATTTAAAATTATTAAATTATTGTAAAATCACAAAGTGAAAGTTGCATAATCGACTCACCTCATGGTATAGTTCACTGCGTGCCACCTACTCATGAAGCTCATCCAATCACGAAGCCGTGTAACCCCGTCTGCTCGGAATCTTCTCATCTCACTCGTCAATCTCAAGCTACAATAAGGTAAAATGAAATAGTAAGTGACAAGTTACTCTCTCCTACTTCTTTTAGCCTATCACTTTTACTCTTATGCATTAAATTAGGGCTATTTTATATTAAGAGTTAATAAAGCATCTTTTGTTTAAAACAACATAATGGGAGCTAGGGAACTCCATTTTCAATGCCATTTGATGTGTTGGAATCATGATTCCACACCCAACATCATCAATCATCTATCATTACATGGCATGGTACCTGGAAATTCCCTATGGTATGATGTTCTTTATTCGATGTGGCTAGGTTTCTACCTTGATTCCACCTCCGTAAAGCAAGCGAAATAAAGGGGGGCATACATTTATCTCAAATTAGAATCCTAGGAGTGAGATAAAAGGATTTTTGGAAAATTAATGAATTTGTGTTGCAAGATGCAGTTCCTAATGTTGTGGTTTTGTAGATAACTACACTAGGGGCTTTGTTCTCTTGTTGTTTGAATGAGTATCCTTTTATGCAATAAAGTGCACTATTTAGAGTCCTTTAGCTTACATATGCACGTAGAGTCATATGGGTGCTAAAGTTGGGGATAAATGTGGTGTAGAAAATTGGACACTCTTGAGAAAAGAGACAATTTCATGCTTAATTGGTCCTACTTTTGAGTACCTCTACATTATTCATCCTTCAAAACAACATTTATAGGCTCGTAAGACCCATTATTTTTTATCTAGAGGCCCGTTTCACTTGAGAAATCACTTAAATCCTGAAAAATAGCACTTAATTCACTAATATCCCAAAAACCCACCTTCAAAAACCACTAGTGTGATCCATTTACCACCTTGGACGAGAGAGTCCCCTCTGGTGGGACCCATTCACCAAGGGTGGTGAATGAGTCCCTTTTGAAGGAAATTTCAATTTTGAGCAGGAATTTAATTAATTGAACTTAATTTTTTGGTGGATGTCGGCCTCTTAGGTCTAAATAATGGGAAAATTAGGTGTTGATGCTTATGAATACTCATTTTAAGTCATTTTTCACATCTCTTAGTCATTTTTACAAAGCAAATTCTAAATTCAAGTGTTCCACAATAAGTTTCATTAGCAAAAGTTGAGGTTTTAGGGCAACAAACTAGGGTTTTTGTAGGTCTTGAAGCTCACCCTTCATTCAAGTTTCAACACTGCAAAGAGTTGATGATGGATGCGTATGGTGAAT
Organism: Sequoia sempervirens; assembly: GCA_007258455.2. Taxonomy (NCBI): domain Eukaryota; kingdom Viridiplantae; phylum Streptophyta; class Pinopsida; order Cupressales; family Cupressaceae; genus Sequoia; species Sequoia sempervirens. The sequence goes on along the minus strand of VDFB02281492.1, from coordinate 21,043,954 downwards.
CATGGAGAAATCTAGGTTCAGGAGATGCAACTAGCCATCAAATCACACCTAAAGACTTCTTTTCAAAGTGATTCCATCTTCCATTTTCTCTCTATCTTTATATTAAGGTTTTCATTTCATTTACATTCCATTTGCATGTCTTTTGTCTCCATTTTTGATGTGTTGTAGGATTTCTAGGGTTGAAGTCTTGCATCATTCAAATCACATTTGAACATCTTGTTCTAGCAAAATAGAATAGGGTTTTATCATACTTCAGACTTTCCTAGTCTTTAACACACTTAAGGCTAGGGCTTTAAGCAGATTTGTGTCCATTTAAGGTTTGATTACCCAACTAGGGGTTTGACCAAGGAAAATTACCCATTAGACAACCAATTTTAAGCTATTTTGAAGGAATTTTTTGAGATCCCCATTCAGGTTTTCATCAAAAAGTGTTGTACAGGTGTCAAGGTGCAGAACAGAGATCCGAGTTTACAAAAAATTGAAAGTGGATTGATTTTCCATGGATGGCGAATGAGTCCATCTTGAGGTGAATTTTAGAGTTAGATGTAGATCTAGATACCTAGTTTGCAGAAATAAGTTTCTGCGCAAAAAACCCTATCCTAGGACTGATTCGCCCAGGGTGGTGAATGAGTCCCAGTCAACATAAAAGTTAGATTTACTAGATTTCCATAGTGCTTTCCATCCATCTTCAAATTTACAGGTGCAAACATTCTGAAAACCAACTTTCTATTTAGTTTCATTTGCATTTTTGTTCATCTTTTAAAGCTTTTTGCAAACCTCAGTGTGTTTTCAAACATTTCAAATTTCATAGGTTTTGCATCAACAATCAATCAATTTCAGTACTTAGTTGCATTTACATCATTGCATTTAGTCTTAATAACATCACACAATGTTTTATTTGAGTAAACCACTTCAATTTTGGGGTTCTATCTCTCTCCTTTTAGGTGTAAGATCCTAAGAGTGCAAGAGAAGTCTATAGACACCACAAAATTGTTGGTTCACGTATGTTTCTCACCTTTTGGGTCTTCTCACTTGGTGGAATGCCATGAGTTCCATTTCTCTAGAGTGAGTATGCATTCTTTTTTTCTCACAAATAACCTAGATCTAATCCACAACTAGTTGGACAAATGATCGAAGCTTGATCCGATTCTCCCTTTTCTTCTTTTATTTCACATGTGTGTTCCTTTGTTCGTATGTTTAGTTTTCCATGGGGTCTTCATCCTGGGGGCTTGATCATCCCTCTTGATCATTGTCATTCCATCTTGCTGACATAAGTTCATTTGGATCATTCTTGATATGCATGGCTACTTTAGTGTGAGTTTGAAGCAAGTTCATCCTCTCACTAAAGTGGGGGCTAAATGTAACATAGAAAAATGGATCATTGAAAATTTCATGGTTATTTAGGCCTTTCTCTTATGATGTTTGACTTATCTTTCTTTGATTTTGTGCCATAGAAAAATGGTCGCTTTTCATTTTCATGGCCTTTTAGGTCTTGTTTCATGGTGTTTGTCTATTTTGCTTTGATTTTATGTTGCAACATGGCTTGAACATGCTTATTTAGGTACTAAAATTCAAAGAATGACATCTTGTGAAGGTGTTGTGAAGTGTTGTAAGACATTTCTACATTCTTCTAGATTTTATTAATTACAATTCACCTAAAAATCACCTTTTCATCACTAAACAAGTCCTATTTTGAAGTGTTGTAAAGTCTTGTAACTAGCTTTCACGCTTTTCTAGGCTTATTTTCACTATTTATCACTTTCTCATGCTTTATTTGGCCCCTTTATGCTCTCATATGCTTAATTAAGTGCATTTTTGAGTATTATACTGACAAACAACATTAAATACAACATATTTCCTGACACACATTTTGAGGTCCTAGGTGGGACCCATTCACCATGGGTGGCAAATGAGTCCCCCTTGGCCCAAAATTCAAAATTTTTAAATTTTCCTTTTGGGATTTTATTCAAAACACTTGATGTCGTCCTGCGATAAGGTATGAACGGGTAACTAAGGCACAAGTGTATAAATAAGTGATTTTCACCTTATTTCAACCCTCATTCATCAAGTTCACTTATTCACCTATTCATTCAAGCATTCAAGCATTTTAGGGTAAAAGCAAGAAGTTGGGTACCTGAAGAGGGGAAGTTTCGGCAGAAAAAAAGTCTTATAGAAAACATGTACATGTTATTAAAAAAATGCGTATGCATTATGCTTCGAGTACCCGAGCCTAAAAAAATGCGTATGCACTAAAAAATGCGTACAAATTTTATAACACATACAAGTCATTTATTTAAAAAAATACATACCTTTTAGAAAGGTGTACACATTTTAAAATGCATGCGTATTTTGTAACTCAAAAAGCGTACGCGTTTTAAAATGCTTACACATTTCTAAAAAGTTTTTTTTTAAAAATAATCAAGAAAATAAAGAACGCATATGCATTTTGTAATGCGTATGAATTTTTAAATTTTTGAATTCCCAACCCACATGTTGCCTTGGTTTTAGGCTCGAGAAAGGCTTGGAAACTCAATGCTTAGCCTTGGACCTGCAACTAAAAAGCTAAAGCAGATTGAAGAAGAATGTCCAATTTTGGCAATATGGCTGATGAGCTTTTTTTTCTGAATCAATCTATATAATTAAAACCCATTAGAGAACATGATGTCTACTTTCCAAATATATAATTTTTTATTAAGATTGGATTATGTTTGTTATTTTTTAATTAATTTCTAAGAAAACTAGTCCTTAAAGTTGAAATATCAAGCTTTTTTTGTTTTTTAATAACTTTTTTGGTTAAGTTTCTTGTAAAAAATATTATATGGCATCAAACATCAGAAAATTCTCTACACAATTAAAAAAAAGATTTACAAAATGTTTAGTTTCTAGGTCCAATTATGCTGTCTGAACACGTTGATTTTTAAAAACAACAATTAAGGCCAATAAATATTCAATTAAAAAATCATTCAACGAAAAATTACAAAAAAAATTCCACATCAATCTTCATGTTGTTAGCTCTCTTTTCCCAAAAGGAATTAGCAAACTACTTTTATTTGGGTCAAAAAGTGGTGTCCGTACACGTGCTTGGTATGGTAAAAAAATAGGGACTTTTAAAAAGTGGTTTTTATAGATACCTATCAAAATTTAATTTCTATAATCTAGGTATTTGAATAATTTACATATTTGGAAACTAGATTCAAAATGATAACTTTTATATTACTGACTTTTTTTAAGATTCATTGTGTAAGTGCCTCAAATTTTCAGTCCAAGTGTGACAAATTTTGAAAAAACAACAAAAACACTTCCACTTTTTGAGCTTTTTGTGTACCCAACTTCTTGCACCAACCCTTTACAACATCTTTTCAAGCATTATTCAAGTAATTTGAGGCAGCCATTGACATTACTTCAGACTTGCATCATCAAGGGTTTGGTAAGTTGATAGAAATTCCATATTATTAGTTTATCTTTCTCTTGCATTTCATTGCTTCATTAAGGGTTTGATTACCAAAAGTGGGGTTTGACCAAGGAAAACCTCTATTCACTAATCCTAAACCATTTTCCCCCTATTTGCATGCTTGTTTGCAGCCATTTTGCGTGTATATTTGATAAGATTTTTGGTGTTCAATATTGGTTTACAAGTCAGCTCAAGTCTATTTCAAGCTTGGAGAAGGTTTTCTGTCTGTTTCCCGTAGAATTAACTTTGGCAACCTGAAAAGCATTGATTCCTAGATTTGGTGTTGCAGAGTTGTCTCCTATTTTTTTAGAAATTTGGGAGAGAACTAATTCACCACCTATGGTGAATGAGTCCCACCTTAGGATTGAAAATTTGAATTTTGTTAGATTCAGGATCCTGACAGATAGAAACTTGTTTCTGACAGTTTTTCACCAGAGGGAGGACTGATTTGCCACCCTGGGTGAATGAGTCCCATTGTGAAAAATCAGTGATTTTAGTTAGCATCCACAACATTCTAGATTCATCATACTTCACCCAGGTGCACTCTGATTTAACTTATCTTATTATGTTCTGCATGTTTTCTTCATTCACTCCATTGTTTGCATATCAAAATGTGTTTTCAAACATAGCTTTAATTTCACTTTTGCATTCATTTTCATTCATTTAGATCAGTCAATTGCATTTAGTTAACTTCATTTACATTAGATAACATTGCACATAGCATAATTTGAATGAACCATTAGCATTTTTTCTCCTATCTCTCTCCTTTTAGGTGAAAGCCCCTAGAAGAGCAAGAGTAGCCCATAGGAGCCAAAAATCTATGGTTTAGATTTAATGTTGCAATGTAACTTCTACATTCACATTAGGTCCTAAACATTCAAATTATGACATTTTGTGAAGGTGTTGTGAAGTGTTGTAACACATTTCTACACTTTTCTAGACTCTTCTCATTACAATTCACCTAAAAATCACCTTTCATCACTTGTCAAGTCCTATTTTAAGGATTTGTAAAGTCTTGTAACAATATTTCATGCTTTTCTAGGCTTGTTATCACTATTTACAACTTTCTTATGCTAAGATATGACCCCTTTATGCACTCATGAGACTTAATTAAGTGTATTTTAGAATGTAAACCCAACAAAGAACATTAAGTGCAAGTTAATTCCTGATACCCACTTACAAGCCAAAGGTGGGACCCATTCACCATGGGTAGAAAATGAGTCCCTCTTGGCTCCAAATTCAAAATAATTCAAAATTCCTTTTGAGTTTTTATTCAAAAAGACATTAAGTCGGCCTGTGATGAGGTATTATTGGGTTATTAAGGCACAAGTGTGTATAAATAAGTGTTTTCTTCTCATTTCAGCCCCCATTCATTCAAACATTCATCAAGATCACTCATTTCACTATTACATTCAAGCATCATCCAATCAAGCAAACATCAAGCATCCTGGAGTAGCAATTGATATATCTTCAGATTTCTTCAACAAGACTTTTGTATGCAAATTTGTCAAGCAATTAGGCGTTGAAAAGTGGAAAAGAAGTGAAAAAAGTGTTTCAAGTCAACTAAACCCTATTTAAAGCTTGGAGATAACCTACAATCCATTTTCTACAGATTTGACTCCGTCAACCCGACAAGAAGACAAGTGCAAATTTGGAGCTACATAATTGACCTATGATTTTGCAAATTTTTGGAGGACCGATTCACCATTAGTGGTGAATGAGTCCCACCTAAGGGATGAAAAAGTTGATTTTGTTAGAATCTAGTTCTCAGCTGTCCGAAAGCAGTTTTAGGTGTTTTTGTTAGTAGCAGGATTGATTCACCTTCATTGGCGAATGAGTCCCATTGGTGATTTACACTATTTTTTCCCTATTTCCAGAGCCTTCCAGATTCAATATTTAATTCCCAGGTGCACTCTGTTCAGCCTATTTCAATTCTTTTTTGCACTTGTTCATGTTTTAGTTCATTCTTGCATATCTCACTGTGTTTTTAAACATTGCATATTTCATTAGTTTTGCATTCATAATCAATCAATTCATTGCTTAATTGCATTTAGTCTAAATTCCATTATACATTCTTTTATTTGAGTGAACCACCTTAATTTTAGGGTTCTATCTCTCTCCTTTTAGGTGAAAGATCCTAAGAGTGCAAGAGAAGCACATAAAACAACCTCAAAATTGTTGGCTCACAAAAATCATACCCTAGCGAGGTGAGATAGGCTTCCATCCTTACAATATAAAAGGTATAGTTTCTCCCATCAAATATTAGTACTTTAAAAGAGGATTCTTTCTAAGCTATGTGTTCTATTCCAAGATCTACCTTTAGCTATTAGGCTACACCAAGGAACTCAACTATGGTTCCAATTGTTAGAACACATTGATATATTGAGAGGGGGGTGTGAATCAGTATATACCTCAATCTAATCCAATTCAACTTCCATCAACCAAATCTTTCTACTGCCTTAAACATATAAATAATCAAAATATACAATCCACAAAACAAGCATACAATCATAACACCATATTTATGTGGAAAACAATAGAATGGGAAAACCACAGTGAGAAAGCTTCTTGGATCTACTATCCAAATACAACCTCACAAATAAAATCAAGATTTACAATAAGTTTTATGGTCTACAACCTAAAGGAAGTGACAACCCCCTAAAACAATTTTTATGACTTCAATAAAAGGAAGATACAACTCCCTAGCGGCTACATAACTTATAAAAAGAGGCTAAAACCTTTGTACAAATTATTGAAAAAAAATTGTTGATCAGTCACCTCCACAGCATCAACACCCTTCATGTGGACATACAGTTCAAACAAACATATATCTTCAGTGCCACCTTTCCTCTATAACCTCTTCTATCTTCAAACCAATTCCACACCCACATACTCACATCTACACTTACACATGCCTCCTCATACACTCAAAATCCCTCTTCATATTTTCAAAAAACTTGATATTTTGTTTATATCCTCCACAAGCTTCAAAAAGTTTCTCCTTTGTTAGCCAAGATGAAATGTGTAACATGAAATGTGCAATGACCACAACAATTCGGTTCCCAAGACATCTATATTAAGATAAATCAAATGCAGTTCAAACTAAGAGATAATCATGTATAGGAGAGAATTTTCACCCCTTATGCAAATTCCCCTTTTACACATCCTCACCTTAGAAAACCAAATATTAAGGAAAAATTCCACATCAGCAAGTTACCTTCCTTCCACTTGGCATTTTTCTGTTGTGTCAGTAGAAGAATATTTTTTGGGGATGCCTACACGACGTGCAGACATCCGCATGGTGCACTTACGTCCCTGATAGATTCCTGCATCAGAAGCTGGTAGAGGCATTACACTTCCTATTGGGAATGATTTGTAACATCCCACTTCGACCAACTGACCCCAAAAACGGTAGATTCTTCCCTCTTCTTCAAATTCTTCCATTATTCATTCAACTCATCTCTTTTTGGAAATCTTCAAGCATCCACTTCATCCTTCTTCATAGTTTCTTAGCACTTCCAACATTTTGAACACTCCATTGCAGCAATAACACTCCATCAACTCTATAAAGCAAGTGTGAAGCAAGCCATTGCAACACGGGCTTGAGGGTTTGCATAACCTCCATTCATCATAGTCAAGGTTGTGGTGATTGTTCAAGCCTTCTTTCTCCATCATTGGCTAGTGAGCTCTTGGTGGAGGTGGTAACATTTTGCTCCTATCCTTTATGATTTGGTTGAGTAGCTATATACTGTTTTGTAGTGTTTTTTGTGTACTTCCTTTCTTTACTTCTTTATCATTCCTACTTGTCTATCCATGGAGGTGGAAACACAAAATGGGGGTCTGACTAAGGTAGGCCCTATATAGCCCCAAAAAATTTCTCCTCTTTCTTGTGTGTAAGTGGACATGCATTTGGAGATAGCTGGCAAACATGCACTTTTGTGAGATTATCTTTTTCACCCTAGTTCTTGTCTATTTACTTTATCATTTCGGTATCTATTTTACATACTTTCTCATTCTATTTCTACCATCTAGATTGAACTAGCTAGGTTGTCAGTAGGCCTTTTTGGCTGTTTTACTGTGTTCACTATTTTCTAGCCGTATGGAGACCAGCGTTCCCAAGAGACACTAGCATGCCATGCTGGCATCCCATAGCTGTGCTACCATCCTTGGACAGATATCTCTTTGAGGCACAATACCAACTCCAAAAAGCCAACTCGCCTAGTCCAAACTAAAGATTGGGTCTGAAGGGTGTGTTGGAAAATATGCCTCAATCTCATAGGCTAAAACCTCTGAGAAAGCTTAGTCGTTGTGAAATTTCTATTGTCTGGCCGACTGGCAGTTTACCTTGTGTTTTGCTCATGTCACCAAGACAATGCTTTTGTCTTGCCGAAGGAATCTATCGCTGGGTGATCCTACAAAGTTGGTTTAGAATTTTTGGGAGGAACTAATTTTTGCTGAAATCACATATTTTTAGAAAATATAATGATTTAAGCCTTAAAAGGTTCTATTTAAATAATTCCAATTGAATAGGGTTTGATCAAACTACCTTGAATCAAACCCCTTGGATAGAACCCCGCTAGTTTTAAACCATACCTATAACAGAGTCTCCTTTACACCTATCAAAATGCTGATAAAAAACCACTTTTGATTTACCTTTTGGGGGATCAAATAAATTCATTTAAAATTTATTTTTTGCAAGTATGTAGTACTTATTATAAGCTTCCCAAAAAGTATAATTTTAAATAAATTTAATTTTATTACTATATTTATTTTTTATTTCTCATGAATGTTCTTTTTTCATCGAAAATCAAGCTCTTTATTCTGCACATGTGGAAAAATAGTAGATTATTAAAAAAATAAAATAAAAAATATTAGTGCACCAGATATTGAAGTCCTTAATCCAACAAAGAAAAAAAAATTGAATTTCAATACATACCAAAAAAGTTACGCATTATACAGTTGTGCTATGTCTGAATTATAATTGGTTTGAATTCGAAACTTGATTAAAGAAAAAATATTCAATAAAAAACTATGTAACCAAGTGGAAGCACTAGATATAAGAGTTATGAATCTAAATTTGAAAGAATTATAATTTTATCCTTCATGGAAAAAAAGTTGTGTTATACGGTGAGCATCACTTTTTAAAAATGTTGTTTTCTGAAAAAAAATAGTTTTTGAGGGAGATGGAAAAAGAAGTGCAATATGATTCCAAAAATTTTGAAAAAAATATATTTAGAATCTATAGACAAAATTTCATGAAACTCTAGTTTGCATCATCTTAAAATTCCTCACCGTTTAGCCACTATAGGTGCCCGAAAGTGAAGATTTCGTTAAAAAAAATTATTTCAGTGTCCAGTTTGGCCAAAAATTGTAAACCACTATTGTGGGATTACCCTGTGACTTATGGCCATCATTGTAACTTCTCATTGCTTGGAGAACTCTGGCTGACAGGCCATTCAATTGGGTGCCGGTGAGACTCATAGCAACCGGGTGCTTCAGAGTGATTTCTACACTCGGGAAGAAGTCCCGGCGACATTGGAAGGTCTTGCCGACAAGGATACACATTGAAGTCATCGGGGTAACCTATGCCAGCTTGGTGAGAAGTCTTACCGAAAGTAACATGTCTCGGCAACAATGTTGGAGCTTTCGGGGAAACCCTTGGGTGATCAGTAAGAAGTCTTATTGATAGTGATATGTCTCACCGACGGGTATACATTTGGAGACTTCGGTGTAACACATAAGGCTTCGATATGAAGTCTTGGGGAATGTGGAAAGTCTCACCGACAGCGTTAGGGGTCATCGGTATAACATAAGGTGATCGGTGTGAAGTATCGGCGAAAGACAAATGTCTTTCCGATTATCAAATGTCTTCGGTGTGACTCTTGGTGAATAGTTGAATCGGGATAACATGGAAGCCTCGGTAAGAAGTCTTGCCGAAGGTTGATTCTCTTGCCGATAGTGGAACACATCGATATGACTTAAAGGCTTCAGTATAAAGTCTTGGTGAAAGTAGTAAGTCTGGCCGACAAGTTTGAATCAGGGTGATGTCTTGGTGAAGAGCAATTGTCTTGCCGATGGGAATCCTGTTGTCGCTAAGACTCTTGGCGACTGGTATGTGTTCAGTATAACATGAAGGCATCGATATGATCTCCTGGAAAATGTTGAATGTCTGGCCGACGGTAGGTCTTCAGTATAACATGAAGGCATCGATATGATGTCTTGGCTAAGTGGAATTGTCTCGCCGTTGAGGTAGTCTAAGTTCGGTATAACATGAAGCTCATTGTGACATCTTGGTGAAAGATGATAGTCTTTCCGATAGACAGATGCCGATAGGGATACAATGGGTTTTGACATGACTTGAAGACTTGATATGATCTCTCAGCGAATGACTAAAGTCTTGGCGACTAAGGAACACTTTGAAATGACTTATGAGCTCAGTGTGATGTCTCATCGAATGGCGATTGTCTCGCTGATGAGAATGCTGAAATCAGTATGACTTGTGGATATCGGTAGAACCTCTTTCCGATGGAGATGACTCTTGGTGACAACATGTAATCGGGTCTTGTGGCATCGGGGAGACACTCCTAGTGTCTCACCGACATGCGACACAAGTTGATTGCTATTGACCTAGTGAATATTATCTGACATGGTGCGATGTGGACCAATCCAAGAAAGCAGAAGTGAATCATTTGCTGAACCATTTTTGTGTGGAAGTTGGAAAACTAAAGCACGAGGAAGTGGAAACATCAGAGGATGCCATTCTGGATGACTAGTGAGTTCTGATCCGACAGTTGGAAAATAATGATTCTATAGACCCTGCAAAGAATGAATGTATATAGGTATGCATTGGATGTTCTCAAGTTGATGTTGAAGAGTCGAGAGCCAGGGAGAGATCAATAGAAAAAGGCTGAGTGGCTAGCTAACAGGCCGAAGCCATGAGGCCAAGGTAGAGAGTGAGAGAGGCAGAGTTATGCTGCTGGAATCTCTCCTGATCATGAATGCCATGTTTGATCTCTCAGGGATAGTATGTTACCAATTGTATCCAAAATGAACAAGATGAATCTCTGAAGAGGCTATGAGCCTGAATTTGTATTGTAACCATTTCTGTTGCTAAATAATACAATGGCTTGATCTTTGGAGTGTGTGATTTTTTATCCGAAAGGATTTTCCCCATGTAAATCTTTGTGTTCTAGTTTTCTATTTCATCTTTCATGTCTGCTCGTTCGTGTAGTAGAATCTGTTAATGCTTGCTATTGAATTTACATGTGTTTCTCTTAGATGGATCAATGTAGGAAATGAACTGTGTCTGTTCTGCATTTGGACATAGTTGTTCATGTCTTTGAGGCAACCTAATTGAAAATTGAAAGTTATCGAAGGCACTACTGCATGGAATTTGATTAAGATGCGCTCCTACATTTCCTTACAGGGTGATTGGAGTACTTTATAGTCCTCATCATTCTTGTCCCTCATTCCAAACACCCCTTTAGAGTGAGACAAGTTAGGGAAGCCTTCCACTCTTGGCTCTCTGTGACCTAGGGCCTTGACGTGGTTGGTCCTCCTCTATTACATTTTTGGTGAACCTGATGTGAACAATGTCTACTCATTCATTGGTGTTGAGGATTTTCCCTTGTACCTTGTGATCGTTGTGCCTCTAAGTGTTGTGAAGGTTTATGAGCATCACAACCCAATCCACAACCTCTGGGTATATTGTTAGGAGAAGTGTAAGACACCTTCTGATGGAGAGGATGAATGTCACTACTAGTTTCTCTACAAGCCTTTTTACTGGATCCTCCATTCGTATTGCACACACAGGAGTGTATGTGCAGGATCATGATGGGCCAAAAAGTGGCAATATGATGGGTATGTGGCTGATGACTATTTTTTTTACCCAAAATTGATGAAATGAAAAGGGTTTTTAGAGGAGATTCTTAGCTTTCCACCAATATAAATTATTCTTTACTTTGATTTTAATAAGTAATTATTATTCATTTTCTATTCAAATTATGACTAAAGTCCTGATTGATAAGCTGATTGAAAAACATCTATAGCTTTCAAATGGTATGACATTTTTTGAATCCAAAACATGTGTCACATTCTATGCTTCACATACTATAGGATTAAAAATAAAATAAAAAATTTCATCAAGTTTTGACCAAGTTAAGGTGGTCAGACATATGAGTTTTTTATATTTTTATAAATTTGTAATTAAAAAATCATAATTAATTATTTACTTGGAAAAATTACAAAAAATGCATCACATTGGGGCATGAGTCCTTTTCTTATATCTAAAATATTATAATTTTTTATCTTTTATTGTGGTTAGGGTGGTTAGACGACACCTACTTCTTTTTTTCCCTGAAATTTAAGTACCATTGCATTGAAATTTCAAATTTTCACCAAATAGATTTTTTGTTTTTAAACAAACCTAGTAGTTTAGAAACTATATTCAATTTTCTATAGATTCTATTCTTACATATTTTTGAAATAATATAGATAACTTATTCAAATTTTTATGTCAAGTTTCCTAACTTTGATTTTTTTGAATTTTTTGCCACATAAGCACCTATTTTTTCCATGATGATCTTGCACATACCCATAGTTGTTAAGGGACGAGGTAGGGTTTTTCGATGATGCTAACCACATCCCCACTCCTCCTGCGTCTCCTACACTGTCATTGATAGATGAGTACGGGGCTGTTCACATTCCTTCAAAATATATCTTTGTCCTTAGTAAAGGACTAGGTGACTTGAAAAATCACTTGGAAAAGGACCCGAAGATGGCTAGGGCCACTAGGGTTATCAGCGAAATAAAATATATGGCTGGAAAAGATCAAACATGCATAGAACTCCTGGCTAGTCTCTCTAGTCTGACTGAAGCATGTGCTCCTCCAAACAATCCTAACATTGTATGAGGGGATGATTTTGAAGATCATGAGAGATAGTTGGGAATGTTGATGCCTCCATATCTGTGTACATGGCCAACATAGTCCCCTTGATCAAAATCCCTTATCCTCCTGAGAGATATGAAAATATCAAGGTCAACAAGGTGCCCATAGGGTTTAGCTTCACCCCTCTTGTCACCTCTAGTGGTGGAGGTTTCGATGGGAAGAGTAGTGGGTCTTTGGTAATGGCAATGGTTTTAGTGATGGAAGTGGTGCTGGTGGAGGTGGTTTTGGTGAAATCCATGGTGGTGGCTTTGGAAGTGGAGGTTGCTCCGGTGGAGGCCTTACTGGTGGTGGTTGCTTCAGAAGTGGTTCTGGCAGTGGTCACACTGGTGGTTCTAGAGGTGGCTCTGGTGATGGTTCTAGAGGTGGCTCTAGTGATGTTTCTAGAGGAGGTTCCTCTTTCCCTTTTTCTTCTAATGACCCTATTTTGAACACTCTTCTTTATAATATGGGTAAGATTCAAAGCCAATTGGTGAGTCTCTCCCAGGCCTCTGGCCAACCTATCTTTCAACCCTTTTTCCAACATAGCCTATTATCAGTAGCAATTTTAAACACTCCCTTCCCTAAAGGAATGAAGATTCCTAAATAAAAAAAATATGGCAGCAAAGGGGACTCACAAACACATGTGTCCACCTTTAATGCCTTATGTATGGATTTCTTCCATCATGATGCATTGATGGCGAAGCTATTCCCCTAATCTCTTAAGGATAAATCACTCAAATGGTACTGTTCCTTACTTGATAATTCCATTTTCTCATTTGATCAACTTGTAAATCAATTCCTACGATAGTTCCAAGCTAACATGAGACTAAAGATGACCTTTTTAGGTCTTGTTTGATGCAAACAAGGTGATAATGAAAAGGTTACTAATTTTATAGCATGATACCAAACACTCTTTTCAAAAATCTCATATGCGCTGCCCGATTCTGACATGCAAAAGGTGTTCATAGGGAACTTGAAAAGACCTTAGTAGGAGAAGTTTGACCTTATGAAATACCCTTCTTTCACACATTTGCGTGCTACATTACAAGAGTATCAACAAACGATAGTCCAGTTTGGGGGATCCTCCTCATGCTCCCATTCAGAAGGAAAGTCCATTGTATCGATCTATGGGAAATGTAAGGATGTTGCGAATGTAGTAGCCGCTACAATTGATAATAGCCTCAGACACAGCCAAAATTTCACAAAGTAGAATATTATTCTTCCATCTTACAGAAGCTGCTAAAAGATAAGAGCATAACCTTGGAGAACCCTAAGCCTCTTAAAGAACCTTACCCTAGTTTGTATGATGCAAAAACCTACTATCAATACCATCATGTTAACAAACATGATACCAAATGTTGTATGTGCCCGCATCATGAGATACAAGACCACATCAAAGATGGTACTATTTTTCTTGATGGAAGTAAACAGAATACAAACAAATCAGTGGTGAAAGCGAATAGTGAGTTGTAGAACATAGACCTGTTTCCATCACATTCTGCCAATATGATTATCAATCCCTTCGATTCTACCACTCGGCCTGAGGTGTATGTTAACATGGTCACGATTACTCCTACCATGCAACCTACACCCGGTTCCCCAGACATGACATTCCTTTCGTAGGACTTACCCTTAAACAACAAGCCCTCTCCCCTATACATTCCCGCTCACCTCAATGGAAACATTGTGATAGGGGTCTTAGTCAACCACGCGAGTTGAGTGAATGTCATTACATAGAAAAGAGTACAAAGAAACAAAATCTACCATCCGTACGCATGATGGTCTTTGTCTAAATCCATACGACTCAATAACTCTATTTGTCCTAGTAGGACCTAGGGTTGTCGATATAGTATTTGATTTTATCCCAGAGTCAGATCTGTTTAGGATGAAGTTAGGCATACCTTGGCTAGCTTCCATGAATGGAATTTCCTCCATTATCCACAAATGTTTAAAATTCTCCCATGAAGGCACTCTGCACATAGTGCATGACACTGGATACTAGCCTCTGGTATCCCACAGGGGATATTCATTAGACCACTTTTGGCCCACCCCGGTCAGTCAACTCCCTCCAAGAATGGATCTACTAATACAAAAAATATGTGAAGTATAAGATCAAGGACAAGGGAAAATCAAAATTGGCTCTTCTGGTGATAGTGCAGCCAACTGCCTCCCCTTCTTTAAAAGGAAAGTGAAGCTATCCCATCCTTAGGATGGCTATCCTCCTATTTCTAGAGAAGAGTTTTAGATGAATATGCCTATTTTTTATCTACTAAGTCTGATGATACCACCCTGGTATAGACCTAAGATCAGGATATTGGACCTCCCTACTAAACCACCTAGACCTTGGTACTACTTGTATGGTAGAGGAAGAGGTCCCCATGCGGAATATTCTATGTCTCGGCCTTTGTGGCCTCCTACTGCTTCTATTCCAAAGATAGTAAATAGGAAGAGGCTCGCTACCGAGGCATTAGAGCCAACTCCCCCCACTGCTTCTCAACCTACTCCTCTTGCTCCCATTTAGGAGCCTATTCCTCTATTGGAAATAGCTATGGAGGACACTCCCATGGCTGAGTAGGAGCCTTCTATTCCTTTGAAACCTCTAGTCTCTAGCTTGAAGAGTCATAGAAATTGCCTTGCGCGTGAGCGCAAGCAGCAGCGAAAGGCTCTCACAGCTGATTAGATCGCCTTACAAAGGAAGGAATAGGAGAAAACTACCCCTTTATTAGGGCCTCCTATTGTGTCCTCCTCTCTCCCCTCTACTTTAGTTCAACCAAGCTCTGCATCGCTTCTGGCTTCTACTATGAGTACAAATGCGCTTGACCCTTAAAAGGTGCAAGTGTTCATTGCTCTTTCGGTGGAGCCACCCTTGTTGATGTTCCTTCTGAATGTTCCTCCTTTACAAAATCCTATGGATATGCTGAATACTTTAGTGGTATCTGATGTGGTTTTCTCCTCCTCTTCCTCCGCACCTCTTGCCTCATCTGTGGGGAGTTCACATCCCCTGATGGAGCAGAAGGTGGAGAGTGGTCCTTCCGGCAATAAAGGACATAAGAGGAACCCACCTTCTCCAAAAGGTGGTCCCGCTGACTCGTTCTATTTTAGTAATAAAACCAGTCCTATCTTCCTCTTAATTCGTTACTGCTCCTGAGTCACTTGGTGATCCTAGCGGTGAACCTCAGGTACAACCTTCCCTGTCCATTGAAGTATGACATGACACTCCAGTGACTTGTGCATTTTTAACTCTTTGGATGAAGTTTTGTCCTTCTCAGTAATTTTTGCAAAATCGTTGACCATATCTCCACAAGAGCTGAGTGGAGGAGACCTTGCAGGGCCTTCTTCCTTAGCCCTTGTTGTGGGAGGGTCAAAAGCTCCTCCTCTTAACATCCCACCACTATAGTCTCATCCTCCTTCCCCCCTATGATGATTTGGAGTGGGAAGTGGATGACCTCTTGGTCGATCAGTGTTAGGGGGAGGACTTTCCTTTATCTTTAGATTAGATGTGTGTGTGTGTTGTGATGTGTTCCCCCGTGATCGTGTTATGTGTTCCTGGATGACCTTTGTCACCCTTGTTGGTGCTTAGATATAGAAGTGATTTTTTTGTGTCGTAAACCTTCTTCTATTTGTATCATCATTCTTCCATGTTTGTGATTTATTTTTGGAAAAATTAGGGATGATGCAAAGCGTTGGGGGAATTTAGGCTTCCCTTCCATGTTGACCCAATTTTTTATTTTTACTATGTCTTCTCATGCATTCTTCATATGGTTCGATATAGTAGGGGGTTGATGATAGTTCATTTTATATATATTATTGTACTTATATATATTTATGAGTAGCTTTGACCCTGAAATATTAGATCACGCCTATGTCTCTTATTTGTTATCTTGTTTCTCTCTTTTGCTCTCTTATTATCTTTCTCTCTTCTTTGCTTAAGTTGTCCCTTTCATGCGTGACAACGCCATTTCTATGACACTCATAATTTTTAGAAAATGTATTCATTTCCAATGAATATTTTCTCGAGAATCTTTGCAAACTTTTCAAAGAATCACATTCTCGACTTGAAACCCTTACAGAATTTGTTTCCTTCATCATGGGTTTGCAAAGAAAGAACTTGAGACCTTTCCTTCTTGAGGAGGGAACAAATTTGACCTTCTCCTCACAAGGGGGAATTTTATTCCTTTCAAATTCCTTGATGAAGTGAACCTCTTTCGAAAGGATTCCTTGATGATGAATCGATTTAAGAAAAACATCTCTTCTGCACTTTCAAACAACACGTCCTCTAAGTGGAACCCTTTCTTCACATCAAGTTCTCAAGGGACCCCTTTGAAAGCTTTCCAATCTATCGATGGTCTATGTGACTATCCACTTACTTGCCTATGTGGCCATTTTTGGACATGTTTTATTTGCGGGTAAAAATTTTGCTTTGCAGGTGCGCTTGTAAAGCTACTTTTTGACTCTGTGGAGTCTCCCTTGGGTTTCCTCCATGTGAGAGATCTTGGGGGATACCTCCCTACAGGTCTGTGGGCCTGTAAGGCACTTTTTTCTAGGGTTTCCTTCATGTGAGAGATCTTGGAGGACACCTTCCATATAGGTCTACGATCCTATAGGGTGCTTTTCTGGGGTTTCCTTCATGTGAGAGATCTTGGAGGACACCTTCCTTGTAGGTCTGTGGGCCTGTAAGGTAGTTTTTTTGGGGTTTCCTCTATGTGAGTGATCTTGGAGGAAACCTTCCTTGCAGGTTTGTAGGCCTGTAAGGTGATTTTTCTAGGGTATCCTTCATGTGAGAGATCTTGGAGGACACCTTCCTTATAGGTCTGCGGGCCTGTGAGGTGCTTACCTCTCGAGGCTTTCTTCATCTAAGAGATCTTCAAGGCTTTCTCCTTGTAGGTTTGCAAGCCTATAAGATGCTTTCAATCTACATCTTCATAGTTTTGTGGCGCTATGGAGTCCTTTTCCTACCCTGCGCTTTCAAGCTCACCAGATTGTGGTCTACTTCTTTGATGGTTCATGTATAAAATTCTAACCCTAGAAGTTTACTCTTCGATTTACTTTACTGAAGCACTCATTAGTATTTGTGCTCGCTAAAGTGGGGGAAAAATGTATAGGAGAAAATTTGCACCCCTTACGCAAATTCCCCTTTTACACATCCTCACCTTAGAAAACCAAATCCAAAGGCTGAATTCCACATCAACATGCTGCCTTCCTTCCACTTGGCATCTGTTTGTTATGTTGACAGGATAATATTTGTCGGGGATGCCCATGTGATGCATAGATGTTCGTATGACATGCTTACATCACTGACGGATTCCTGGGTTTGAAGCTAGTAGAGGAATTACACTTCCTATTAGGAATGATTTGTAACATCCCTCTTCAACCAACCCACCCCAAAAACGGTAGATTCTTCCCTCTTCTCCTTCAAATTCTTCCATTCTTCATTCAACTCATGATTTTTTTTGGCAATCTTCAAGCATTCACTTCATCCTTCTTCACAGTTTCTTAACACTTCAAGCATTCTCAAGACTCCATTGCAGTAACAACACTTTGTCAACTCCGTAAAGTAAGTTTGAAGCAAGCCATTATAGTAGGGGCTTGAGGTTTTGAAACACCTCCCTTCATCGTAGTCGAGGCTATGGTGATTGTTCAAGCCTTCTTTCCCCATCATTGGCTAGTGAGCTCTTGGTTGAGGTGGTAATGTTTCTCTCCTCTCCTTTACAATTTGGTTGAGTAACTATATACTATTTTGAAGTGTTTTTCGTGTACTTCCTTTCTTTACTTCTTTATCATACATTTCTCTATCATTGCTTTTTGGCTATTCATGGAGGTGGAAACACCAAAATGGGGGTTTGACTAAGGCAGGGCCCTATATAGCCCCAACAAATTTCTCCTCTTTCTTATGTGTAGGTGGACGTACATTTGGAGCTAGCTGGTGAACAAGCACTTTTGTGAGATTATCTTTGTCACCCTAGTTCTTGTCTATTTACTTTATCATTTTAGTATCTAGTTCGCATACTTTCTCATTTTGTTTCTACCATCTAGATTGAAGTAGCTAGGCTGTCAGTAGGTCTTTTTGGCAGTTTTACTATGTTCGCTATTTTCTAGCCGTACGGATGCTAGCCCACTTGAGAGACACTGACGTCTCAGAATTGCGCTTCTGTCCTTGGACAAAGAGCTATGTGAGGTAGAATATTGACTCCAAAAAGCCAGCTCACCTAGCCCAAACTAAAGTTCGGGTCTAAAGGGTGATTGAAGTACTTTATAGTCCTCATCATTCTCGTCTGTCATTTCAAACACCCTTTTAGAGTGAGGTAAGTTAGGGCAGCCTTCTATTCTTGGCTCTCCATGAATTGGGGCCTTGATGTCATTGGTATCCCTCTATTACAAATTAGTACCTATTTTACCTTAGCACACATCACCACACTGACACACACCTCAAAACACTTGGTGCAATCACCTCATTGTATCAAGTCGACCCAATAAACATTTTAACCTTCTATTGATTAGTTCTAGACCAAAAGGGGTACCAAAGAGACCAAATAATATCATACAGATCACTTTACAAACGTTATACAACATGAAAAAAAAATTCTCATACACTCCCTTCACAACTTCATTCTACAACATGCGAGTATAAACAAATTGACACTAAACCAGACATCTCTTACAAACTTTGAATATACAATCTTAAAATAGAACATTGAAAATGAGGCTTGTAGTAATCCTCAACACTTGAAACTTGAAATGAGAAAACATATAGAGAAGCTGAAATTATCCCCCAATCAACAACATTACATCATCAAATGTGGAGAAATGCAGAACATTTCTGTGACTATTTCTTACTGCAACAACACTATACTATTATCTTC
Organism: Sequoia sempervirens; assembly: GCA_007258455.2. Lineage (NCBI taxonomy): Eukaryota > Viridiplantae > Streptophyta > Pinopsida > Cupressales > Cupressaceae > Sequoia > Sequoia sempervirens. Next base: position 21,024,717 of record VDFB02281492.1, on the reverse strand, counting down.
ACTTTGCTAGCTTTGGAAGCTTCTGCGGTAACTTCTACACTTTGAAATTATAAACATACATACTTCACACCTGAATCTAACTAACCTCCAAACTATAAGGCCATTTCCTCAAATGTGGAGTCATGCAGAGCATTCTCCTAAGGTTCTTTAGTGTAACTTCCCATACCTTTTACTGTTTGAAACTTTACATACTTTATTTCATATCTTATATGCAATGTTTTACAAGGATAGTGAATACAACATTCACAACACCATACACAACAATCACATCTCTCGACTTTCATTACCATGTCCTTCATTTCACAACACTTCTGATCATCACTTCTTTTTCTGCTCCTTTGGGCTCTTACACTTATGAAATCACTAATCACCACCTTGTTTACATCACATGCGCCCTTCCACAAGACAACTCTATTGACATCAATGACAACACATACAACAAATATGTTCATACTAAGGTATAGATATTCAATAATTGTTTTTCACAAGATGATTGAGGATGTAAAATTCATGATACAAAAGGATGAATGAGACTTTGGATAATGTTGTAGATTCTCTAACTAAGCTAGTGAGTGTGGATAAGTTATGTTAGTGCAAAGAGGCTATGAGCATTTCACTCTCTAGCATCTATTTTATCTTATGCTCCCTATTTTATCTTTGTAATGTAAATATCAAGTGGAAGAATGTTAATATTAGTTGTGTTATTCACCTCAAAAATCTTGAGGGTCAATTCTACTTAGTTAATCAAATATGACATCTAGTGTTTGAAATTAGCAAATGTTGTATTTCATTTATAAATTTCATGGATTGGTAAAATGGGGTGTCCATGTGAGGGTGGGAATATTATTTTTAATTATTATTTGTTTCCCAATTACTTGACAACATTATTGCAAGAATGCATTGAATGGGAGAGTTACATAGGAAATGTCAAATGTGAGAGATAGTGGAGCATCCTCCTTATTTAGTTGGCGGGGTGTAATTAGTGCTTCTTAGGGGAGTTTTTATGAGTTACTATTGATCATCATGGTTACTTTAGTCAAAGATGGTTATATGTATAGTTAATTTATATTTTTTTGGTCACTATCATGTAATGGGTTGTTGAATTTTTTCAATGGTATTTTGAGATTGTGTTTAGACTTATGGTATTATTTTTAGGGTGGTTTTTTTGGGCCTCCTTAAGTTTAAATATTGAAGGCTTTGCAAGTAGGATGTATTATGTCATCTAGAAGTAAGTTTACTCTGTTGGAATGTTATCAAATTGAAAGGAGGAGTTGACCTACTCTTTGCTTGAGATTAAATACAAGTGTTGGATTTTCCTATCTAATAGGGTTTTCTCCATACATATTAATATTTTTGTATTTTTTATTCTTTTTAATACTTTTTTTGTTTTTGTTTATGATATAACACATATATTAATTGAGATTTGATTGTGAAATGTTAATGTTCTTGTTACCTTGTTTCTCAATAACAAGAAATATGATGCTAAAAATAAAAATAAGAAAAACTTAAAATAGAATCCAAACAAAATGAAAAATAAAGCTAAAAAATCATGAGGTGAATCAAATAGAATTATGTTTTAATAAAAAAATGGTTACTCTTCCCCCACTTATATTGTTTTTAATCTTTTTATAAGACCAAAAACTTCTTGAAAATGGAAGTGTGATCCATATTAAATGAAAAATTACCTGAGAAACGTAAAATTAAATTGTAAACTGAATTTATCTAAAAAGATAAGTTAAGACACTAAAAGTAATGAAAATACTGATCTTAATTAATTAATAATGAAATACTTTCAAGGTAAACTAATGTTTATAATTGGTTGTTTGAGTTTTCTAATGTACCAATAGATTCAGTGCACCATTAATTAATACAGATATATCAACGTACCCAGTTTCATATAAATATATATTCGTGGTCCACAGACAGTCTCCATAAAAGAAAATACATATACCTATCATGAACACTACCGTAAAACGTATACAAACGAGGTGAGCCACCTACGCATCAGCACGTTGAATTTTCATTTAGTCTTGAACCTCTTCTCCCTCACATCCACCCCGTATGCTGCTGCTCCTTCCCTCCCTTTTCTTCTTCCCCATGCCCATGCCTGGCCTGCCTCCCTTCTCCGTCAGGAAAACTATGCTCAAAATCTCTTTGTCGTGGTAAAGGACCAAATTTCTTTTCTCCTGAATCAAATTCTGTGGATTCCGCCTGTACAGCTGGGAATTCTATGGACAATGGCATATCTTCACACTTTGTTTGTATCCTGTGCTTGAATTCTCCATGATGGCAACCACAGGGACACCCAAGCCTCAAACGTCTGTTTCTTTCTCCCTGGAAAATTCCATCGTTTCCCCTCAGATGGGGTCTCTCCAGAGGCAGAGTTTCTTTGGCTATTTCATTGAACTCCTCCTTCTCACATGGCTCAAGAAGATGGACGCTTTGCTCTTTCTGTCCAAGCTTCCCCTGCTTGGCCACCACCGTTTCTTTTTTGAAGACAATTCGACGATCCTTTAAACCTGAAAGGCACAGAACAACATAAATAAATATCAGAGCTGATGCAGTGCGACAGCTCGCCATTACAGAAGAAACTGTGTCAATATAAATGCTTCCTCAGGCCAAATATATAAACGGCGAGCGTTCGTCGTTTTGGACTTGTGTGAGTGAAAACAGCACGCCGCTTTCACAGATTACTCTGAGTTAAAGAATATGTGTGGATTGTGGATTTGAGAAGCCTCTAAGGGCACGTCTTTTTTTTAATTGAATATTTATTGTTAGCAGTCTTATTACAGACGTTGATTTGGACTTTTATGGCATGTGGATCAACGTTTTAATAATGAATTATTGAAAAATTCTGAGTTTTTTTTTCCCTTTCTGTGCGCGGGGGTAGGTTTCTGCACTACTTATTAAAAAATTTGGAGACGCCATAGTGCTGATAAAGTCACGAGTACTTGAAGATTTAAATAAAAGTTGAAATTTAAATGAAGATGGAAACTTTATATTAAAAAAGGGATACTTATCACAATTGAATACGTATCTTTAATCAATCTAAAAGTTCTATTAAAAATGTATTTTAAATGTTGGAAGTGGGTTTTATTAGGAATTTGAGAGGTGCATTAATGATTATTATTGTAGAAGATTGATGTCAAAGTTATGAAAATTTATATTTATAATGATGAAGAATGTAGAATCGGTGTATTTTTTGTATTTAATTTTGAGTTTCATTTAGAGGAATGCCCATTTATATAGTTACAAATGGTATATTTTTGTGATAAGGTGGGCTCACATACTTAGCCTTGCTTATACCCAACCCCATGCTTAAACCATTTATCCTTGTGTTTATCTACACATAGACCTTGTCCAATTGGCTTATCTATCTAGTTCTGATAATTAATCTTATTTTAATTCAATCCAATTCAATCCATCTCAAATATATTGATCCAACCTAGTTGTCTTATTAGGTCATGTTAATTTCCGTGAGGTCATCCTCATAGCCACAGTCTTGATCCACTTAATTGTAAAAAATAAAACCAAACATTTAGTTAACTAACCCCATTTGACACTTTGTTCCCAAGTCAACTTTATACAAATCTTCATACTTTGGTGTTATGCAGGCTATGAATAAAAATATATTCATTTCATTTATTTTGAAAATCTTATCTCATATTATTATAACTCATCCACCGTTGAAATCATTGATTATAACAAAAATAATATTCCGCATTTTATTCTAATTTGGAAAGGAATCTATTATATTTGATCACACTTATCATAGCACATGTTAATTTCATAGCTATTCTTGAATTCATGCACATTTTTGAAGCTCAATGTCTGTCAAGTTATGAAAGGAAAAGTTGTAGAGATAATAAACAATTTCCACATAACATGTCATGAGAGAGAAATATGTAAACTTTATATTAAAAAAGGGATACTTATCACAATTGAATACGTATCTTTAATCAATCTAAAAATTCTATTAAAAATGTATTTTAAATGTTGGAAGTGGGTTTTATTAAGAATTTGAGAGGTGCATTAATGATTATTATTGTAGAAGATTGATGTCAAAGTTATGAAAATTTATATTTATAATGATGAAGAATGTAGAATCGATGTATTTTTTGTATTTAATTTTGAGTTTCATTTAGTGGAATGCCCATTTATATAGTTACAAATGGTATATTTTTGTGATAAGGTGGGCTCCCATACTTAGCCTTGCTTATACCCAACCCCATGCTTAAACCATTTATCCTTGTGTTTATCTACACACAAACCTTGTCCAATTGGCTTATCTATCTAGTTCTGATAATTAATCTTATTTTAATTCAATTCAATTCAATCCATCTCAAATATTGATCCAACCTAGTTGTCTTATTAGGTCATGTTAATTTTCGTGAGGTCATCCTCATAGCCACAGTCTTGATCCACTTAATTGTAAAAAATAAAACCAAACATTTAGTTAACTAACCCCATTTGACACTTTGTTCCCAAGTCAGCTTTACACAAATCTTCATACTTTGGTGTTATGCAGGCTATGAATAAAAATATATTCATTTCATTTATTTTGAAAATCTTATCTCATATTATTATAACTCATCCACTGTTGAAATCATTGATTATAACAAAAAAAATATTCTGCATTTTTACTCTAATTTGGAAAGGAATCTATTATATTTGATCACACTTATCATAGCACATGTTAATTTCCTATCTATTCTTGAATTCATGCACATTTTTGAAGCTCAATGTCTATCAAGTTATGAAAGGAAAAGTTGTAGAAATAATAAACAATTTCCACATAACATGCCACGAGAGAGAAATATTTAAACAAGTATTTAGAATCCACCATGCAACAGAATTGAAAAACATACCATCAAGATAATACAAGATATACCTTAAGAAAACTAGATCATGAGGAAAAATCCAACATCAAAAACATCCATGCTCAGTGTATTATTCAACTATAAAATTTACGATACACTTATAAAGTCTCCATAAATATAAGTCTAAAACATCAAGCTCCTTCAATGCATCCTCCATGTGTCCAATCATAATGGGTAAACATGCAATTACACATCTCATGTCATGTGTGACATATGGAATCTATAGGGGAGCTCAATACATATTTAACAACAAACCTCAATGTAACCACTCATGATTTCTTTTTGTAGAAAAAATATTGCACAAAACCACCAAGTGTTATTACATAAATGATGTGCCTAATACCATGAGCTTACAAAACCATGTCCCTTTATTTATTTTTGGTACCAAGTTTTCCCTTTTTATTAATAAGTCTTCCTAGTATTGAACATTTTCTCAATGTGCAACCCATATTAAATATTTATATCAATATTGCATACATCATACAAAGTGGCCCAATAATCTCTAATACATGTGATGCATGCATCCCTAGATTTCTTAGGTGCACTGCAAATAAGTATTAATTTTTCACCATGAACATTATGCAAGGTGTACAATGCACCTTTTCCTAAAATTTTCCCACTTGAATACTTTGTATAAGGGTTCCAAAATAATCTCGAACATCAAGGCAACAATTGATAAATCCAACATGTATAATCAAGATATTTAAGTGCTCCATGTGCTCCATCAAGATAGCTAAAATAATAACCAAGGTAGCCACCATTAGAAATAAGACTTCTCATCCTCCATCATGGTGATGCACAAAAAATAATATCCAATAAAAAATATGCATCACTAACTATTACATACAAGCATGAGTCCTCCCTCAACTCGATATCCAAACACAAAATTTAAATCCAACATGGTAAAAAATATGCTTAAGTAACTACGAAAAAAGACCACATGAATGTGATATAGGAAAAATGGATCTAAGCTCTATAGCACACCTTGTCCTATATCACAATAGAAAATATGGAATAAAATTGATCTCAAACATCCACTTGGCTAAAAACCTCAATGGAAGAGCCAGAATGGTAGATCAAGGTTTTAGTCCCTTTAGGAAAAATGCATGTGATTTGATCTAATTTGAAATTGATTTATTTCAGTAGTGTAAAGATGTACCTAGGTTAACTATGAAAATATAGCAAAATTCTATGATTTCATGGAAACACAAAACTAAAAGATAGAAATAAAATTCAAAATAAAAGAGTGCAAAGATAGAGGAATTTGGAATATAAATCTGAGGTTGAAATGGCTAGACGAGGGCGCTAGCACCATAGACCTAGAAATGTAGAGACTCAAAATAAGGATTCAAATATTTGTTGGCCCCTTTTTGTAGGTTCTCCTCCTTTGGACTTAGTGTTGAAACCTTGTCTATTAGTTTTAAATTCCACTTTCCCTAATATGTTGACTTGTAGGACTTGAATGCTTGAATGAGCAAATAGGTCTTCAATCCTCATCCAATCCAGTTCAGATCTATAACCTACAAATAAAGAAGAGAGGAAAGAGTTGTGTCATATAGTGGATTGTCTAAGTCAAGCCCTATTTTGGTATTTCTACCTCCACAATAGCTAAGATGATGTAAAAGAGAGCTTACCCTTAGTAGGATAGAGGCTAAATGATAAAAAAGTGACAAATTAACAATTTCCTCAACTCACCACTTAGATCTATATTCCTTGATGGACTAGAGGAATTTTACTCATCACCTTCGAAGAGAAATTGATGTTTGATTTGAAGTCTTGAAAGTGTTAGTACTCAAAAAATAAATAGACATGAACATCAACAAACTCACATGAAAATATGATGCATTGATAACATGATTCTTGATGGAAATAATGTTGCTATAATTATACTAATTCTTCTCTTGATTACTCAATTGCTCAATTCAAACTACTAGGATTGCATCTCAAAATTTCTAGTCTTTCAAATGATGAAAAAGAATTGTATTTATATGCAATTCCTTAATTTCTCACAAATTAATTACTAACAACTGAAAAATGATTCTAAATTTCTAAATGTTAAAATGATGACATCATCATATTTTAATTGGGACAAAAATAGGCTAGATAGGGGTGCTAGTGCCCTAGTTTAGACCTATTTTGGGGCTTTAAGTATTGGTAAATAAATATTAATTATTAAATACCAATTTAAATTTAAATTTTCTAAATATTATTATAAACAAGAAAATTAAAAGCATAATTGGGTCTAGGCACATAAGGGGGAGCTAAACCTAGTGTGAAATTATCAAGGGTGTGAACCTTCAATTTTAAGATGTTCTATGGACTTCTCTTGCACTCTTAGGGTTTTTCACCTAAAAGGAGAGAGATAGAACCCAAAACTTGAGGCGGTACACTCAAAATAAGGAATGTATGATGTAATTATGACTAAATGAAATGATATAAATACAACTAAGTGATGAGATTGATTTATTATGAATGCAAAACTAATGAAATATGCAATGTTTGAAAACATAGTGTGATATGTAGAAAATGAGCTAAAAATATAAATAAATGCAAACAAAACCGAATGAGATTGAACAAAGTGCACTTGGAAATTGAATGCTAATCTTGGAAGGTTTTGGAAACTGGAAAAAATCATTGTTGATCACCAGCGGGACTCATTCACCACTGATAGCAAATCAATCCTCCTACTGGTAAAATGACCTGAAACTACTTTCTGATTGTCGAAAATTGAATTATGACAAAATCAAATTTTCCAGCTATAGGTGGGACTCATTCACCATTGATGGTGAATCAATCCTCCTACAAAATTATGCAAATTCAAAGGTTAATTCTGTAGGTCCAGATCTGCACTTGTCTTCTTGTCGGGTTGACAAATTCAAATCTGTAGAAAACGGGTTGTATGTTGTCTCCAAGCTTGAAGAAGGGTTTGGTTGACTTGAAACACTTTTATGACTTGTTGACCACTTTCCAACACCTATTTATTTGCCAAATCTACCTACAAGACTTGCAAACACACATGCAAAAAGGGGGAAAATGGTTAAGGGTTAGAGTATAGGGATTTTCCTTGGTCAAATCCCACTTTGGTAATCAAACCCTTGATAAAGAAATGAAATGAAAACAAGAAAGGAATGATGAATAAACAACATAAAAGTGTCCTATACTCACCAAAAACTTGTTATAGAAATCTAAAGATATGTCAATGGCTGCTCCAAGATGCTTGATAGATGCTTGATTGAATGATGCTTTGATAGATTGAATGCAAGAATGCTAATTGATGTTGAATGAGAGAATGAGATGAATGGGGGTTGAAATGGATGAAAAAACACTTATTTATACACACTTATACCCTAATTACCCAATAATACAATATCACAGGCTGACATAAGGTCTTAATGAATAAAAATCCAAAAGAAATTTTGGATTATTTTCAATTTGGAGCCATGAGGGACTCATTCGCCACCCATGGAAAATGGGTCCCACTATAGACTTGTAAGTGGGTGTCAGGAATTATGTCAAGTATTTAATGTTGTTTGTCGGGTTTGAATTCAAAAATAAAATTAATTAAGGACTATAAGTGCATAAAGGGGCCAAATAAAGCATAAGAAAGGTGTAATTGGTGATAACAAGCCTAGAAAAGCATGAAATCTTGTTACAAGACTTTACAACACTTTGAAATAGGACTTGATAAGTGATAAAAAGGTGATATTTAGATGAATTATAATGAGAAGAGTCTAGAAAAGTGTAGAAATGTGTTACAACACTTCACAACACCTTCACAAGACATCATAATTTGAATATTTAAGACATAATGTGAATGCAAAAGTTAAATTACAACATTAAACCAAAGAAAAATGAACCAAGAATCATGAGAGAAAGACCTAAATGACCATGAAAATTTCAATGATCCATTTTTCTATTGTACATTTAGACCCTACTTTAGTGAGAGGATGAACTTGCTTCAAACTCACACTCAAGTAACCATGCATATTGAGAGGGATCCAAATGCACTTATGCTAGCAAGATGCAATAAAAATGATCAAGAAGGATGATCAAGCCCACAGGATGAAGAACCCATGGAAAATTAAACATAAGAACAAAGGAACATATGTGTGAAGGAGGAAGAGAGAAGGAAGAGGAAAAGGAAAAGTTGGATCAAGCTTCGATCATTTGTCCAACTAGTTGTGGATCAGACCTAGGCTATTTGTCCAAAAAATGAAATGCATACTCACTCTGGGGCAATAGAACTCATGGCGGTATGCTAGGTGAGAAGGCCCAAAAGGTGAGAAACTTACACTTAGGTGGTATGTACTCACCAACACATAGGTGGCTATGGGGAAAGCCGTGTCATAGAATGGGCTTCCCACTCAACCATACTAAAGATATACCTCCTGATAACTTTAACAAGGTGCCACAAAGGAAAATTTTGGTTCGTTCTTGATGAGACAAGGAAAGTTTTGTATGCTTAGAACTCATGAACAAACAAGATGGTAACATAGGCATGCAAGTTGCACTATGCAAGGTGGCCATATGAATACAAAATGTAAAATGAAAAAGAAATGTTCTGTGCCATGGTCCCTTGTCATTTTCATGGCCTTTTAGGTCTTGTTTCATGGTATTTGATATGTTTTGCCTTGATTTTATGTTGCTACATGGCTTGAACATGCATATTTAGGTACTAAAATTCAAATAACGATGTCTTGTGAAGATGTTGTGAAGTGTTGTAAGACATTTCTACATTCTTCTAGACTCTATTAATTACAATTCACCTAAAAATAATATTTTCACACATCATCAAGTCCTATTTTGAAGTGTTGTAAAGTCTTGTAATAATATTTCACACTTTCCTAGGCACAACTTCACTATTTATCTCTTCTTATGAGTTAATTGACCCCTTTATGCCCTCATATGCTTTAATTAAGTGTATTTTTGGATATTATCCTGACAAACAACATTAAATGAAACATATTTCACAACACTTGTTTTTAGGTCCTAGGTGGGACCCATTCACCATGGGTAGCGAATGAGTCCCCCTTGGCCCCAAATTCAAAATATTTCAAATTTCTTTTCGGTATTTTATTAAAAATCACTTGATGTGGGCCTGTGATGAGGTATGAATGGTAAACTACGACACAAGATTGTATAAATAAGTGATTTTCACCTCATTTTACAACCTCTCACTCAATTATTCAACCTCCTCATTGATTCATGCAACCTTATTCACACATCTAAGCATTTAAGCATTCTACAACATTAATTGAAGCAACATTCAAAGTACTTTGAAGCATCCATTGACATTACTTCAGACTTGCAAGATCAAGTGTTTGGTGAGTATTTATAATTATGAATGCTATATATTCATCATTCTCTTTCATTTCATTATCTTTTTAAGGGTTTAATTATTAAAAATGGGGTTTGACCAGGGCAAACCCCTATTCATTAACCCTAATCATTTTTCCCCTATTGCATGTTTGTTTGCAACTCTTTGTTTGTAGATTTGATAGGTTATTAATTGTTGGAGATTTATTTTCATGTGAACTAAGTGCTTCAAGTTAACATAGGTCAAATTCAAGCTTGGAGAGAGATATTTGACCATTTTCTGTAGATTTGACTTCGACAACCCGACAAGCAGACATTTCCAGATTTGGTGTTGCAAAGTTGTCTCCTAGTCTTTCAAAAATTTGGGAGAGGACTAATTTTCCACCTATGGCGAATGATTCCTACCTTAGGATTGGAAACTTGAGTTTTGTCAGATTTCAGATCCCGACTATTAGAAACCAACTCCCAACAGTTTTTCATCAAGAGGAGGACTAATTCGCCACCGGGCAAATGAGTCCCACTGTGAAAAATTAGTGAAATTCACCAGCATCTAGAATACTCCAAATTCATCACATTTCATCTAGGTACACTAAGATTCTTCTCTTCTCTTTCTGTTTTGCATATTTCTTCCATTTTCTTCATTTTCTACATATCACAGTGTGTTTTCAAACATAGCTTAAGTTGCACTTTTGCATTCATTTGAATCCATTTAAATTAGTTAATTGCATTTAGATTATTTCATTTAGGCATAATAACATCACACATAACATTAATTGAATGAACCTCCTGCATTTTTGAGTCCCTACTTCTCTCCTTTTAGGTGAAAAACCTTAGAAGAGTTAGAGTTGCACCTAGGGATTGAAAATTTGGTGAACCTAACTTTTGAACACTTTAAATTTCTGATTTAATTCTCATATTGTATCCTAGTTTACATTTTCATTAGCATTCAATTAGGTCATTGTTTTGTTATTGCATTCTAGAACTTTCATATTGCATTAGTGAAATGATCATTTAGGTTTCATTTTTGCATTGCATCTCTTTGAAAAATCCAAAAAATCTGCATTTTTCATCTATGCTTGCATTCTGTAGAACATTTAAATCATCCTCAAAATTCTGAAAAATACAAAAAAATTGCATCTTGTGACTCATTCGCCACCCTGAGTGAATTAGTCCCTCTGCACATTTTAGACAACATTTCACACATCTTTTTGGCATTTTCCTGCATTTTTGTTTTTGTAATTTGTTGTTTGTTACAGTTAGTAGTCTTTCTGTTATTTGCATTTAAACATCTTAGCTTAGCTTTCATTTTCATTCACCCTTCCTTTGTGGTACTTGTATGAGTGTTTGGTATCCTATTGATAATACTTTAGTGAGAAGAAGTTCTAGACTCATGGCATCCCACGATAGCACTTTCATTGTAGACCTTGGGATCTCATGAGCTCCTACTCCTAGTATGTACAATGGTGCATTAGGAATTGATCATACCACTCCCATGCCTTCACCCTTCCATCCCGTAAATGTTGACACAAAAAACAATTATCTTCCCCAATACAAGGTCATTAGTATTCATGAAGAATTTTCACATTTACAACAAGGCTTGTCACTTGAAAACATTTCCCAAATTTCCATACCTGCTATTGATAATCTTCATCATTTGATTGAAAGTGATGATGGCTTGCAAGTGTTGAAGAAAATTGCTGAGATTTACAATAAACATGCGTCTTCCAATACCCAATCTACAAACATTCTTGTAAGACAAGGAGGACCTTCCATTCCTCCCACTTGAATCATAGCTTCCATTCCAACTTATACCAATCCACAAGTCACTACAACAATGCAACAGGTTAGTTATATGGATCATTCCTTTACCATTCCACCTAACATTCCTACCTCTCTTGTGGCATCGCAAGTCCCTTCCACCACCTTCAAACCTTAGTATTCCTTTCACTTCACCTCAAATCCCTTACACTCCATCACCATTTTCTCTTCCATCTCAATCTATATACCCCAATCCCATTATTACACAACTCCTTACTACCGTTTCTTCCATGCAACATCAACTTTCAAACATTAGCCAAGGTCAATCTGCCCCACCCACATATCATTTTCATAGTAGTCCATTATCCTTAGAAATCTTACATATCCTAATGCCATAAGGGATAGAAATGCCTTGGTTTGAGAAATAAGGAGGAAAATGAGACCCTCTCAATCATTTTAATGCTTACAAAACTTTATGTAGTGATTTTGTCCTTGATTAGAGACTTCTCACCAAAATTTTTCCAAGAACCTTGAAAGATACTGGGTTAGAATGGTTTTCCAACTTGCCTAATCATTCCATCCATTCCTTCAATGAACTTGTTGATGCTTTCATAAGTAACTTCCAAGTTCACATGACACCTAAGAAAACAATGGTTGATCTCATGTGATGTAGACAAAACATAGATGAAAAAGTTACGGATTTTATCTCATGATACCAAGCCTTGTATGCCCAAATTGATGTTACATCTGTAAAAGATGTTTCTCAAAAACTTACACACACATCTTCAAGATAAGCTAACTATGATGAAATTCCCTTTGTTTATGCATTTATGCACAACTTTGTGTGAATATCATAACTTAGTTTCAATTCATGATTCAAAATCGACTTCTATCCACCCTAACAAACCTGAACACAACAATAAAAAAAAACAATAAAAATCAAGCCTTTTGCAGACCAAATAGAGGCTTTTAACAATTTAATTTGCCTCCCCAACAACAACAACAACCAACCCAACAAAGTCAAAATCAAGTGGTAGCTATTAAGGCAGCGGTTCCTTTTCATTATGGGGACCCCAATAGACAATTTACTCCCCTACCTGACACCCTCCATAACACAATGAACCAATTGATTAAAAAATGCATGCTCACTTTACCACTCATTCACCCACTTGATCCAAATTAGCCATTACCAGCCACATTCAAACCTAACGCTTATTGTCATTTTCATTGCTAAAATAGACATGACATTGAACATTGCAAGTGTCTAAAACATTTAGTTCAAGGCCTCTCTGATTCAAGACATTTAACCATTTCGGGTGTTAATGATCAAGGAAACACGTCCATTGCACCCCCTAACCAAAATTTAAAAATCTTCACCAATCCTATGCCTAAACACACTACTTCATTTGTTAAGGCTAGTGAACCTTCCAAACCTAATGTAATGATTGTTGATACAAATCCTGAACATGTTAAAAATACACTTGTTACCCAAGAAGATCCTATGGAAATGGTAGTTGCGATAGACGTTATCACTCGAAAGGGCCAAACCTATAAATCTCTTGATATCACTTTTTCTACTAAAGATATATTACAAAAATTTCCTGATGGTCCTCTCTACATAGCTGGCAGAATCTATGATAAGCCCACTAATGGGATATTAATAGATCCCACTTGTGGTGAGAACATGATCACAAAAGAGTTTCTTGTATTACATGAACTATATCAAGATGATTATAATAAATCAACTGCATGGATCAAGACACATACTAGTTTTTCATGCCCTACGATTGGATCGATCACACTCCCTTTACAAATAGGACCTCAAACTTTGGATGTAACATTTTCAATTATTCCACAATCTGACCAATTTCATTTGAGGCTAGGCCACCCTTGGCTTCACTCAATGAAAGTAGTCTCATCAGTTGTTCACAAGTGTATGAAGTTTCCACATGGAAATGAGGTATTCACTGTACACCATAGTGGATTTAATCCTTTGTCTTCCAAAGGTAATTTTTCCCTAGAAGTCTTTTGGCCTTAACCCATGGAATCCATTACACCTCAAAAGGACTTCTTTTTCATAGCATATCAAAAGTTCAAAGCCAAGAAAATAGACGAATTATCTCTTTGTGGCATGTCCCCATCCACTTCTGCACCTCCCATCATAGATGAAACCATACTTCAACCTGAATCAGACATAGAACAAGCCATACAACCTTCTGAACAACCACTCTTAGACATTTCTCTGCCATTGTCTAAATGACCACAAGAAATTGAAACTAATTCTCTCATACCTCCTTGCATTAAACAAGTAGACAAAGATAAAGAGAAAGTGATTGATCCGTCTTCTTCAGCTTATTCTATTCTTCCTTGTTTGGAAGTCAAAGAACCTATGATGACTCAATCCACTCCTACACCTCAACAACTACAAAACTGTATTAACAGAAATCGTGCCGCTAGGGAACGTCAGTGTCCTCTTCGTCTCCTTTCTCATCAATATGGCATAGAAGAAAAAAAATACAATCCATCTCCTCCTTTGATAGAAGCAATAGATGACCACCCTATATTTCCTGCCACATCATCTGATAATCCAATCCAACCTTCACAACAAATTAAGCCAATTTAGTAGCCAAAAAATTTGATACATCTGTCTTTAGAAATCACCCTTTGTCCTCCTGTTGTCATTAATCTTGATGATGATGATGATGTGGAGATTGCCAAAATTGATGACAAAATATACAATAATTTAAATTCTTTGTTCTCATCCACAATGAGCTTTAAAGATATATCCTCTTCATCAAGTGAAGAACCTAGTACCACTCCTAGTTCAACACTTGCAATTCTACCTTTGGACAGTCAACTGCCCTTACATTACACTAAACAAGATTGGGAGGTGGATGACTTGTTAGATGGTTGACTTGCATTCACCTTGCTAGGCCTTTTTTTTTCTTGTTTCTTTTATGTGTGTCTTGTGTTCCCTCATGACGTGTGTTTGATGTTTCCCTTCTTTGTATACTTCTATTCATACCTCAATTCTTCCAATTGCTTGTCTTTTTCTCTTTTCTTTTCTTTTGTGTTTTCTATTTGGGGATGATGCAAAGCGTCGAGATGCCCTATGTCTCTTCCATGTTGACCCAAAAGGTCCTTGTATTTTTCTCTTTTCCTTTCTTTTGTGTTTTCCATTTAGGGATGAGACAAAGCATAGAGACACCCTATGTCTCTTCCATGTTGACCCAAAAGGTCCTTGTCTTCGCTTTTTGTTTTTTGTTTTCCTTTTTGGGATGATGCAAAACATTGAGACCAAAATTTCTCCTTCATATTGACTCAAAAGCTTTTTCCTTTTTCATTTAATTTTCGCTCATGTTTTCCTTTTGGGGATGATGCAAAGAATTGAGGCCACAATGTCTCTTCCATTTTGACTCAAAATGAACTTTCTTTTTCCTTTTTTTTTCTCTCTTTGTGTCGTTCTTCTAGTTCTATGTGTATTTGGGGGATGATGATAGTTCTGAGCTCTTTCATAAAAACATTGTAGTAATGAACATACTGACCCAAAATCCATAGATCCCTTATGTGTTTGGTATGCTTTCTTTCCTGGGGGGCAACTCCCTTTCTTTGTTTCTCCTTGAAATGATGAAGCCTACTTTCAAAACATATGACTTGGCATAGGGATTTCTAAGTTGGCTCTTGTGTCTTACTTTCTTTTCTTCTCCACTTTCAAGTAATTTCTCACAACATGATGTGTAGCAATTCCTTTAAAGTGGGGGGGCATACATTACCATAATTCATTTGGATTCTTGATTCCTAGTGTAGCCTTGTCATTTTTGTGATGTGTTTGTTACTTTGTGGATGACATTGGGTGTGATGTCCTTCATAAGTGTGATCTATCCCAACATATTACATTCCTCTTGGTGGTTTGATGCGATGCACTACATCCCCTAAGTTGTGAATATACTATTCTATGATTGGTCCTCTCCTGAAGACATTAGAAACAATGTTCCTTAAGTGACTGACCTTGCATAAACTAAATAAGACTCCTTTGAACATTCCTTCACATTACATTTTTGCATTTTATATTTCTTGGCCACCTTGCATAAGACAACTTGCATTCTTGTAGTGTCGTATTGTTTTAACATTCACAATTCCTTTTGCTTTGTGGCACCTTAAATTTTTCAACGGGCATAACTTTAGCATGGTTGTGTGGGAAGCCCACCTAGTGGCATGACTTTTCCCCTAGCCACTTTCGTGTTGTTCGTGAGTGCATACCAAGTAGCGTATGTATCTTACTTGTTTTTGGGCCTTCTCACCCTTAGAAAACTAGTTCTATGGCCCCAGAGTGAGTACATTTGGGTTTTATCACGCCCTAGAGTGAGAACACATTCTCTTTTAGCCTAGATCTTATCCACAACTAGTTGGATTAGTGATCGAAGCTTCATTCAATTCATCTCAAAACTTGTGTGTTCCTTTGTTCTTATGCTTATTTTTCAATGGGATCTTCATTATGGGGGCTTGATCATCTCTTTTGATTGTTGTATTCCATCTTGCTAATGTAAGTGCATTTGTACCCTGTCCTTAATGTTCATGGCTACTTTAGTGTGAGTTTGAAGCAAGTTCATTCTCTCACTAAAGTTGGGGCTAAATGTACCATATAAAAATGGTCCCTTGTCATTTTCATGGTATTTTAGGTCTTGTTTCATGGTATTTCATATGTTTTACATTGATTTTAAGTTGCTACATGGCTTGGACATGCATATTTAGGTACTAAAATTCAAATAATGATGTCTTGGGAAGATGTTGTGAAGTGTTGTAAGACATTTATACATTTTTCTAGACTCTATTAATTACAATTGACCTAAAAATAATCTTTTGACACATCATCAAGTCCTATTTTGAAGTGTTGTAAAGTCTTGTAGTTTAAGGTTTCACACTTTCCTAGGCACAACTTCACTATTTATCTCTTCTTATGAGTTAATTGACCCCTTTATTCCCTCATATGCTTTAATTAAGTGTATTTTTGGTTATTATCCTAACAAACAACATTAAATGAAACATATTTCACAACACTTTTTTTAGGTCCTAGGTGGGACCCATTCACCATGGGTAGCGAATGAGTCTCCCTTGGCCCCAAATTCAAAATATTTCAAATTTCTTTTCGGTATTTTATTAAAAATCACTTGATGTTGGCCTGTGATGAGGTATGAATGGTAAACTATGACACAATATTGTATAAATAAGTGATTTTCACCTCATTTTACAAACTCTCACTCAACTATTCAACCTCCTCATTGATTCATGCTACCTTATTCACACATCTAAGCATTTAAGCATTCTACAACATCAATTGAAGCAACATTCAAAGTACTTTGAAGCATCCATTGACATTACTTCAGACTTGCAAGATCAAGTGTTTGGTGAGTATTTATAATTATGAATGTTATATATTCATCATTCTCTTTCATTTCATTATCTTTTTAAGGGTTTAATTATTAAAAATGGGGTTTGACCAAGGCAAACCCCTATTCATTAACCCTAATCATTTTTCACCTATTGCATGTTTGTTTGCAACTCTTTGTTTGTAGATTTGACAGGTTATTAATTGTTGGAGATTTATTTTCATGTGAACTAAGTGCTTCAAGTCAACATAGGTCAAATTCAAGCTTGGAGAGAGATATTTGACCATTTTCTACATATTTGACTTCGACAACCTGACAAGCAGACATTTCCAGATCTGGTGTTGCAGAGTTGTTTCTTTGTTTTTCATAAATTTGGGAGAGGACTGATTTTCCACCTATGGAAAATCAGTCCCACCTTAGGACTGGAAACTTGAGTTTTTCTTAGATTTCAGATCTTGATTGTCAAAAACTAGCTCCCGACAATTTTTCATCACGATGAGGACTGATTCGCCACCTTGGGCAAATGAATCCCACTGTGAAAAATTAGTGAAATTCACCAGCATCCAAAATACTCCATATTCATCACATTTCATTCAAGTGCACTCAGATCCTTCTCTTCTCTTTCTATTCTTCATATTTCTTCCATTTTCTTCATTTTTGCATATCATAGTGTGTTTTCAAACATATCTTTAATTGCACTTTTGCATTCATTTTAGTCCATTTAAATCAGTTAATTATATTTATATTATTTCATTTAGGAATAATAACATCACACATAACATTAATTGAAAGAACCTCCCACATTTTTGAGTCCCTACTCTCCTTTTAGGTGTAAAACCCTAGAAGAGTTAGAGTTGCACCTAGGGACCAAAAATCGACGGTTCATGTTCAAATGAGTCTTATTAAGTTCATGAAAGGTTTTCAACTTAGGGCATTGTGCCTAATGTCTCCAAGAGAGGACCAATTAAAGAATATAATACTCACATCTTAGGGGATGTAGTGCATTGCATGAAGCCACTAAGAGGAATGTAATATGCTAAGAGAGATCACGCTTATGAAATAAATCACACCCAATGTCATACACAAAGTAACAAACACATCATATGAAGTGACAAGGTTGCACTAAGAACCAAGAATGCAAATGAATAATGCCAATGTATTCCCCCACTTTAAAGGAATTTCCACACATCGTTTTGTAAGAAATTACTTTAAAGTAGCAAAATAAAAAATGCAAAAAGAAAACAAGACATGAGAGCCAACTTGAAAAGCCCTTATTCCAAGTCATATGGTTCCAAGTAAGGCTTATTCATGTAAATGAAAAAGAAAACAAAAGAAAGGGGAGAGTTCCCCTTGAAAGGAACACGCCAAACACATAAGAGATCTATGGATTTGGATTCAATATGTTCATTGCTACAATGTTTTGATGAAAGAGATCAGAACTGTCACCATTCTCTGAATACATAGAATTGGAAGAATGACACAAAGAGAGCGAAAACAATAGAAAAATAAAGTCCATTTTGGGTCAACATGGAAGAGACATTGTGGTCTCAACACTTTGCATCATCCCCAAAAGGAAAAAAAAAGCGAAAAGAAAACAAAAAAGACAAAAGAAAAGAAAAATATTTTGGGGCTGAAACATGAAGGAGACATTTTGGTCTCGATTCCTTACGTCATCTCCAAAAGGAAAAACATACGCAAAATTGAAAAAGAAAATAGAAGGATCTTTTGGATCAACATTGAAGAGACATAGGGTGTCTCAATGATTTGCATCATCCCCCAAAAGGAAAAAGCAAAAAAGAAAAGGTAAAAATGTATGACATATAGAAGAATAGAGGTACAAATAGAAGAAGTGCACAAAGAGAGGGAGAACATCAAATACACATTATGGGGGAAAACGATACAAAAATACAAGCATACCAAAGAAAAGAAAAAGAAAAAGAAAAAGGAAAATGTAAAAGACTAGCAAGGAGAATGCAAGTCAACCATCTAACAAGTCATCTGCCTCCCAATCATGTTAAGTGTATTGTGGTCCTGGGCGATTGATTGTACAAAGGGAGAATTACAAGTTCAAACTAGGGGAAGTGCCAGGTTCCTCACTTGGTGTAGGAGATTTATTTTTTAAGCTCATGGAAGATTAAAATAAAGAATTTAGATTGTTATGCACCTCTTCATCAATTTTAGAGATCTCTTCATCATCATCATCAAGATTAATCATGGCGGGAGGATGGAGGGTAATTTATAATGAGGGATGTATCAAGAGTTGTGGTTTTTGTATCAGGTCATTTTATTGTGATGGTTGTAATGTAGTTTCATGTGGTGGGCCAGGAGGAGGAGGTTGGTCAGGTATTTCTTTTATCAAAGGTGGAGGTTGATTTTCCTTGTTTTCTTCCATGTGTGATTGATGAGCAAGGAGATGACGATGACGCCTACACTCCCTAGCATCAAAATTTTGTTTAATTCTACTTTGAAGTTGTTGAGGTGTAATAGTGGGTTGATCCACCATAGGATCCTTTTCTTCCCGAGGAGGAATGGAAGGAACCGAAGGAGATGGTTCAATCACTTTCTCTTTGGGTTTATAAACTTGTTTAATGTGAGGAGGCATGATAGGGTTGGTTTCATTATCTCATGGGAGTTTGGATTATGAAGGTGAAGTGTTAATTATTGGTTGCTCATGACGTTGCATTGTTTGTTCAGGTTCGGATTTAGGCTGAAGCATTTTTTCATCTAGGATGGGAGTAGTGGAAGTGGATGGGGACATGTGGTGAAGAGACAATTCAGTTATTCGATTGGCTTTGAACTTTTGATAGGAAATGAAAAAGAAGTATTTGTGAGGGGTTATGGGTTCCATAGGTTCAGGACAAAAGGATTCCAAGGAAAAATTACTTTTAGAAGATAATGGATTAAAAATTCAAACATTTATGAACAACCAAAGGAATAGCTTTCATTGAGCGAAGTGAAGCATGAACTAGCTATAGACAAAACTGATCCGATCGTAGGGACTACAAACCCAGTATGTGTTTTAATCCATGTGGTTGGTTTGTCATAATATTCTTGATAAAGATTATGTAATATTAAAACTTCTTTTGTGATCACATTCTTGCCACATGCAAAATTTATTAATATCCCCTTGGTGGGCTTATCATAGATGCGACCAGCTATGTAAAGAGGACCATTAGGAAGCTTTTAAGTATATCATGAGAAGAAAAAGTAATATCAAGAGATTTGTTAGTTGGGCCCTTACAAGGGATAACGTCTATCATACCCACAATTTCATCCATAAGATTAACATGGGTAACATGTGTAATAGAATCATGTTCAGTATTTGAATCAATATTCAACACATCAATATTTGAAGGTTCACTAGCTTTGACAAATGATATATTTTGTTTAGACATGGGCTTGGTAAAGATTTGTAAATTTTTATTGGGGGTCCAATGAACTTATTACCTTGATTATTGACATCCACAATGGACAAATGACCAGAATGAATGAGGTCTTTAACTAAGTGTTTGATACACTTACATTGTTCAGTGTCATGTCCATTTTGGTGATGAAAATGACAATAAAAATTTGGTTTAAAGGTGGGGGGTAAAGGCTTGGTAGTATCAAGTGATTTAATAGTGGGTAAAGTGATGATCAATTGTTGTAGCAATTGATTCATTGTGTTATGGAGAGTATCAAGTAAGGGGGTAAATTGTCTCTTTGGGTCCCCATAGGTAAAGGGAACCGCTACTTTAATAGCTTCCACTTGACTTTGAATAGGTTGAGTTGGTTGTGGAGAAGGGGGTTTGAACTGTAAGAAGCTAAGCTGTTTGGTTTTTTAAAGTTTTGCATGTTGTTTTGGTTGCTTTGTTCAGACTTCTAATCTCAACTAGAAGTGCAATTTGAATCACAAATAGTAACCGAGTTGTGAGAGTCACAAAGGGTTGTGCATAAATGCATGAAGGAAGGAAATTTCATCATGGTCGACCTATCCTAAATGTGAGTTTGCAAGTTTTCAGTAAACATCTTTTGGAGATGTGAATGAGGAATCTTGAAATCTACTTGAGCATATAATGACTGATAGCGTGAAATGAAATTAGTTACTTTTTCATCCACATTTTGTTTACACCTCATTAAATTAGCCATTGTCTTTTTGGGAGTCATATGGACTTGGAAATGACTTATAAAGGATTAAAAAATTTCATTAAATGGTCAGATGGAATGATTGGGTAAGTTTGAAAACCACTCCAATGCAGTGTACTTTAAGGTCCTCAGAATGTTTTTGGCTAATAGTTTATCGTCAAGGAAAAAGTCATTGCACAAGGCTATATAGGCATTAACATGATTAGTAGGGCATCCTTACCTCCGTACTTCTTGAACCTAGGCATCTCAATTCCTTGTGTAATTTGTGTTCTTAAGATCTCTAAGGATAATAGGCTACTACGAACATAGTATGTGGGTGGTGCGATTTGATTTTGGTTAATGGTGGATATTTGTTGTTACATGGAAGAAATAGTTTGAAAGAGTTGTGTAATGAGAGGGTCAGTGTAAGAGGTATGAGGAGGAAGGGAGAATGGTGATGGAGTGTATGTAATGTTAGGAGAAGTGAAGGGGACACTAAGAGGGGTGAAGGTGGTGAAGGATGGAACATTTGATGCCACAAAAGAACTAGGAATGCTAGTTGGAATAGTGAAAGGAGTCACATGAATAACCTATTGCATGGTTGTTGTAACTTGAGGCATGGTATAGGTGGGTATGGATGCTACGATTGAAGGAGCAGGAATGTGAGATCCTCCTTGGCTAACCATAATGCTTTCTAGTTGGGAAGTGGAAGGAACATGTTTGTTGTATATCTCAAAATTCTTTTCATAACTTGTAAGCCATCGTCACTTTCAATCAAGCAATGAATATTTTATATGGTAGGTATCGTAGTGGTGGAAATGTGTTCAAGGAATAAATCTTGTTGCAAATGTGCAAAACCCTCATGAATACTAACAAATTTATCTTATGGAATTTAATGGTTTGTGTGTTAACATGAATTGTATGTGAAGGTAAAGGTGTACTAGTGGTAGTATCCATGCCTAATGAACCATTTTCCATACCAGGAGTAGGAGCTTGAGACAACCCAAGGTCCATAATGAGTGTGTTATTGTGGGATTCCATGAGTCAAAAACTTCTTCTCACTAAAGTATTATCAATAGGGCACCAAGCACTCATACAAGTACCACATGAGGTGGGGTGAATGAAAATGCAATGAAATATAGGAGTAAAGTGAAAATAATAGAAATTATATAAACTAAAATAGAGAAACAACAACAGAAAATTGAAATGCAGTAAATGCCTAGAAAATGCTTGAACATGCAGTTCAAAATGTGCAACTGGACTGATTCGCCCAAGGTGGCGAATGAATCCAGGGATGAGATTTTTTTTGTTTTTCAAAAAAATTAAAGTGATTTTTATGTGTTTCAGATGCAAAATGAAGATGCAGATGCAAAATTTCAATTTTTGTAATGTTTTGAAATGCAAGAATGAAATATATACGAGATATTCAGTAATGCAAATGTGCAAACCCTAGGATGCAAAAAGAATGCAAAAGGATAATACAAAAGCTAATGCTATGAGTCCTAGGATGTGAATGCAAATTGAAATAAGAAAGATAATGTGTTCAAAATGTAGGTTTACCAAAATGAACCATCAATTTTAAGGTGTTCTATGGGCTTCTCTTGCACTCTTAGGGATTTTAGCCTAAAAGTAGAGAGAGATAAAAGCCAAAAATTGAGGTGGTTCACTCAAACTAAGGAATGCATGATGTAATTATGACTAAATGAAATGATCTAAATGTAGCTAAGTGATGATATTGATTGATTATGAATGCAAAACTAATGAAATATGCAATGTTTGAAAACACAGTGTGATATGTAGAAAATGAGCTAAAAATATAAACGAATGCAAATAGAACCAAATGAGATTGAACAGAGTGCACCTGAAAGTTGAATGTTGATCTTGGAAGGTTTTGGAAACTGGAAAAAATCACTATTGATCACTAGTAAAACTCATTCGCCACTGATGGTGAATCAGTCCTCCTACTAGTAAAATGACCTAAAACTAATTTTTGTCTATTAGGAACTAAATTCTGACAAAATAAAATTTTCAAGCCTATAGGTGGGACTCATTCTCCACTGATGGTGAATCGGTCCTCCAAAATTCTGCAAATTCAAAGGTCAATTCTATAGGTCTAGATCTGTACTTGTCTTCTTGTTAGGTTGATAGAGTCAAATCTGCAAAAAATGGGCTATATGTTGTCTCCAAGCTTGAATTAGGGTTTGGTTGACTTGAAACACTTTGATGACTAGTTGACCACTTTCCAACACCTATTTATTTTCCAAATCTACCTACAAGACCTACAAACACACATGCAAAGAAGGGGAAAAATGGTTAAGGGTTACAGTATAGGGATTTGCCTTAGTCAAATCCCACTTTGGTAATCAAATCCTTGATAAAGAAATGAAATGAAAACAAGAAAGGAATGATGCATAAACAACATGCAAGTGTCCTATACTCACCAAAACCTTGTTGTAGAAGTCTGAAGATATGTCAATGGCTGCTCCAAGATGCTTGATAGGTGCTTGATTGAATGATGCTTTGATAAATTAAATAAAAGAATGGTAATTGATGTTGAATGAGTGAATGTGATGAATGGGGTTTGAAATGGATGGAAAAAATATTATTTATACACACTTATGCCTTAATTACCTAATAATACATTATCACAGGTTGACATAAGGTCTTAATGAATAAAAACCCGAAAGAAATTTTGAATTATTTTGAATTTGGAGCCAAGAGGGACTCATTCGCCACCCATGGCGAATGGGTCCCACTCTAGGCTTGTAAGTGGGTGTCAAGAATTAAGTTGTATTTAATGTTGTTTGTCAGGTTTGAATTCAAAAATACACTTAATTAAGGCCTATAAGTGCATAAAGGGGCCAAATAAAGCATAAGAAAGGTGTAATTGGTGATAACAAGCCTAGAAAAGCATGAAATATTGTTACAAGACTTTACAAAAATTTGAAATAGGACTTGATAAGTGTTAAAAAGTTGATTTTTAGATGAATTATAATGAGAAGATTCTAGAAAAGTGTAGAAATGTGTTACAACACTTCACAACACCTTCACAAGACATCATAATTTGAATATTTAATACCTAATGTGAATGCAAAAGTTACATTACAATATTAAATCAAAGCAAAATGAACCAAGAATCATGAGAGAAAGACCTAAATGACCATGAAAATTTCAATGATCCATTTTTCTATGGTACATGGTGACAATTTACGTTGCTATATTTAGGCCCCACTTTAGTGAGAGTATAAACTTATGCTTATACCCACACTAAAGTAAACTTATAAGTGAAGAAGGGTTCATTTATCCAAACATTGATTAGATAGAACATCATCAAAGCTAGGGGATGTGCTAATCTCTTTAAGCTCAAGATCTTATGACACAAAAATATGAGGAAAAAGTAACACACATGTGTGAGGTGAAATATAACATGGAAAAAATGAACCATGTATAGTGAAAACACAAGACTAACATAATGCAAAAACAAAGAATAATACAAACATGATGAAAACACAATGCAAAAATAGTACAAAAATGATGTAAACATAAGGTAAGAAAAATGTGTAAAGGGGTATGGCAATCATATTCTAGCAAGCTCTAAAAAATTCTTACTAGGATCCATACCCAAAGCATTCATGAATCATACTTGATAACAATGTTTGATATTTTCTAGGTGACCCAAGAAAGAAAAAAAATATCATAGGCTAGTGAAGTTCAATATTCACTAGATAGGCCTTGACAAGAAGCAACATGGGTTAGTGAATTCCGATATTCACTAGGTGAGTTTCTAAAAATAGTAAAAATTTAAGAACACACAAGGGCTAGTGAAGGCTGATATTCACGAGGTGAATTCTCATTTCAACAATACCAAAAATTATAGTTACAATAAATCTTATAAGGTGCTAAAAAATGATCAATATTCCAAAGTTGCATCACAAGTTCAACATGTGTGAGCAAAGTGAAGCATATAGTGGAATGTATTCCTCTAGCTTAAAGTAATAGCTAATGTCAATCGAGAGAAATTGCCTTTAAGGTAGAATTAAAATAGTATGTGAAATATGATAGTTCATAAGAGCTTGCAAGGAAACCCTATTCCAAATGACATGTTACCAACAAATTTGACTCATGACAATGGGTTTCGCCCAAGAAAAAGCCCCATAATTAACAAAACAAAAATAGCACATGAGAGATCCACTGATCTAGGGTTAGTATCAATGAGAGATAATGTATAATGTGATCATGTGCTTAGAATCAAAATAATTCCCAAAATTCTTGTGGAACTATGAACACAATGGATGAATGACACATGAAGAATTTTTTTTTTTTGGGTCAACATGGAAGAGACCTAAATATCTCAACACCTTGCATCATTTCCAAAAAGAACAAAAATAATATGTTCACAAAAGGAAATGAATGGAGACACAAATTGATGAATATCATGATTTTTTTTTC
The DNA here is from genome assembly GCA_007258455.2 of Sequoia sempervirens. Classification (NCBI taxonomy): domain Eukaryota; kingdom Viridiplantae; phylum Streptophyta; class Pinopsida; order Cupressales; family Cupressaceae; genus Sequoia; species Sequoia sempervirens. The sequence goes on along the minus strand of VDFB02281492.1, from coordinate 20,998,823 downwards.
TTTGTATCCTTGTGTCAACGAGAACATCAAGGGTCATGCAAATAAAATAACAAACAAAAATAAACATGAAGCAACACATCACAGGAGATCACATCACATGCAAGCAAATAAACAAAAACACAAAAGGGGTACTACACATGTGAACTGATCTAAAGAAAATCATCCACATCACAGTATTGCTCATCATAAATGGAAGGAAAACAATATGCTAAAGTACATCAAGTGTGATACAAGGAGAGGCACTAGGTTCATCACATGGTGGTTTACTCTCATTAGGAGGATCATCATGACTGCCCTGATCTAAATTCATTAATTTGGAAAACATAAGAGATAATTTATTATGGTCTTCTTTTTGTTCTTCTATTTTATATTCTTTGTCACTATCCAAATGTATCACAATAGACTACATATTAGTGTTATTAGAATGATTGCGAGTACTATCATTTGTGTGATCCAGTTTCATTCTTTGGTTAGGATGGGATAGGTAAGGTTTGGCTTCATGATTCAGTGAGGGTGGTGGGGTGGAGTCAGACAATGATGAGGATGGATGGGTGGGAGGTATTTCATTAGAATTAGGTTGGTTGGATGGATTATCACTAGGTAATTTTTTACACTCTTTAGCAAGTTTACAAGCCATAGCATGACATCTTCATTTACACTCTTTTGCACTTTTATATCTTCTCACATGAGTTTCAACTTATAAAGAGGTAATTGAGGTATTCTCCAACATTGGTCTCTTTTCTTTTTTTGGATGAGGAATCGAAGGGACCATCATTGTTTGGGAGACCATTGGATTCTTAGGTTTTGGCCTAAAGACCTATTTTTATTTTGAAGGCACAGAGTTAGTTGTATAGTTATCTCTTTGTCTTTTATATGATGGTGGAGGTGGAGCTACAACATACATGTAGTAGGTGGTTGGATGAGGATACCCATTTTGAACTGAGGTTCATCCACTACCTATGGGGTAGGAGGGACAACTATAAAAGTCACTAGAGATCAAGGAGCTTTAGGAAAAATATTAAGTTAAGATAGTTCAACTATATGCTTAGCTTTAAAATTTTGATATGACATGAGTAAAAAATCCTCACAAGGTTTAGTAGGTTGAAATTACTGAGACCAAAATTAATCTAGTGAGACAAATAAGGTATATAGTATGTATTTGTTCTTCAAATGGGAATTCAAGGAATTTGTGATTAACCAATGGGACCACATTCATGAAGTTTAGTAATGGATGACCTAATTTCACATGAAACTAGTCCAAAATTGAAATTATTATAAATGAAATGTATCCAATTGTTTAGGTTCAACTTTTATCAAAACATGTATGAAACCAATCATAGGGATAATATAACCATCTTTATCCTTTAAGAATTCTTTTGATTATTCATAATTATCTTTATAGATTTCATGCACATATAAGAATTCCTCGGTGATCACATTCACTATACACACATGATCAATGAGTATTCCCCTTATGGGTTTATCATTAATTCTACTTGTGATGTAAAGAGGACCATTGGGTTCCATTATAGAAGCATCAATATTATGAAAGAAATTTCAAGAAAAATATTGGTTTGACCCTTACCAGGCTATACTTCAATCGTGTTTACAACATTGGATATATTATTATCATCTTCTTCATTGTCACTATATTGGATAAACCTTATTGAATGACTTAGCAATGGGTTAATAAATATTTGCAAGTTTTAGTTAGGTGGTAAGACTTATTTGTTTCCTTTATCATTCAAACAATCCAAGTAGATTTGATTAGAATTGATGAGGTATTACACTTAGTGTTTAAGACACATACATATTTTTGTATCATGTCTAGGTGGATGATGATATTGACAAAATGATTTTGCATTAAATTTTAGTATGTACCATAGAAAAAAGGAATCTTGCTTGATTTGGGGAATAATTGATGATAAATTGAACTTAATAAGTCCTTGATTTGGTGTTGTGGGGTGTTTTTCACATCCACACTAGGTCTTTGATCCTTTAAAATGAAACTATTGATGTCTTATGAAGGTGTTTTGAAGTGTTGTAACATATTTCTACACTTTTCTAGACTCTTCTCATTATAATTCATCTAAAAATGATCTTTTTATTACTTATAAAGTCCTATTTTAAAGCGTTGTAAAGTCTTGTAACATGATTTCACACTTTCCTAGGCTTGCCATCACTATTTCACCTTTCTTATGCTTTATTTGACCCCTTTATGCACTCATAAGACTTAATTAAGTGTATTTTTTAATGTAAACCTAACAAACAACATTAAATTCAAGATCATTCCTGACACCCACTTACAAGTCCAAGGTGGGACCCATTCGCCATGGGTGGTGAATGAGTCCCTCTTGGCTCCAAATTCAAAATATTTCAAAATTTCTTTTGGGTTTTTATTCAAAATTAACTTATGTCAGCCTGTGATGTATTGCTGGTTAATTAGGGCATAAGTGTGTATAAATAAGTGTTTTTCCATCCATTTTAACCTCCATTAATCTCTTAATTCATTTAAACATCTCTTATCAATCATTCATCATCTATTTTCTCCATCAACTCAAGCAAGTTAGGGTTTCATCATTGCAAGTCATCAAGAAAGCTTCCAAAGACATTCAAGGGTAGATTCTTCATGTTTTATTATAGAAATTCAAGATCAATCATCATGGAAAGGTAATCAACTCCATTTTTGCATGTTTCATTACATTCTTTCTCCAATTTGGTTTAATTACCTAAAAGGGGTTTGACCAAGGCAAACCCCCATGGCCTAACATTCACCATTTCTCTCTCTTGTCTTGTGTGTTTGTAGATTTAGACATCTTGGAGGATTAGAAATCATTGAAGATTGCATTGATTTTTTTTTTAAGTCTTCTCTTCACTAAAAAAGTAAAAATATTAGCAAAAACTCACTTTTAGGTTCAAAAATCAGAGTTTTAGAAGTAGACACCAGTAGAGAATCAAAGTGTAGACTGAAAGCTCTAGATTCCACTTTTGAATATTTAGAAATTCAACAGTGGACTTATTCACCATGGGTGGCGAATGAGAACCACTTTAGGGTTAGTTTTTGGTTTTTTGCATTTTTAGATACCCTTTTGTCCGAAACAGGTTCCAGAATAGTTTTGCTTTACTGGGACTGATTTTCCCAGAATGGTGAATGAGTCCCACTAGGATTGAAAATAAGCATTAGTAGCATTCTAGAATCCATTTTCAGTTTCCATCCATATTCTAGGTGCACACTTTCAGTTTTGTCAAGTTCTGTTGCAATTTGTATTCATCTTTTGGTGTTTTTGCATTACACAATGTGTTTTCAAACAAGTTGCATTTCAATAGTTTCCATTTATTTTCTGAATTTAAATCAGTTTATTAGACATATTTCATCCATATCTCATTAATATTTGAATGTGAACATTGCATTTTGGCCCTTCTTTCTCATTTTATGTGAAAAACCCTAGAAGTGCTAGAAAGACCTTGGATGCCAAAATCTATGCTACATTTTGGTGAACCTAATTTTTGAATATATCCTTGTCTGATTTGGAGTCCATCCTCATCCTAGAATTAGCTTACATTTCATTTTGCATTAGTTAAGTTGCATTCTAGGGTTTCAAATTTTGTATTCATAAAAAGTTCATTTAGGTTGCATTTTTGGCATCTAAATTCATTTAAATTTTCTGAAATTCTACATTTTTAACTTAGGTCTACATCATAGAACTCAGAAAACATAAAAATCACTCATTTTTTTTTGAAAATTTTGAAAAAAGTCCATACTGGGACTCATTCACCACCTTGGGAAAATTGGTCCCTTTTGACCCCTAAAACTGCCTTTTATAGAGTTGAAAAACCCTATTTTTACGCTTTTGTTTGCTGCCATTAGTTATTTGTATCAGTTGGTTAAGTTTCTATATCATGCATTTCATTAGATTTAGCTTACATTAGCCCATTTCATGCATTGTTAAAATTCACATTTGCATTTCCAATCTTCCATCTTTCAGATTATTGCATAGTGTCATCAATCAATTACTTTGTTGGAAATCTACAAAGTTGCATTTCATTCTATGTCTTTACATTGCATTTTAAGTTTTCATAGCTTCTCTTACATTTAAATCATTAGAAATAAGCATTATTTACATTCATGGAACTTTGAATTTTACAATTTTTATTTTTAGCATTAGTTCCTAGTTCATTTAGATCAAATTCATTAGCAAATGGAAACAAAAAACAAAAAACCTCAAACGATCCAATTCAAAAAATGATTCAATTTCAAAAAACCATAACATCCAAGACCCTTAGTAGTGATTATTTAGACATGTTATATGAAGCCATTAATGAATTCCTCTCACTAAAATCATCCACTAAAGGTTTGACACAAAAGGATGCAAGCATCGATAATCATGATAATCATAATCGAACGTTCTTCTCCTCATATCTCTCCCGTTTGTGATGAAGGTATCTTGATGAAAGAAGACACAATCATTGAAGATCGTGAAAGTATTACTTTTATTCCTTCTCTTCCCCCTTACAAAGACATTATTGCCACTACCTTACCGAGTCCCCATTCATCTCACAACACCTCCCCTAGTTGTAAAATCCTTTAGTGAATAAGGATAAAATCGTGAATGATCTAGACAAACACATTTCTGTGGAGGATGTTATTAAGAGCTATGAAAATCCCACTTCCCCCACTCAAGAGAGAATTTTAGGACATGATGATGTAAGTATAGATAATCATGACCATCAACCTTTTTCTTCTCCTAATATATTTTCTACACATGAAGAAGATAGTTTAGTGTTACAAGACATTGTGATGGAAGATCTATTTGAACAAAAAAGTCCAATCATTAGTAACCATGAAACTCCTAGTTATCCTTCTCTTGATGCCTCTCCTGTGAGTGATGAAGCTATCTTGCAAAATCCAATTATGACATGTGATGAACATATTAGCTCTCCTACTAGGGTCGATATTATGGCACATAAGAATGATACTTTAAAAGTAGACAACCAAATAAAGCATTCTTCTCATATCACCACTATTGATACTCAAAACAATCCAACCATTAATCATCCCTTGTGTGTGCTGAAGTTATTTTGGACACACCTAAGAATCCTATCATTCTTTTCCCACCATTACACAAGAGAAAATCTTACAATACACCCAACCTCATTCTTCCAAATCATGGTCCTCGTGATTATCCTCTCATCGAAATCAACCCATCTAACAAACCTTCACTCAAAATCCATACTATCACTCAAGATTCTTCCAAGAAAAATATAACATTGGTACATCCTAAATTGATAGATATCCCATTAAACATGTATCAAGTAGAAACTTGGTGTCCTTATCCACATAGATAACATTAGTTGCTACTCCTTTCCATGCAATAGTTGTAGGATCATTGCATACTCACTATTGCATGTTTTGCATCCATCACAAGGGGCAGCATACCATCCTCCATTCTAGGCTCACATTTGTCCTACACTAAGTGGGGAAAAGGATTAGAAATCCTTATCCCCATATGTCACTTGTCGTTGTCTCTTTTGACTAATTGTTAAAATTTCATGAACGTATAAGAGAAAGCTTAGGATGTGGATGACATGTCTTAAGATTGACTTGCATGTGACATACTCCCTTTCTTCATGACACAACTTATCGAAAACATATGACTTGGCATAGGGATTTTTTGATAAGCTATCATACCCTCTTCTACTTTAAAACAATTGCTCACAGTAATGGTGTTAGCAACTGCTTTAAAGTGGGGGCATACATAGACAACATATTTTTGCAAATTTCATGGCATGATTTACTTTTTCTTGTGACATGTCCTCTCCGTGGTGGTGTCATTGGGTTTGATTTCTTCCAAGAGTGCATGATCAACTAAAGTGGCATGATGTGAACAAAGCATCCCATGGATAACGATCTGACAAGGGAATAATGATCAACTGAAGTGGCCTGATGCAAATGAGGCATCCCATGGATAATGATCTGACATCCTAAATTGTTCTCTTGTGGAGACATTAGGCACAATGCTCCCTAAGAAGAAGACCTTACTTGAACAAATCAAAATCCTCTTTAAAAAATTTCTTTACATATTCAAAAACATTTACAAAAAGTATTACATTGTGGTGCCTTATCAATGTTATTAGGAGCATAACTTTGGTATGCTTAGTATGATGGGAAGTCGACACACTGGCATGAATTTCTCATTATATGGTGGGAAGTTGACACACTGGCATGACTTTCTCACTTAACCACTTCTTTGGGACCACTCACTCCACAGACGACCTGAAGTTTTGTGGTCCAAGAGTGAGCGCATATTTGATCCACCTCATTTTCCCTTGTTTTAGTTCTTGTCATTGCACGATCGCGTATCTTGTTTTTCTATAAATCATTCACCCTTGTGCGTGTCCTTTTGTGCTTATGTTGGTTTGACCTAAGATCTTGGATCTTGGGGGATTTTCCGCTTCCTTCATCTTTCGGATCCTAGATCATCCACTTTGGTATGATTGGACCCCTCTTGAATGTCTACTTTAGTGTGAGTTTGAAGTAAGTTCATCCTCCCACTAAAGTGGGGCTAAATGTATTGCAGAAAAAAGGCAACTTGCTTGATTTGGGGAATAATTGATGATAAATTGGACTTAATAAGGAATTTATTTGGTGTTGTGAGGTGTTTTTCACATCCACACTAGGTCTTGGATCCTTTAAAATTCATTTATTGATGTCTTGTGAAGGTGTTGTGAAGTGTTGTAACACATTTCTACACTTTTCTAGACTCTTATTATAATTCATCTAAAAATTATCTTTTTATCACTTATCAAGTCCTATTTTAAAGTGTTGTAAAGTCTTGTAACAAGATTTCACACTTTTCTAGGCTTGTTATCACTATTTACACCTTTCTTATGCTTTATTTGACCCCTTTATGCACTCATAAGACTTAATTAAGTGTATTTTTGAATGTAAACCCAACAAACAACATTAAATGGAAGATAATTCCTGACACCCACTTAGAAGTCCAAGGTGGGACCCATTTTCCATGGGCAACAAATGAGTCCCTCTTGGCTCCAAATTCAAGATATTTCAAAAATTCTTTTGGGTTTTTATTCAAAATTACCTTATGTCGGCCTGTGATGTTGTATTATTGAGTAATTAGGGCATAAGTGTGTATAATTAAGTGTTTTTCGATCCACTTTAACCCCCATTAATCTCTTAATTCATTTACACATCTCTTATCATTCATTCATTATCTATATTATCTATCAATTCAAGCAAGTTAGGGTTTCATCATTGCAAGTCATCAAGAAAGCTTCCAAAGACATTTAAGGGTAGATTCTTCATGTTTTGCTGCAGACATTCAAGATCAATCATCATGGCAAGGTAATCAACTCTATTGTTGCATGTTTCATTACATTCTTTCTCCATTTTGGTTTAATTACCTAAAAGGGGTTTGACCAAGGCAAACCCCCATGCCCTAACATTCACCATTTCTCTCTCTTGTCTTGTGTGTTTGTAGATTTATACATCTTGGAGGCTTAGAAATCATTTAATATTGTATTTCAAAGTTTTTTAATTCTTCTCTTCATTGAACAAGTCAAAATATCAACAAAAAATCACTTTTAGGGTTAGAAATTAAGTTTTAGAAGCGGACACCTATAGAGAATCTAAGTGCAGATCAAAAACTCTAGATTCCACTTTTGAATATTCAAAAATTCAAAAAGTGGACTCATTCACCATGGGTAGCGAATGAGTCCCATGTCAAGGTTAGTTTTTGGTTTTTTGCATTTGTAGATACCCTTTTGTTTGAAAGAGGTTCTAGAACAATTTTGCAAAACTGAGATTGATTCACCTAGAATGGCGAATGAGTCCCACCAGGCCTGAAAATCAGCATCAACAACATTTCATAAGCCATTTCTAGTCTCTATCCATATTCTAGGTGCACACTTTCAGTTTCGTCAAGCTCTATTGCAATTTGCATTCATCTTTTGGTGTTTTTGCATTACATAATGTGTTTTCAAACAAGTTGCATTTCAATAGTTTCCATTTTTTTCTGCATTTAAATCAGTTTATTAGACATAATGCATCCATATCTCATTAATCTTTGAATGTGAACATTGCATTTTGGCCCTTCTTTCTCCTTTTAGGTGAAAAACCCTAGAAGTGCCAGAAAGGATTGGGATGCCAAAAATATTTGTTACACAATAGTAATGGTTTAGTTGTGTCAATATATTTAATTGAAGGAAGTTGAATCATATTCTTGTTTAAAAATTATAATATAACTACATGGAGAGAATTGGGAAATTGTGAAAATTGTCTATCTCTTTGGCTAAATTGATATGGAGTTGTGGTTGTAGTTGCGACTTGTGTCTCAATGCTATTAGTAGTTTTGAGGAATATTTATCTTGATAAAAATATTATTTTTAGTTTTAAATGATTGATAGTTATTTTGAGAGACAAATTCAAATTGAATGGTAGGAGCCAAGGAAGGTGTTCCTTCATATTGACTAACTAATATCTAATAATCATGAAGAGCCATACATAAATGTGTAAAGAATGGATATTTCATCAATAATATCTTGTCTCTAATATTAGGTTGTAATCTTCCTATGAATATCCTCTAAATACCAACGTCTAGAAGACTATAGGATATTTGTGAATAAAGTGATTGGTATCGTCCTATAAAATATATTATTTTCTCTTTAGGTCCTTATTTACATAAACTAAATCCGTTAACGTAACTTGAGGCCCAATACTCAATCAAAAGGATATTTATAGGGATCCATAATTCAAGATATTCTGTGACATGTTTTGAATCTATCCTCCTTAATAATTCTCCTACAAATTTCATTGATGATAAATGGATTAAAAAATAGCATACTAGGGATTTTGCACAGAATATTTTTTATTGATGATTTGTGCATCACTTTTTTAATTTTTAAACTATATTTTACAATTTTAAAATTTATTAAATTGTATAATTTGACTTGGAATATTTTTATATAATTATATATATGACACTTCAAATTATTAGAAAATCATAATAATTTATTTGTAACGAAGGATTTTGGCTCTTGAATCCTTCTTAGCTCCTCCTAGGGTTTTTCAACTAGAAGGGGAGGGAATAAGGGCCAAAATGCACAACATTAACACTCAAGACTAATGTATGAATAGATGGAAAACAATTGTGGTGTTTGTAAATGTATTTAATTGATGGAAACCTAATGAAGATGCAAACTAAGGAATGCAAAATAGTCTAATGCAAGATGCTAGAAAACATAGTGTAGAATGAAAAAATGAAATAGAAACTTAAGAAGATGGAAACATAAATAGATGAAACTAAATAGAGTGCACCTGGGGTGTTGAAGAAGACTGGAAATGGATTCTGGAATACTATTGATGATGCTTTTCAAGCTTGACAGGACTCATTCGCCATCTAGGGTGAATCAGTCCCTATTCTTGTGAAAAATTCTAGAAATAGATTTCAGACTATCGAGAGATGAATTCTGGAAAAATAAAGTTTCATGCCTACAGATGGGACTAATTCACCATACTTGGAAAATCAGTCCTCCTACAATAATCTACAAAGTTGGGACTTGATTCTGTAGCTTTAGATTTGTTATTTTGTCTTCTACAAGTGTCCGCTTAAAAAATTGCTAGAATCGGGTCTGAAAGTGACTTTTTCTTGATATTTTGACTTGAATGACAAGGAGATGATTTGAATAACTTTGAAATGTAATATTAAATGATTTCCAAGATTCCAAGGGACCTAAATCTGCATACAAACAAGACAAAAGAGAGATATGTTGAATGTTAGGGCATGGCGGTTTGCCTTTGTCAAACCTCGTTTAGGTAATTAAACCAAAGTGATGAAATAAAGTAATGAAATATGAAAAAATGGAGATGATTACCTTGTCATGATGATTTTATCTTGAAAGTATACAACATAACATGAAGATTCAACCCTTGAATGCTTTAGAAAGCTAACTTGATGACTTCTAATGAAGAAACCCTAGCTTGCTTGACTTGGATGAGAAGATAGATGACAAAACAATGATGAGAGATGCAATAATGAGTTGATGTGTGTTGTTGTTCTATAAAATGTGGATAAAAAAACTTGGTTATAGAAAATTGTTCCTTTGTACCTAATAATACCTCATCATAGGCTGACATGTAGTGAAAATAAACTTTAAATTTTAGTTTTTCTTGCTTAAAGGTTAAAATAGGGGACAAATAGGACTCATTCGCCACACATGGTGAATGGGTCCCACCTGGAGGGGACTGATTTTCCATGCATGGCGAATGGGTCCCACATGGGCCAATTTGACAGCTAAGAAGCCAAAGGATAAGGAAATAAGGTTTAAATTGCAACTTTGTCAGGTGTTTAATCAATTAAAACCTCGAGATGCACAATATGGGTTAATAGGGGATCATTATTGATGATGTAAATGTAAAATAGGGCTTGTGACACATAAATAAATTTGAAAGTGTCATTAAATACACTTTACAACACTAAGATGAGGTCCACATAGCCTAGAAATGCACAAGAACCAATGTGAATGTGTAAGAAACATTACAACACTAGTTTAACATTAAGTTTACATTAAGAACCTTCTAGATTGATGTAATAATGTTATTAAACACATTTTTATAATGTTGAATTAGGAAGAAATGGGTTAATTAGGTCTAGAAAAGCGTGAAAGTCCTTTACAAGACTTTACAACAACTTTACAAGATGTCATTAAAAGCATGTTATTTGATTTGAAAGGGTCCAAGAACTGGTGTGGACACATAAAATGTCTCAAAATACTAGATTAAGACCTCATTAAGTTTATTTTATCATGAATTAATCCCATGTCAAGCAAAGGGTCACATTTAGCCCCCACTTTAGTGAGAGGATGAACCTGCTTCAAACTCACACTAAACTAGACATTCAAGAGAGATCCACATGTAGGTCAAGCCACCAAGATACAAAATCATGCAAGGAAAGATAGAAAGAGAGATAAGATGGAAAATATGTACTCACTCTAGGCCCACAGAACTTCAGGCCATCTGCGGGGTGAGAAGGCCATAACATACTCACTCTGGGGCCACAGAAATCCTGGTCGTCCATGGGGTGAGAAATCCCAAAAAGAAGATACATACGCTAGTTGGTATGCACTCACAAACAAAAAAGTGTCTATGGGGAAAAGTCATGCCGCTACGTCGGCTTCCCGCTCAACCATGTCAAAGTTATACCCATTGATAACTTTAATAAAGCACCACAAAGAAAAAAGGAAAAAGGATGTCAATTCAAGCTTCATGAGACAAGAAAAGCTTCATTTGCTTAGAACTCATGAACAAACAAGAGGGCACCACATGCATGCAAATTGTGTTATGGAAGGTGGCCATACAAGAATGCAACAAATGTAAAGTGTAAAGTGTAAAAATGTAATGTGAAAGATGTTCAAAGGAGTCATGTTTAGTTTATGTAAGGTCAATCACTTAGGGAACATTGTGTCTAATGTCTCCAATAGAGGACCAATCAAAGAATAATATATTCATAACTTAGGGGATGTAGTGCATCACATCAAGCCACAAAGAGGAATGTAATATGCTAAGATAGATCACAATTATGAAGGACATCACATCCAATGTCATTCACAAAGTAACAAATGCATCATGCAAATGACAAGGCTACACTATGAACCAAGAATGCAAATGAATTAAGGTATTGTATGCCCCCCACTTTAAAGGAATTGCTACACATCGTTCTATGAGCAACTGCTTTAAAGTAAAAGAGAGGAAGGGAGATCATGAGAGCTTATTCAGAAAGCCCTTTGAAAAGTCATATGTTTTCGATAAGCCACATCATGAAGAAAGGTAGTATGTGTCATGTGAGTCAATATTAAGACATGTCATCCACATGTCAAGATTTCTCTTATATGTTTATGAAATGTTAACGATTAGTCAAAAGAGACAACAACAAGTGACATACGAGGACAAGGCTATCAGACCCCTTGCCCCCCACTGAGTGTAGGACAAAGGTGAGCCTAAAATGGATGACGGTATGCTGCCCCTCACAATGGATGAAAAACATGCAATAGTGAGTATGCTATGATCCTACAACTATGGCATGGCAAGGAGCAGCAACTAACATTATTTATGTGGATAAAGAAGAGTCTTGGAAGAGTCTTGTGTGATAGTATTGATGTTGAGTGAAGGAGAATAACCAAGACCATGAGTTGTTTGTTGTGTGTTAAGATTGATAGGGTTGTGGATACCTTCTTCTTGAGTACCACATCCTTTTCCACTATATCCCTATTGTGGTTGTTCATTATTGTATTTGTCAAGGGTTGTTGTTTGGTTTGTATTTTTGTCTAAAGTGGTTGAGGTGGATGCTTTCAAAAGGTTGTCCAAATTTTGCGTTGACGTGATGGTTGGTTGTGTTTGTTTCTCATCTTTCTTTTGTGTGAATATGTATTCGCCCATAAATGAAGGTGTGAATTCTAAGGATCCCTAATCGTCCACAAATAATTTAGATACTGATGTCATATCATTTTGCGCAATTTGAAGATGGTTGATATTTGATGTTGGAATTAATGTTTTTAAAGGACTTGTAATTCATTTTTCAAGGTGCAAGCAACTCTCAGGCTTAGGATCTATGTCAACTTGATAAATCCTATTATTATAGACATATTTCATTGTATGATGAAGGGTCAAAGGCACTACATTCATCTCATGAATCCATGGTCAACCTAAAAGAAGATTATACGAAAGATCATAAGGCATGACATGAATAGGAGTTTGAAAAGTAACAACCCCAACCGTAATAGGCAAGGTGATTACACTGAGTGGTTGCTTTGTTGAATTATCAAATCCTCAAATAGATACATAATTAGGTTTGATTTGTGACCTGTCAACATCTAATCGATCAAGGAGACTTACACTACACACATTAAGGGCATAACCACTATCGTTGAGAGTGTGTTTGATACTTGTGCGATTGAATTAAGGTTGTGTTTGGTTACAAAAGTTGTGGATTATTTTGAGTGTTATATGTATGAGCAACAATATCATTACTAGGTTGCTGAACCACATTGGTTTGAGGTGGGTAAAGGGTATAGTAAGGTTTATTGGAAGGATGAAGCAGATGCGAAGGTGGGTAAAGTGTGTAGTGGGGTTTATTGGAAGGTGGGAAAAGGGTGTAGTGAGGTTGAATATTGTTAACATCCCTTATCAAGTGAGATTTTGCATTTTATTTGAAGGGGATATTATCTTTTTCTTGGGTTACAATGTCCTCCTTAGAAGGAAAATGGGTAGGAGAACAACAAACCACATGTTCATGACAGCTAAGGTTTGGTTCATCCAAAATAACTTTGTCACAACTAAGGGGGGTATTAATGTTTGAATGTGTTTGATTATTGATAGTGGGGAGACTAGGGGAAGATTGTATTGGATTGTTGGTTGTTTCTAAGGTCACATTCTCTCATTCCATGTTGTCTACCATACTAGGAGAGCTTGTAATATGTTTATCTAAGGTTGAAATTTATGAAGTAGCTTCATCACAAGTATGAGGAGGATCAATGAAGGGATCGTTTGACTCAATAAATTTTTTGGTAGGTGAAAGGGGACAACAAAGATTCATATGACTCTCATTGGTTATGTTTTCTAACATAGCATCTTCTTCACAACTGAGAGAGATATTAGGAGAATAACAAATTTTATTATCATGGTCACATAGGACTTCATTAGTTTGTTCTCTAATATCTTCCAAAATAGGAGGTGTAGGGGAAGGATCATAAAGAGGGTTGTTGTAGACCTTAAAGGTTTGATAATTTAAGACCAATCTATCATCCTCATCATTTACAATCTCATGTTCCCCAAAGTTATCCACACAATGGAAATTAGGTAAGGTAATGTCTATGATTTCATTTTCTTCTGCTAAAATATCTTCCCAAAGGGGATGGGGAGAAGGACAAACAAGAGCCACATGATTCTCAACGATTTTATCTTCTTTCACCAAGATACCTTCATCACTAAAAGGAGAGGTTTTGGGAGAATTACAATCATGATCATCATGAGCGTTTATGTTTGTATACTCTTCTAACACATCATTTGCACAAATAAGAGAGATAGGAGGGAATGTAAGTCTAAGACAAGCATTAACACTTTCATTATCTTACGCTAAGAGACTCTCATAATATTGAAATGTAGTGAAGAAATGACAATCATGCTTATCAACTAACATTTTGAAATAACAATCTATGCTAACTCAAAATGCAATATAAAAGTTTGAAATAAAATGCAATTTTCAAAGAATAATTGACTGATTATAATATGCGAATGCAAATGTGAAAATTAAACAATGCATGAAATGAGCTAATTTAGACTAGTTTTGATGAAATGCATTCTACAAAAATGTAACTAACTGATATATGCAAGTTAAGGCACCAATTAGAAGCCTAAAAACAAATTTCTAAGATTTGTAAAGTGTTGTTTCAGGGGTTAGAAGGGATTGAATCTCCCAAGGTGATGAATGAGTCCTAGTATGAACCTTTTTCTAAAGAGGTTGTGTTTTGTTGCGGCAGTTATGGATTATTTCGAGTGTTATATGTATGAGCAACAATATCATTACAAGGTTGCTGCAATACATTGGTTTGAGGTGGGAGGAGGGTGTAGTAAGATCATTATTGATGATGTAAGTGCCAAATAGGATTTGGGACACATAAATTAATGTGAAAGTATGATTAAATACACTTTAGAACACTAAGATGAGGTCCACATAGCCTAGAAATGCACAAGAACCAATGTGAATGTGTAAGACACATTACAACACTAGTTTAACATTAAGCTTACATTAAGAACCTTCCAGATTGATGTAATAATGTTATTAAACACATTTTATAGTGTTGAATTAGGAAGAAATGGGTTAATTAGGTCTACAAAAGCGTGAAAGTCCTTTAGAAGACTTTACAACACCTTTACAAGATGTTGTTAAAAGCATGTTATTTGATTTGCAAGGGTCCAAGACCTAGTGTGGACACATAAAATGTCTCACAACACTAGATTATCATGGTCACATAGGACTTCATTAGTTTGTTCTCTAATATCTTCCAAAATAGGAGGTGTAGGGGAAGGATCATAAAGAGGGTTGTTGTAGACCTTAAAGGTTTGATAATTTAAGACCAATCTATCATCCTCATCATTTACAATCTCATGTTCCTCAAAGTTATCCACACAATGGAAATTAGGTACGGTGATGTCTATGATTTCATTTTCTTGTGCTGAAATATCTTCCCAAAAGGGATGGGGAGAAGGACAAACAAGAGCCACATGATTCTCAACGATTGTATCTTCTTTCACCAAGATACCTTTGTCACTAAAAGGAGAGGTTTTGGGAGAATTACAATCATGATCATCATGAGTGTCTATGTTTGTATACTCTTCTAACACATCATAAACACAAATAGGAGAGATAGGAGGGAATGTAAGTCTAAGACAAGCATTAACACTTTCATTCTCTTATGCTAAGAGACTCTCATAATATTGAAATGTAGTGAAGAAATGGAAATCATGCTTATCAACTAACATTTTGAAATAACTATCTATGCTAACTCAAAATGCAATATAAAAGTCTAAAATAAAATGCAATTTTCAAAGAAGAATTGACTGATTATAATATGAGAATGCATTTGTGAAAATTAAACAATGCATGAAATGAGCTAATTTAGACTAGTTTTGATGAAATGCATTCTACAAAAATGCAACTAACTGATATATGAAAGTTAAGGCACCAATCAAAAGCCTAAAAATAAATTTCTAAGATTTGTAAAGTGTTGTTTCAGGGGTCAGAAGGGACTGAATCTCCCAAGGTGGCGAATGAGTCCCAGTATGGACCTTTTGCTAAAGAGGTTGTGTTTGGTTGTGGCAGTTGCGGATTATTTCAAGTGTTATATGTATGAGCAACAATATCATTACAAGGTTGCTGCAATACATTGGTTTGAGGTGGTCGGAGGGTGTAGTATGATCATTATTGATGATGTAAATGTCAAATAGGATTTGGGACACATAAATCAATGTGAAAGTGTGATTAAATACACTTTACAACATTAAGATGAGGTCCACATAGCCTAGAAATGCACAAGAACCAATGTGAATGTGTAAGACACATTACAAAACTAGTTTAACATTAATTTTACATTAAGAACCTTCTAGATTGATGTAATAATGCTATTAAACACATTTTTATAGTGTTGAACTAGGAAGAAATGGGTTAATTAGGTCTAGAAAAGCGTGGAAGTCCTTTAGAAGACTTTACAACACATTTACAAGATGTCGTTAAAAGCATGCTATTTGATTTGCAAGGGTCCAAGACCTAGTGTGGACACATAAAATGTCTCACAACACTAGATTCAGACCTCATTAAGTTCATTTTATGATGAATTAATCCCATGTCAAGCAAAGGGTCCTTTTTTCTATGACACATTATTAAAAGAAAAAATATATATTTTACCCTAATTTATATTATTTAATATATCATTATTATAATATTATAATATTATAATTTATACTTTATATGATTTTATAATATTTTCTATATAAATAAATATTAATTTACAATTTTTTTAAAGATCCAATATAAATAATTTATTTTTAGAATAATTTTAACTCTTAAACAATAGATTATATTGAATGTTTTTAATATCACTTTATAAATTTACTTTTAATTTAATAGTAAATTTAATAATTTTTCTATTTTTATGAGATTTAAAAGTACTAGTTGTTATCCATTATTTTAAAATTATTTTATTTTATAGATATACCCATTACTAGTACAAGTTTATAGTTACAACCAAAAAGAGTTGTTGAATCATAAAGAGATAAAGAAAATTTGCTAGTAGACTATAAATTGTAAGTAATATAATCACACTTTTATTTGCTTTTTAATGTATTAATTTTGTTTTAAATTAAAAATTAAATAAAATCATAGACACAAAATATTTTTTTAATAATTTATATATCTTTAAAATTTTCAAATGAAAGGTAGTTAAGTGATCAAATCATCATAAAAATTTAGTATAATAGACATGAATTATAGATTTAATTGTATATACATATAAACAATTATACATACATATTTATTAATTTTCTTTCTTGTTATTATACAATTTATTACATAATTTATTTATTTCTTTATTTTTTTAAAAAAATGTTTTTTATCATTCCAATCAAAATATAATTTGATAAAAAAATTGTAAAAAAATTGAAAGAAAAGCATGACAAACAAAACTTTTGTTACCTCTTTTGGCATCGAAAGGAAAAATTGGTTAGAAAAGGTCAACGAAAAGAGTGATATTATGCAGTGGAAGAATAGCATATGTTATGAAGGCAACAACTATCTGTTGCTGATGGTATTAATGCCATGACTCTATTGATCATGTGAATGATGAATGGTACTGAAAAATGATGTGATAATGTTGTAGGGAAAACACATCATAACCCCAATGGTGTTTGTGAAACAAAATAGAAAATAGAAAATTAGAAAAAGGAAAACTAGAACTTAGAGTGTGCTAGTTAAACCCATGCATTATAGAGGATTAAATTCTAAACCGATGGGTGTGGGGCACCTTCATGATAAAATTATCTAGACACACAAGAATATCATAAATAATGGGTTGTTGAGATGAGTTAGGAATATAATGCAACATGACATCACTTACTGAGACAGTTTGTGCTTGTTAAAAAAAGGCCTTGGAGTAGCAAATTAGGAGACTCTTCAACACTCAAGAAGATGAGTTGGTCCATATGATTGAAAAGATGATTGGTGCTGATTAGTGGAGGGAGGGTCACACCCATGACATAGAGGTATATGAGCATTTGTTTATGAACATGTTGCACAGAATAGGGTGGAAGATTCAGGTAAAATTTATTGTCGAACACCTCTTCACTTGGACATTGAGGCCATGAGCGAACATCATGATTTTTGGGATTTCGTACCCACCTCTAACTAGCCTAATAGGGGAGAGGAGCTCATAGTGGAGCACCCTAACTTCGCATTTTTCAATTTCCTACTTGGAAATTTCAAATCAGTCCCAATTTTGTACAATAGTTTATTTGGCAAATCACTTGTTTAAGAACTTCAATTTTAAGGTCACATCATCAAATATGATTCCACATCAACATGAATTTTGTTAAGGTATCCAAAAGGGCTAAAAAAAAAGTGAGACCGGCAGTGGTGCACTAAGTCATGTTTTATTGGTGCACCGATGTGGCATCACATGATTTGTTAGTTTGTGTATTTTATAGATAAAAAGTGTTTTGCAATTCAATATTAAGGTGCTCCATTGTGAGACCCACTAAAGACTACTTCTATCCCTGCTATTAGAGCCCACCCCACTATGGGTCCCCTCCCCTAGTTGGTTTATTGACATTGAATCAATATAGAAAAATAAGACTATCACAACTAAGGTGATGTGCATATTTAGGAGGGAATAGACATCAAGAATATGAAATCTTTCTTAACCTTTGTGAGTGAAAATGGGTACATCCTCTCCCCTACATAGATAGTGTACCATGAGTTAGCTAAAGATGTAATAATATTGATATATTGGAAACCATGACTATATTGAAAGAATGTTCTGTAATGTTTCATATTTTATTAATGAAAGGGAGCTACTCCTCTATAGTTCTTATTTATATATAAAAAAAGTAAATTTAAGCAACTAAAATTGATACATCACCATTTCATCTTATTATTCATCATTTCCTCTATACTTACTCAAATAAATCATTACATTTGATTAATTATTCAATTTTTATCTCATTATTGATTTAAATAATATTTTATTATTTAATTAGTAAAATCACTATTCATCACTATTCATCCAACCCTATTCCTAACATTAATCAACCCATCACTTCTTCTTTTATAATTCAATCTTTTATATATATATATATATATAATCCATCTCATCTACATCCAAATATTAATTTTTTATATTGATTTAATTATTCTATTTATATACTTTTATTAGTTAGATTAATCAAATTAAATAATTTTTAATTATTTAATAATTCTAATAATAATTTATTAACAAATTATATATTCACATTTCAATGTTAGTACATATATCATTAACATATGCATTTGAAGTACTCGAGAACATAAAGAAAGATCTCCATATCCTTCCAAAGTTACATATATCATTAACATATGCATTTTAAGTACTTGAAGTACTTGAGAACATAGAGAAAGATCTCTACATCCCTCCAAAATTTTTCTTTTTATCCCATTTTATAAATATTATCATATAAAATAAATCATAGTCTATATTTGGTTTCTAGCATTCTGTTCATTATTCACTACATTTTTTTTTCCATTTTGAGAAGCCATGCACAAATTAGTCTTAATAGAACATCATGGAATATAAATATATATATATATATATATATATATATATATATATATATATATATATATATATATATATATTTTAATTATTTGATTATATATATACAAATTTTATTGTAAATGCATATGTATAAATAGTTTTTATTTATTTTAATATTCTATTTCAATATTTCATTATATTTACAATTTTTTTTTTAATAATTAGTTTTATTATTGTATAATAATAATTTTATCAAAATTTATTAAGGAGAGAAAATTGCAAATAAAAAAGAGAAGAAAATAGCCTCCAAACTTTAGAATACAATGAATGTTCATATGTATAATAACAATCATTCACCTTTGTTTAATAAAATAGATATCTGGTTGTTCTCTAAATTGTTATAATATAATCGAGTTATATAAAATGATACAAAATAAATTTATTATTACAAACACACAAAAATAAAATAACTAAACAATGTCTACAAATGAATCTATCTCGACTTTCTATATATATTATACAATAAGATAGATAAGCTAATGTATTTTACAATAATAATAATAATAAGCAGTGAAAGTGTTTTAAAAAATTCTTACTTCTTACTTTAAATTTGATAATTATTTACACATCACAATTTTAATATTTAATAATAAATATAATATTTCCAAAATAAGCACATAAAAATAAATATATACTCTCATCAACATTATTCATTTCTCCATAATATTTAGATTATTTTTTTATTTTTTTTAACAATTTTGTATGGACATTGAATATGAAGAAATCAACATTAAAATCAACCCAAAATTTATTATAATAATCACTGATCTATTTTCAAAGAATAGCAAGAAAGTGTGAAAATAAAACTGAAGAGAAATGATGGAAAAGTGAACATTATTTTAAATATATAAAATGAAAATTAAGGTACATAATTTATTTGGTTAATGTTAGAAATAATTTATGTTTAATAATTATTTTGTATTTTCTTAAATTACTCCATAATTTAATATTAAGTTTCAAGTTTAATAATAATGTAATAATCAATAATTAATTTTTAAAGAAAATATTTTGATTTTTTAATTTTAAATTAAAAAATGTGTTAATTTAATATTTTGAGTAGAAATTAAATCTTTTTATTTTTAATGATTTTTTTAAAAAATAATTAAAAAAATATAAAAATTAGATGTAGATAAATAAGTTTTTACAATTAGAATTACTAAAATAGTGAAGAATGGATATTTTAAAATTAAAATTAAAACTTTCATATATAATTACAACAAGTGTATTAAAAAAAAAATAAAGTAGTTACAAAGTAAAATAAAATAACTTTTAAGTAAATTGAATAACTCTAGATTTATATATATAGAAGCAATTTTTTAGATAAATGTATTCAAGATATCTATACTAGTTTAATTGTTTGATAGAAACTAATTTTATGAAAATAAAATATATTTAAATTAAGACATTGAATATACACATTTTATTAAGAATAATATAAAAATAAAAAAGACAAATAACAATAAAAATATTTGTTAACAAATATTATAAAAGCTTTTATATTATACTAAATTAAAGTACAACATAACAATAATTTAAAATATTAATTTTATTAAATTATACAAATTTTCAATATAAAACATATATAAAAACCAATATTAATTCATAATATATATATATTAAACTATTAACTTGCCAAAAGAATATTGCATAGATTTGAATTTATTAAAAAACATACATATAATTTATTGAGTAATTTTTAGTTAAATTAAAAAAGCTAAATAGTCTAAACTTTATAGAGAGACTATTTGTACAATATTTCACTTGGTAGTAAAAAAACATGTAAAACTATAGATGATTAATAGATGATTAAATAGATATGAAGTAATATAGAAAATAGATCACAGTTGAAAGACAAAATTTTCCCAGATGCATATGGAGAAAAAAAGATAGTTAAAAGATACATGGGCTTTCCCACAAACCAATTTTTTTAATTCAATTACTAAAACTTTTGTGGATTTGTGATGGAACAATTGCCTTAACAGTATATTGTTTGGTGTTCTTCTTGCATGAAATTATCTCTCGAATAAAACCTGCTGTAATAGGACCTCATTTCATAAATCCTTTCGCAATAGTCATTTCTTTTTCTTCTTACCAGCTTCAGCTTCTCCTTGTTTTGGGTCTTCTTCTTCTTGTTCAGAGTTTAATGTGGGCAAGGAATGAGTATTCGTAGTAGAAGAGCGAGGGGCCAAAGAAGGGGAGTCGGAAGGGAGAGGAGGATGGGTGGAAGAGTTGGAAGGAACATTAGATCCAGCTGATTGGTTTAACCTTCCTACGGCTCTCTGCACACTTTCTGGTTCCGTGGGTATTTGTGTTGGAGGAGGGTTATAAGTATAAGAGAATCTAGGTAGGTTATTCAACGTTAGAGCTCTCCGTACGGCTTTTTGTTTTGATGGGGCTGACTTATTCATTTTTCTTGGAGGTCTTCCAATTCCTTCTAGTAACTTAGGGTTTTCAGAAGAGGTGGTGGTGGAAGGAGGCGGAGAGAATATAGTACTGCGGTTGGAGTTTTGAAGAGCGGGGATGGATGTAAGGGGATTGGTAGTGACAGGAGATGAAGGAGCTGGGTTAGAGCATGAGGGGATATTGGACCGATTAGACGCATCTAAAAGCTCTCTTGTTTGGGAAAGGAGAGCCTCTGCATTACGAAGAAGTTGTAGTGCTTTCTCTACAAGCTCTTTTGTTTGGGAAAGGAGAGCCTCTGCATCACTTCCTAGTGACATTCTGTTCAGAAGTCCAATAATTTGCGGGTCCAAGTTTGTAGGTGGATTAGGAGAAGGTGAATCATCAGATGGTGTTGTGGGTGTTGGTTGTGTCGATGACAGTGCTGAAGAGCTGTTCTTCTCTCTTGAACGTGGTGATGTTATGGGAGGAACTAATTGTGAAGGAGGAGACTGAGACCCAGATGCAGAAGAAGGCTTATCTTTTCCCATTTTAAAATGCTGAGTTCTGCTACCAGTGCTGCTTCGAAATTGTACTCAGATTGTCCTTGCTTGGCGATGTCTTCTACCCTGCAATACAAACCATATTACACGTGACTGGAAAAAAGAAAAACACAGAATGTCGAAAGAGAATACGTTACCTGTCCTAGGGACGCCAAGAGAAGGCAGCACCAGCAAATCCTCTCCACTCACAACTCCTAACTCTTTTTGCAGTCACCCAAATGCACAATAACCCTTACGCATATCAGATTCTTATAGTAGGTCTTGCAATCAAACTTATGGGTAATGGCGAATAAGATTCCTCGATTTAAGGATGTATTATTCGAACCGTCAGTTTATGTTTAAGAACAAGAAATTATTATTTTCGTAGTATCTGCATATGAAAGATAATTTTACTTTTTATTTCTTAATTGCTATCCTCTTAAGTATTAAGCTGTACTCTTGCGGCCCTCCATACCAGGTCTAGGATCATTAGATGTTTTCTTAACTTTTGAATAATCTTTCCATATTTAATTATGATTTAAGAAAAAAAATTGTATAATTTATTGATACTATGATCTCTTCATATATAACTCGCTTAGCTCGACGCTTGAGATGCCATTTCCCTAAATTCATCCAAACGTCTTCCCAATCTTTTCTTTTTGCCTCCACTATAAATTTCATGTTAACATTGAGTAAATTGTGGATGTGGGTGCCTGAGATTGGCTTCATACTTTCTGCAAGAGAAAAGTTTGAGCAAGCCAGAAAGTGGGCATTAATGGAGCCACATCATAATCATCAATCCCTGCGATATATATTTCGAATCTTTCACACTTTATTTAGAGGAATTTCGCAGTTATTACGGTTGAGACGGATTGAAAGGCTTCAGGCTTATCTTCCTCCATGTCGAATCCTACTGTTATGTATTCTGGTCTTCCTCACAATCCTCGCTTGTATAATGGTTTATCTGCATCCCACCAATCAGCTTTACCTTTTAATCTATTCTCGTCTCCTCTTCTGCGTCGCTATCTATTCCATCGTCCAACTCTACTACATATTATATGACTACATAATATTTTATCTATCCCAACGTCCTCCTCTGGTCCTCCGCATCGCGCAAGAAGAAGCTGCCGTGTAACACTGCCTCCATGTTAAGCTTCTTCCAAAGCAGGGTCAGAAGAAATGAATCCCTCTAAAACAAAACTATGTTATATATATTTGCCGCTGAAATGTTTATTATCTTAAGTTGAAGTTTGGCAATCGGTTGTGATATCATGTAAAAATCTAAATTTAAATATGGCGATCCAATAGTAAATCGCCCTTTTCATCATGATAGGTCTTGAATTTATGTTCTCGACTTTGAAGATCTGTCAACTGGTTTCAAGATTATAGATTATAGATTTAAATAGAGTGGATGTTCCTTTAAAAATTAGATTGAAGTGTTCTATAGAAGTACTAAACTGAATGGATAAACAATAATCTTTATGAAATTTTAGACATCTTAGACCACTGTAAAAGTTTTTAATCGGTTGCTTGTGTGGAACTTTAATATCAGTAGAATTAGAGGTTCCGTAGAGGCAAAGAGTAAATAATATGGAGTTGACATTAAACATGGACGCACAGATAAACTGGTTCAAATGAGAATTCAATCAAGACAAAACATGGTTTAATTGATATTCAATCGAGACTCTGTTCTTAGTGGAAGACAACTATTTCCAAAGATGTTTAAAAGAAGCTGTCTGACATTAACAAACATTCAGACAGTAATTTTAAAAGAGATGAAGGCTGGTAAATTAACCACTATTGGGTTTGAATATAAACTTCTTATGTCATTCTATGACTTGGTTTTCAAATTTAAGAAATTCTCCACCTCTTTTCATTTTCTTTTATCTTTTTATTTTAACTCCTTACTTCAGCCTATACAATTCTTACTAGACAAGCATTCTTGTTTTCCTTCTCAATTTTTTTTCCCCTTGCTTTGCATGCTTATTCTTCCTTTTGCTTCCTCTATTCTTTATGGTTGGTCATTACTTTTTTTTTTTTTAAAGCTCTATCTTCCTTATGTTACCTCTATCTTTTTTTTTTTCTTGTTCTCTTTTAATCACTGTCTTTATTATTTTTCTTTCTTTTTTAATAGTTTTTGAACTATCTAAAATATGTCCATTTGTTTATCATTATTCAATCATTCTTTTATTCCGTGTATATAATTTTTCAGGATCTTCTTTCAATATTTCTCTTTTCTCCTTTCAATATAGTATTTTCTTGCACTTGTTTGATACTTATTTTGAGACATTTATCTGTTTGACATTTTGAACATTCTAAGAAGATAGAAATTCACAATATTCAAACTTATTTTTATGATCCAAAATTTTATATAAAATAGTACAACACAAATTTGTTATTTCAAACACATATATATTGTTTTTATTTTAATAAGATCAATTAAGAAAATATTTGACCACATTTAAAGTTATGAACTTTAATATTTATGATAAAAGTATATTTGTAATACATATTTATGCTCATTAAAACAAATATTATTAGTAAATATGCAACTAATCTAAATACAATAGTTGAGAAACTAAATGTATAATAAATGCTTAGCAATTAAATGTAGAGGGATTATGTAAATAGCTTTTGCAATAATGATGATGAATACAATAAATATGCTTGTTATCTTAAAACTATAATAATTTTAGAAACTAGTGGATATCAAATTTGGATTGTAAATTATCAATCTTGTGCTTCACAGAAATGATTTGAAATTTTGAACTTTTCTATTTATGGTCATATTTGTTTGTAGCTAATTATTGTCTATTGAAACTTACATTACCCAAATATTTGAGTATATTGTTACATCACAATTGGTGGAATTTAATAGTAAGCTAGAAAGATTGGTGGATCACAAAGGTCATGTTCTCCCAAGTCAACTCCCATTGACTAGACTAATCTTATGTCATATCCCCTAGAATTAATTTAATTTTCTTACATGACCCCTATCCCTATAGTAATTTGCACTGAAGAAAATTTACTTCAAACTTGTTAACTCCAATATGAGGGTGACTCACAAACCCTAAGGCATTGGAGGGTGAACCTAGTTTCTTCCTTACAGATTTGTTTTGTTCTAAACTATCTAAGCAGAGGAAGAGGATGTGGTAGCTGAAATTATTGCTTGGGCCTACAAGATGCCATGATGATGAGATGGCACATCTCTCTCTGTGTTTTTTTTATGCTCATTAATTCCTCCATTCATCCTCCTCTGTTTTGACAGTTGCTAGGGTCTTCCACATGATTATTTTATTTGCAGGTAGAGTTTTTTTTTTCTTTTATTTTTCTTTTAGGAAATGTCATATATTCAACACTCATTAGAGTGTTCAACAATAAGTTCATTCAACAGTAATCTATTTCTCATATTGTTAGCTGTTGGCTCTTTTGTTATAGGAGAATGGATTTACACAAGATGACAAAATCTATGAATACCCATTGCTTGGAAGGGTTGTTGGGTTCCATGTACACATTGA
Source organism: Sequoia sempervirens (assembly GCA_007258455.2). Lineage (NCBI taxonomy): Eukaryota > Viridiplantae > Streptophyta > Pinopsida > Cupressales > Cupressaceae > Sequoia > Sequoia sempervirens. The sequence continues at coordinate 20,972,971 of VDFB02281492.1, read as the reverse complement.
AGCTTGGGAAGATGAAGTTATGAGGGGAATGGAAACCTAGTGCTTTATTATTAAATATAACTATCCTAATTTTTTTTATTTTTTTAGTTATATCTATTGATTTACAAAACACAAAACAACTCAAATTCATAAAGGGGTTATCCAATTGATAGAGGCGACCCTACTAGAGTAGGGATCATAACACCTTAGCAGTAGTTGAATGTGGGTCGCTTCAATGAGTTTTCCTTGGAAAGTTATTTGTATAGAAGGGCGACACCCTTGAAGGATGCCTATAATCACACTTGCATTTTTTTTTATATATATAGTGGTCCTAAACTTGAGCTATCTAATGCATATGGGGGCCCTCTACTTAGTAAACATAATCCTTTGTTTGACAGAGGAAGGATTTAGTATCAATATCAATACATTCTTTTATTTTTTTTGTGTTAGTAATCTTCTATGATGGGGAAGATCGAGAGCAATGACGCCCATTAACCACAACCTCAATGGATAAAAAATGAAAAGAGTCAAATGACCCTAATGATCATATTAGTAACATTCCTTTGTTTATTTTTCTACAATAAAGTAATAAAATAGGCTTTCTTGTTATTTGATATTATATTAAATTACGAAATGATAGAACTAGAATTTAACCTCCTCTTGCTATATTTTTTTTAGGGTATTAATCATTGGGTTGTTAGTTTTTTCCAGTTTTTTATTCTGTTTTGTCAGTTTTTAGTTTTAGTCAGTTTGTTTGGTAGACAGTTTTATTGGAATTAATCTCAACTACTCACTATACTCCTTGCTCTACAATGATGAAATATCTTTTCTAATTTCTTCACATGCCTCCACTGTCTTCTCATTCTTTGTATTAGGACAATTGAATTAAATGAAAATCTCCTCCACTGGATTCTAATGATATCAGATTGTATTTGTAATTAATTATTTTTTGCTTTTTATTATTGCTTCCATCTTGTCAGGAATATACATAGAGTTTGGTGGTTCATTTTGTAAGGGGGTTTTTATGATTGTGAAAAAATAGAGAGCATAAAGTTTTTGGCTATAGCAACAACACTTAATGTAAAAATAGTTCTGTTGTATCAATTGATTTAAAAACAACATGAATAGGGGAATGTGCAAAAGAAAATTTTGAGGATGAAAGAGTAGCACCTCTGCAAATGTAATCAATTTTTTTTTGAAGCATATGGAATATAAATTATATTAATACATGTAATGTAGAAAAATATAACCCTTTATATTTTCTAGGCCCTCATATTTAAATTAGACTTTAAAATGCCTTAATTTAGTGTTGTTAAATGAGTCTTAGATTAGCTTTTGAAAAGAACTTTTGGTGACTGGCATACATTTTCTACCCTTCTCTGATTTTCATTCTATTTTCTAGTTTTGCAAATATTGAGTTTAATATTGTTGTTTCAAGTGTTAGATTTTATTTTGATGTTGATTTGTTATTTTTTTTTTCTCCCCAAAATGTTATTTGACCTTGACCCCCATCCTTCAGTCATAAGGAAATTTGTAGATTCTCTCTTAGAGTTGATTCACCTAAGGGTTGTTAATCAATTATTTGTGGGGATCTCATTTACTAATGAAATATTGAGATATAGGTGTCTCATATCTTCTTTGTTATCACTTCATTTTAGATCACCTCCACACACACCTATTTTTCAATGTTTCATTTTGGTGAACCCGAATTTTGAGCATCATATCTTGCTAATTTGGATTCCATTTTGATCACTAGATCTAGGTTTTGCATTCATTTGCATTGCATTGCATTGATTTGCATCTCATTTAGGGTTGTTCACTGCATTAGTTTGCATCTTGTTTAGGGTTTTAGGTTTGCATTTTTGCATTCTTTAAAATATAGAAATTTCAAAATTATCAGTCATTTTGTATAATGTTTACATAACATTGCATCATCATTCATTTACATTAAAAAATTGAATCAAAATTGCATCTCAAATTAGGTCTTTTTGCTTGTAATTTAGCACTTGATTTAGACCTCATTTTATAAAAAAATGAAACTGTAACTCACTATCTAAAAGAAGAACTTGAAAACCATAGAAATCATCTCACAAAATTGTAAATTAATTTTTAAAAACCCTAAAGTGACCCATTTTCCCATGGGTGAATGAGTCCCTAATCAGGGTTTTTTTTTTAAATTATGAGCATTAAAATCACCATTTCTACATTTTTGGTCCTATTATTCTGATTATTGTTTTAGTTTCCAAAATTTTTTTAATCTAAAATTGTTCATATTAATCATAATTGGTCAAATTCAATGAAAATTTTGAATTCAAAATTAAATCTAAAAGACATCATTTTTTAAGCTTTTTCATAGCACAATTAGAAAATTATCTTGTTTTAATCTAAAATTTACAAAATGTTTGCATCCTTCCTTTACAAGTTTGAAGAAAATTTTAATACCAAGAATGACGATCATTCTTCGAAAAATTATCCTAGCTATGAGAGTCTCTTAGTGCAAGAGGATGAAACCATTAACACCACCTTGTCTAGTGTCCATTCACATCCCACTTATGAGAATATTTTAATGCAAGAGAAAAAAACTATGGATCATATTGACAATCATAAAGATTCTTCTCCTAACACCCCTTTTCTTTGTGATGAAAGTGTTGTTGTCTTAGAAGATCCAAACATTGAATGTCATGAGTGTTGATGTTATAGCGGCGAGAGATATATTTCTCTCAATATTTAAATAATAAATAATTAATAAGGCAAGTCGGCCTTAATTATAAATCACATTTTATATTTTTGTTCCTTAAAAGAAGCTGACCTAAATGAAGAGACACCTTGGTTTGTATATATACAAGGTGAAGCTGATTCATCAAATCATCAATTCATTCTTATTCCAATTCACACCTTAAAGATTGCAAGGAGTTTCATATTTAGTTGTATCAAGAGAGAAATTCATCATTTATTTTATCAAGTTCACCCTTGAGAAGGGTCTAATTATAAAGTAGATTTCTTCTCTTTTCATTCAATATAGAAGAGATATATTTTTGGCTGGGTTTTTCTCCCTTGAGGAGGGTTTTCTCAGGGTATTTGCTGTGTTCTATTGTTCGTCATTTTGTATTTTTGCTTATCTTCATCTCTGATATAAAATTAACATTGTATGATAGCCAGGTTTAAGAAAATATCTGATGATATTTGTTTTAAGCAGTATAAGACAACCCTTTATTTTCCCTCTGTTAGTTGAGCCAGATCCTTCGGTGGAGGTTGGAAAAAGAGGTGATAAAATACTTTGATTGAGCTTAGGCTTTAGCCAAAGGGTCTTTCAGGCTCAATTCCTCCCCTGCATCTAACCATTAACTCAAGCAATAGTTCTAAAGGTTGGCATCTTCTTTGGCAAGGGATCACCATCGTGTTTGGGCCACTTTCATGCGAAAAGGAAATAAGTCATGCCAAACACTTGCATTGCCATTATTTGTAGTATAGAGGTCATGCGACAAGAGTAACAATATTACTTTGAAGAACCACAATCACTTGTGTTGTCATACTATTGTTGACTTCCCGAGTAGAAAATATGACAATCAAATGAGACAAAGGAAGGATAACTATTATCGAATGGGAACTCAGTTAGAATTTGAATATATTCAAGTTGGAAATAATAATGCTTTGGAGAAATGAGATGTATGGGGATTTATATATCAAATGGAGATATTGGAATTGCGTATGTAGCAGGTCTTGGCTTGGGGGTGACAATACCAAAGTTAGAGATCTCCTACACCATAAGAAGTGAAAATCATTTGCATACTGAGTGCACTAAGGCCACAAATTCCTAGTTGGAATGAAATATGAAGGCTCGACATTGGAATCAAATGCACAAGTTATTGAGTGTTGGTATTGGGAGCAATCTCAAAGGTGTACTACATGAAAGAGGAGACATATCATCTATGATCTAGGAATCATGAGAGTTGCTATTTATTGGTAGTTAGATTTCATTCATAGCCTATGTGTAAGTTACATGAGTCAACATAATCCATTGGATAGAGTATAACACTCCTGGGCTGAGTTGACACCATTTTCGTGTCTTCTCACTCCAACACAATCTTGAGAGTCTCTTGTCAGTAGTGAATCCATCCTGGCATATAACTGGGAAGACCTCACATTCCTTTCGTCAGGAGCTACAAGCCACCTATCATACAATTCCATTGGACATAGAAGTGCTTTCCCTCATTGTTGATTCAAGCAAGGAACAAGTCCATTATGAGAGAAATCGTGATTTACATGTGGCTTCAAGATTGAGATTGTGTGACTGTTTTGAGGATCGAAATATAACTCCAAGCCACAATAGTGCTAAGATGGGTTTAGTCTATATTGCTTTCCAATGATTCGTGTGTCGTGTCATTATTAGGACCATGCCAAATGGTCATTGACTACATCAATCACTTTTTATAAGAACTTGATATTCATATCAATGAGAATTCGATGGAAAGCCTAACCCTTGAGCAGAAGTAAGAATGGGAATTATGTTCTTTTGATGTGCTTCAATAGATTAAATTTGTGTGGTAGATGTTAGTAATGTTTACCATAAGCTAAGTTGATAATTTGTATTGAAAATATATGTGTTGTGTTGGTTATGGTCCTACGTAGAGTTGCAGATATATGTGTTGTGTAAGGGAATTTGTTAGCATGACTATTATAAAAAAGAGGGGACCGAATCTAATATGTCTTGCGAGCTATATAGAAGATAGTTTAGAAGTCACTCTGATGTTAGATGATTTTGAGTTAAGATGAGCCTTTTAGAGGAGAACTTTTTTTTTGTGCAATGTCGAGTTTGAGTATAGTTTTTTTTAAGTCATAGAATGAGCCAACTATAGGAAATGGTTGGATGTGTTCTTCAAAGTATTCTTGCTAAATCTAAAGTGAATGACATAGATTCAAATCTGACATCAATTATTTAGATCGTATGATTAGCAGAGGTTGTGGTTTCTTTTGAGTGGTGATCACTGGCATAAGATCCTTTAGAGACACCATTCTTTCATTGTGAGTTGTTTCATGCTAGTTTTGAAGATTTTGAGTGTGACTTTGAAATGTAAGGTGAGCTGCATTTTTAGTTGTGATTGGTTGCTCACATCAATACCATTCTCTATGTGCATGGACTGTGATGGTACCTTGATTCATTTAGAGTCCTGGTTCTATATTGAATATGTTGGGTAAATAGTGTGTTTGAGAAATCTAAGTTGAGCAGATTGTCTTGTGTTGCACTATTATTATCTTTTCCAAGAAAAAAAGTTGAGTAAAGACGAAAGAAATATATATCAGAATCAACAAAGATAAGTTCTATTTTCTTTAATTAATCTATCTAATTATATTTGCTTCATGCTTCATTTGTATTTTGATTTTATGAACTATTATTTATCTCTTTAAAATGTAGGATGGATCGAGGAGAAAAAGGATGATGGATTAATTATTTACATAAGGAATTCAAAGGAGGAAGGGCTTGAGGCATCATATGAGTAAGTCATGTCAGCTGGAGAAATGAACAAACATGAAGTATTAGCTTGTAACCATGAGACTAAGTTGGTGACACATAACTGTAGACATCTCTCGAGGGCACAAGGTTGGGTCAGCCTTGGATGGAGAATTTGCATCAGTAAAGAAGATTGAAAAAGATGAAGACACTAAACAATGAAGAACCTATACAGATTTTCGTTGTGATCAATTATTTCGAAGAGGAGGAAATGACATTTAGAGGGAGTTAAATTCTAAGGATTCAAGGCTCAAGTTGAGAGCATGTCCAAGAGAAGGATTAAGGTTTTGAGATTAGTCAATAGAGGGGAGTTCACTTCTAGAGGATTTCTTTGTAATCTCTAAGGAAAGGATCAAGAGGGAGTTCTATGACTCACTAAGAAGAAGTGAAGGTGTCAAGCTAAGTGGGTTGCAGTGGTTGGAAGACCTCTTTAGCTAAAGAGAAAAAAATTATACAAGATAGCCAATTTGGATTTTACATTGGTAGCTCCACAAACCTATTTAGAATAGAGTGATCTAGGATGAGGTCAAGGAGGACAGTCTTGAACTCTCTACAGTACTAGAGGTGTGCATTGGAAACCATTTCTCTAAGGCAAGCATTGCAAGAAATCTTGGACGAGGAGGTCAGAAGATTGATGCAAGTACTTGGAGCTTCATGGGGAGTCACATCATGATGAAGATTTGCTATAATGTATATTTCTCTGAGATAGAGAAATATGAGGTGAAAGCCCTTGTAGTGTATATTTCTCTACGACGAAGAAACACAAGGTGAAAGCCTTTGTAGTGTATATTTCTCTGAGATGGAGAAATATGAGGTAAAATCCCTTGTAGTGTATATTTCTTTGAGACAGAGAAATATGAGGTCTGATCTCTTGTTCATCTTTGAGATTGAGGTGAGACATCATGTTGAGAGACTATGTGATGAACCCTTTTGTAATTGTTTTTTTCCACACATGAGAGTAGCCATGGTGGACGCCATGTTGAGAGACTCCATGATGACATCATGTTGAGAGACTCGATGATGGACACTTGTATGTGTGTTTCCTTCCACACATGGGAGTAGCCATAGTGGATGTCATGTTGAGAGACTCCATGACGACATCATGTTGGGAGACTCTATGATGAAATCTTTTCCATAAATAGGTGTAGTCATTTTGGGTGTCATGTTGAGAGACTCCATGACATGGATATTTGGAAAGATACCTCCCTAGATAAGAGGGAGTGTTGATGTTATAGCAATGAGAGATATCTTTCTCTCAAGATTTAAATAATAAATAATTAATAAGGCAAGTCGGCCTTAATTATAAATTACATTTAATATTTTTGTTCATTAAAAGAAGCCAACCTAAATGAAGAGACACCTTTATTTTTATATATACGAGGTGAAGTTGATTCATCAAATCATCAATTCATTCTTATTACAATTCACACCTTTAAGAATTTCACATTTTAGCAGCATATCACCATCTTTAGAAGCAGATCAAATTATAAGGAGTTTCATATTCAGTTGTATCAAGAAGAGAAATTTATCATTTATTGTATCAAGTTCTCCCTTGAGAAGGGTCTGATTGTAAATTAGTTTTCTGCTCTTTTCATTCAATATATAAGAGATATATTTTTGGCTCGGTTTTTATCCCTCTAGAAGGAGGGTTTTCCCAGGGTATTTTCTATGTTTTGTTACATTCATCATTTTGTATTTTTTCTTATCTTCATTTCTGATCTAGAATTAACAATGAGAATTCTATTTGTGACTCTTTTGAAGACATCCTAGCTCAAGAGGATGAGATCATAGATACATATTTTAACATTACTTAAATTCCTCACCTTCAATCATCCATAAATACCCCTTTCACTTATGAAAGTGATATGATAAAACAAGACACAATCATTGATAACATGTACCATAGAAAAAAGGCAACTTGCTTAATTTGGGAATATTTGGTGATAAATTGAACTTTAGGAGGCCTTGATGCAGTGTTGTGAGGTGTTTTACACATTCAAACTAGGTCTTGTACCCTTATAAAATGCATTTGTTAATGTCTTGTGAAGGTGTTGTGAAGTGTTGTAAAAAATTTCTACACTTTGAACTAGACTCCTTTCATTACAGTTCACCTAAAAATCACCTTTTCATCACTTATCAAGTCCTATTTTTAAATGTTCTAAAGTCTTGTAACAATATTTCATATTCTTTTTAGGCTTAATTTCACTATTTACACCTTTCTTATGATTTATTTGACCCCTTTATGCACTCATAAGACTTAATTAAGTGTGTTTTTGAATGTAAACCTGATAAACAACATTAAATGCAAGGGTGATCCCACAATATTGGTTTACAATTTTTGGCAAAACCCGACACTGAAATATATATTTTTTAACTAAATCTTCACTTCCGGGCACCTATAGCAGCTAAACCGTGAGAAATTTGAAGATGATGAAAACTAGATTTTTGTGATTTTTTTTTCTGTAGATTCTAAATATATTTTTTTCAAAATATTTGGAATCAAATTTTCATTTCTTTTTCCATCTCCCTCAAAAACTAGTTTTTTTAACACAACATTTTAAAAAGTGATCACCATATAACGATAATTTTTTTTCTATGAAGGATAAAATTCTAATTATTTTTAATTTATATTTGTAACTCCAATATCTAGTGCTTCCACTTAGTTAGATAGTTTTTATTAAATATTTTTTCTTTAATCAAGTTTTGAAGTCAAACCAATTACAATTTAGATATACACCATATAACACAAATTTTATTGTATGTATCAAAATTATTTTTATTTATTTTTGTTGGATGAAGGACTTCAATATCTGGTGCACTCATATTTTTTAATTTTTTTTTTTATAATTTGCTATTTTTCCACATGTAGAACAGAGAGCTTGAAACCTACATTCACAAGAATTAAAAAATAAATATAATAAAAAAATTAAATATATTTAAAATTATACTTTTGGGAAGATTATAATAAGGACTACATACTTACAAAAAATAAATTTTAAATGAATTCATTTGATCCCCCAAAAGGTAAATCAAAAGTAGTTTTTTATCAGCATTTTGATAGGTGTAAAGGAGACTCTGTTATAGGTATGGTTTAAAACTAGCGAGGTTTTATCCAAAGGTGTTTGATATAAGGTAGTTTGATCAAACCCTCTTTAATTGGAATTCATTAAATTAAACTTTTTAAGGCTTAAATCATTATATTTTCTAAAAATATGTGATTTCAACAAAAATCAGATTCTCCTAGAAATTGTAAACTAGCTTTATGGAATCACCCGCAACTTAATTCCCAACACCCACTTACAAGTCCAAGGTGAGACCCATTCGACATGGGTGGTGAATGAGTCCCTCTTAGCTCCAAATTCAAAATAATTCAAAATTTCTTTCGGGTTTTTATTCAAAATGACCTTATGTCGGCCTATGATGTATTATTGGGTAATTAGGGCATAAGTGTGTATAAATAAGTGTTTTTACATCCATTTCAACCCCCATTATTCTCTTAACTCATTCACAACTTCATTCATCATCTATCATCTCTATCAAGTCAAGCAAGTTAGGGTTCTTACATTCTAGGTTATCAAGATAGCTTTCAAGGATATTCAAGGGTAGATTCTTCATGTTTTTCTATAGAAATTAAAGATCAAACATCATGGCAAGGTATTAAATTCATTATTGCATGATTTATTAAATTATTTTCTTCATTTGGTTTAATTACCTAAAAGGGGTTTGATCGAGGCAAACCCCCATGCCCTAACATCAAACATTTCTCTTTCTTGTCTTGTGTGTTTGCAGATTTAAACATCTTTGAGGTTTAGAAATCATTGAAGATTGTGGTGGAAAGTTATTCAAGTCATCTCTTCATTAGAAAAAGAAAAATATCAACAAAAAATCACTTTCAGGCCCGAATTCAACAATTTTAGAACCAGACACCTAGAGAAGCAAAAAGTGTTGACTGAAGGCTCTTGTTTCCACCTTTGAATATTCATAAATTAAAAAGTGAACTCATTCGCCATGGGTGGCAAATGATTCCCACTTCCAAGCTAGTTTTTGGTTTTCTACATTTTTAGACACCCATTTGTTGGAAACAATTTTTGGAATGATTTTATAGAACTTGGACTAATTAGCATCTCAATTCATCATAGATCTAGCCTCACATTTATCTTTCATTATGATTTGTATGGATTCATTTGCATGCTAGGTTTCAAAATTTTCATTCATAAAAAGTGCATTTAGGTTGCATTTTTAGCATATAAATTCATTTAAATTTTCTGAAATTCTACATTTTTAACTTAGGTCTACATCATAGAACTCATAAAACATCAAAACCACTCTAAAATTTTTGACAATTCTGAAAAAATTCCATACTAGGACTCATTCACCACCTTGGATGAATTAGTCCCTTTTCACCCCTGAAACTACCCTTTACAAAATTGAAAACCCTATTTTTCAACTTCTGTTTGCTGCCATTACCTAGCTATATTAGTGGGCCCTGAGTTCTTGTTACATGCATTTCATTTAATCTAGTTTAATTTTTCTTATTTCATGCATTGCCTAATTTCAAATTTGCATTCCCACATCATTGCATAGAATAATCAGTCAATTATCATCTAAAATTGTATTTCATTTCAACATTTTACATTGCATTTGGAGTTAGCATAGATTGTTATTTCAAAATGTTAGTTTCAATCTTCTCCAAATTTTTGGAGAAAACGTTAGGCAATAAGCATTCTAGTCATTCATTCAATGCATTCCCTAGTTATGGTAGTCTCTTAGCACAAGAGAGTGAAAATTTTAATGCTTGTCTTAAACTTACAATTCTTCCTATCTCTCCCATTTATGCGAATGATGTGTTAGAATGGAATAGAAACATAGATAAACATGATGATCATAATTGTACTTATGTCAATACCTCTCCTTTTAATGACAAAGGTATCTTGGTAGGAGAAGGCCCAATCATTGAGAATCATGAAGGTCTTGTTTTTCCTTCTCTTCATTCCCCTTTGGAATATGTTACACAACAAGAGCATGAGATCATAGACACCTTTCTAAATACCACCTTACCTAGTCTCCATAACCATGACGATCAAACTTGTTCATCTCCTAATATCCCTCCTCGATGTAAAGAGGATGGGTTGGTATTAGAAGATATGCCTATTAAGAGTCATGTGAATCTTGATCCTCCCTTACCTAATGATCCTTCCATTTGGGATGATCTATTTGAAAATCATATTCTCCTCCCCTTGTTGTCTCTTCTCTTTGAGATGAAGCTTCTTTACAACATCTAACCATGACATGTGATGCAAATCTTGATTGTTGATGAGGGAGCAAACCCGAGACAAAAATAATAGAGACAACTAGAAAAATTTATTATTATTCAATAATGGAAATATTACATGTAGAGGATCCCAAATCCTTGAGCTTTGTGATACATGCAAGCTAAAAAAGTTTCAAAAATTATAGAAAATTACAGAAGTTCCCCTTTCGCAGCATGAGAACTTTTTTTCCCCAAAAAACTACACAAAAATTAGAAACTAGCCCATAAATAGCCCCTTTTCAGTTTGGAGCGAAAAACAATATTCGAGATAAGATTTTTGGCGGTTTGGTGCCAAAAGTTACAATTTGAAATTAAAAAACTGAGTCCTAATAAAGAAATTGGAAATTTTCCAAAAATCGCCCAACTTCTAAAAGCCATAACTTTTGATCTGGGACTCTATTTTTTGAAGCGTTTGCATTGTCAGAAAGGTCTCGAAGTGAAGAATGTACTAAGAATCCGCTCCACTACTTCTGGTGATTTCTAGGCCCATACAGGACTGTTTAGTGCCTCAAACTGGACTTAGAAGGTTTTTCAGGGCAAAAAGAAAAAACTGAAACTTGAATAACTTTCAAACCGTGAATGATCTTGACCTAATTCTTTTGCAAAAGTGCTTATTTTCCATCCTAAACTTTCCCATAAATTTCTAACTTCCAATTCCTTCAAATTCACACATGCTAAAAATAGTAGTTGAGCAAAAAAAGTAGAAAAGCAGTTCTAAAAGTTGGGAACTCTTATTCGAGGAAAAGGGTATCGATAAAGCAAAAAAATCTACAAAAATAAAACAAAAGGAACATAAATGGAAATCATATTTTTGGGTGATGCAATATTTCCCTCACACCACTGGATGCTCCTGCAACAATTGCCACTTTCCTTAAAGCTCTCCTACTAGGGTAGATGTTATGGCACAATACAACGAGATTATGGACAACAATCCAATTTTCCCCTCTCCTAATATCTCTCCTATTAGTGAAGATGATATTATGGTGTTACAAGATCCAATCACTGAGAATCTTAAGAACCTTATGTGGGAAAAAATTATGGAACAAGATAATTCAACCATGGATAGCCCCCTTCCTTATGATGATAATATTTTGGAAGAACCAATCCTTTAATTTCAAGACCATTTGGATTATGGTTCTCCTAACAACTCTCCTCCTAAGGAGACTATTCTGATCCAAGAAAATAATGAGTCTTCCTTCTAGATCATACCAAACATGTGATTCTAGATTTCCCTTTATTAGGGATACATCAAACCAAGCCCACCAAGGTTATGAATGCACAAGTGTGCATTAGATCCCCCTCGATCAATGAACCAAAAACATACCCCATGGGACATCCTAAGAATCCTCTACTTCTTTACTCACCATTACACACACAAAAAAATCAACACCAACTTGAACTCGTCCTTTACCCACCTGAGAATAATGTTTCATACCAACCAAGTTATGATGAAATTTCTCACATATCTAACAAAGTATATAGAATCAAAGCCAATCAAGTAGAAACTTTTTTTCCTTATCCAAATAAATAACATTAGTTGTTGCTCCTTTCCACGTAATAGTTGTAGGATAATCGCATGAGTTCACTGTAGGCATCCATTAAAATCTGCAAACACTAAACTTCATATAGGGGTTAGTATTTTACAAATCTATCAAAATGCCTCTATGAAATACCTTGCGAATGTTTCCAAATGAAATACAAATGATAATAGAAAACTAAAAGCATTATGAAAGCAACCATAAGTTACCTATTCCATAGTGGATTGGTGTCACATGTGCTAGTGACCCTTTCCCAACCCTTGCTAAGAAGCCAAAATGATGAAATGCAAATGGAGATGAAGAGCAAGATGAGTTCTCAAACCAAGAGAGTAACCTTGCATCAAAGTTGTGGATGGATGAATGAGAATGAAGGCCTTCTTTTATAGATTTTCTTGATGAGAGATTGGCCAAGATGGTGAATGTGGGACTAAAGATCCACCAATGAGAAGAGGACACTTGTCAAGTGATGATAGGCCAATGGATGTGCAAGATTTGGGGAGAGTGCCCATGAGAGGGAGAATTTGAATTTAAATTTTGCAATAAATTTTGAGAGGGGGACAAGAAAAACATCAATTAATGCTATGTTGGAGGGACAAATCAACTTGTCATGTTGAGGGAAAATGAGGGTTTTTAATAAATCAATAAAATTGATTTATTTGTGCAAGTGGAGATATCTAGAGAATGCAAGAGGGTGAGATTAGCATTTAATCAGGATTAGATTAAATTAATGATGATTATGTTAGTTTAATGATGATTAGGTGAGTTGACTTTTAGGACTTTGATATTTGATTTATTTAAATCAGAAAATGATGGAATATAATTTAGGATTTGATTTAAATGGATGTTTGATTTATTAAAAGGCTGATGATAATGTTGATTTGATTTTAAATGACCTTAGGAAATGGAGATTAATGAAATTACCTGCTAAATGAATGAAGGTGAACCTAATGTGAAATCTAGTTCAATTGATGAATGAACCTGATCAAATGCAGAATGTTAATTTTGCATGTCTACATTTTTCCCCTCTTTGAAGCAATGTACTTGTTGCATTGGTTCAAAGAATAACTTGCCATGATCAAAATTCAAAAAAATTATGATTTTTCGGATGCCCCAGGAGAAAGTACACTGGTACATTGCCCCCTTGAGAGATTGAGCAAAAAGATTTGATTTGAGGGTCGATCTCACGATAAAGAGGTTCAAAAATGGGTGGTTATGGACGACGATGCAAATGAGATGATTTTTAAGATGCTTAGAATAACAAATCTATATTATTGTAAACAACTTAAATGATGATATGATATGAGATGGATGAGGTTGATGATGTGATATGCTGTGATATGCAATGGATGATTTATGAGATACTTAGACTAATAGATCTATATTATGATGATGATATGAATGCACGATGGATGCATGATGGATGAACTAGTGATGAATTGGTGTTAGTATGGAAATGAGATGATGACAAGAGGATCTGACAAGCCAACATTATGAGAGATGATGATGAGAAATGATGATAAGAAATGATGATTATTGATGGATGATGATGATGATAAATGATGATGATGATGATAAATGACAATGATTTGCTTATCAAGGATTGGGATTTTAAAAGGGCTACTTACCTTATGTTTGATTACAGACATAGATACGATGCATCAAGGTATAAAGAACTAAGGTGGTGTTGTACCTAGTGCGATGAACTTTGACTCAACAAACATATAGGAGTATTGTTGCTCACACTTGAAATACAGAAACCTTGCTAGGACATACCTAACAAAGCAAGTATTTGCCAAGTTATTTTACAAGAACGTCCAACAAGCACAGAAAACAAAAGATAATGATCGTTTCCCCATTCCTATCTCTCTAAATCCTTCGCTCGGATATCATCGAGAGGTCCTTGGAATGAGCGCAATAAGATAAATCAAAAGAAAAGATCAAGTATGCAAACAAGCCAATGTTCTTCATACCTTCAGCCAAAGGGATTTATTTTGATAGGATAAGAATCAAAAGTGATATCCAAAAATGATGCCCATTGTCAGAACGATATATCCTAGGACATGCATTGTAAAGGATGATGATGGTTTGATAAGTTGATTGATAGGTTGTTGATATGACGTTGATTGACATGTTTGTGAATGATCAAGATTTTGATTTTGTGTTACAAGTTTGTTGTTTTGATTTTGATTTTATGATTGAAGATTGATTTTGCTGACTGCTATGATTGTTTCTATTTGTTTTGCCAAAGGATGAAGGTGATGATCAGTTTATTATGGATGATTGATTATTTCGAGTGAAAGCGAAATGAGACGGGTGGATTTTTCAAATATTTGGATGTTTTTGACGTTTTTGGAATGTTTTGAGGCTGTTTTTGGTGCTTTTGGATTTTGCGATGTTTTTGATTTTTCAATTTTCTTATGTTTTTGGATTTTGATGTTTTTTGAATGTTTTTGGATTTTGATGTCTCGGGGGATGATCAAAGATTAGCCTTGCCTAGGTTTAAGCTCAGAGACGACGTAGTTCGGATTTCAATGTTTTTGACATTTTTTATTTTTTGAGAGTTTTTGGATTTTCGCATGATTTTGACGATTTGGATATGGACATGTGTGATGATATTAGTGCTCTTTTTGGGATTTTGTTGAAGACCAAGCTAAGGTTGATTGACCGAATTGATGGATTGATGATGATGATAATGATAACATTGTTGAGGATACACAACAATGCAAGGATTTAATTGATGAGGATTGATGATGATAATATTGTTGAGGATACACAACAATGCAAGGATAGTGTTAAGCAACACAAGGATATCCCAAGATGATGAATTTTTGATTGGATTTGATTGATCATGTTTAATGAAGCTTGGTTTCGAACAAAAGATGTTTGGATGATTTGATGTGACGTTTGACGTGTAGCTTAGATGCGACTGATATCGATTGATGTTCGATGAAAGATGAAGACTGATAAGGAATGTCTTCTTGTCAAAAATGTGCCATGGGCTAGTGATTTGGATTTTGGATCACAAATGCTTTGACCAATTTGGTTTCACATTTTCCAAATGTTCAGATCACCACATAAGTTGGAGGACATAGACCAAGATTTATTCCTGAAGCAAGATGTATATATCTGCCCCGAATGTGTAGCAATGTATGGAATGTGATGGATGAATGCCTAGATAGCTGTATGGATGGATGGATATGGTAAGCACACAAAGGATGCCAAGGTGTTCAGATAAGGAATGCTCATTTGGATAATGATTCAGATAACGTTGGATAGGATAAGATCAATGAAAATGACCCATGTCAAGATGTTTACCGTATGCAAGTGTAAGGTGTGCCCCAAAATTTCATCAAGATCAAGATAACTTAGATGATGGATGCAAACGGATGAAAATGGATTGGATCAATGGTTTATGGATGACTTGATTTATGATGGCTGAGATGGATGGAATGTTGGATTTATTATGGATGGGATGAGATGCTTTCATCTGAACTGACACACATAGATGCTCAATTCTACACATGATGCCTGTTTTCCAGCTTTTCATCATGGTCTTGCCCAAAGTGCTGCTCATGCAGTTTTCACTAGAGGATGATTTTTCTCTTTACTGTTTTCAATCCTTTTCTAATTTTTTTTTTTGGATTTTCATATTTTTGATTTTTTTTTGTATTTTTTCTTAAATATTTATGCTGAACCACCCGGTGGTGTTGACGTAGATGCCCTCTGTCATAATGTGCCATCAATATCCTGCTTGAAGAAGCTGCTTTGCTAAGATACGTGCACTTGAATGCCACTTCTAGGATTCTTGATCTGCTTCATCGATACCAGGGTTAACTCTATATCTGTGTGTACATCACGATAAAGTTCCTTTTGAATCCTTATGATGAAGGGTCGTTGCCAATACATTGTTAATATGAGAATTGGATATCATGCATGGAGGTGTGGATGGAGTGCATTTAAGGATAGGAGATGGATTGGTTGATAGTTTGGAACCTTTGACTCTCCAAATTTGGGAAGATGAGCAATGATGGGTGGATACGAAAGTGTGTGTGGAATTAGGACCAACTGCTTGATACACTTTGTACGTCGCTTGAAAAACCTGCTTTTGATTTTGCAAACATCTTTGATGGATACCTTTCCCTCTTTTAGTTTGCCCCACAGTTTCTTTGACTGATGGAGTTTGATAGGGATGATCTTTCTTTGTATTTTTTGGTATCCATGCATATTTGACTTGTCCATCATGCTTCTTAGCTTCTTTTTCTTTGATAACATTTTTTGTGCTTTGATTCAGATCTTCCTTTTGACGTAGTCTCAATTCATGGATGGGGTGATGGGTGGATGAAGATTCATGACGTGACTGGTTGTAGTATTGGCAATGGTTTCATCACAAGGATTCTTTGTGCTCCCTATGTTGATGTTTGCACTAGATAAAGTTACCCCCAATATGGTGGAAGTAATACCTTCATGCTTTGATTCTGCCTATTCTAAGATCTCTTGTTTAGAGTGCATTCTCTAATAAATGGCTATTACAGATGATGTTATTTCTAATGCCAAATGTAGGCATCCATTAAAATCTACAAACACTAAACTTCATATAGGGGTTAGTATTTTACAAATCTATCAAAATGCCTCTATGAAATACCTTGCAATGTTTCCAAATGAAATACAAATGATAATAGAAAACAAAAAGCATTATGAAAGCAACCACAAGTTACCTATTCCATAGTGGATTGGTGTCACATGTGCTAGTGACCCTTTCCCAACCCTTGCTAAGAAGGCAAAATGATGAAATGCAAATGGAGATGAGGAGCAAGATGAGTTCTCAAACCAAGAGAGTAACCTTGCATCAAATTTGTGGATGGATGAATGAGAATGAAGGCCTTCTTTTATAGATTTTCTTGATGAGAGATTGGCCAAGATGGTGAATGTGGGACTAAAGATCCACCAATGAGAAGAGGACACTTGTCAAGTGATGATAGGCCAATGGATGTGCAAGATTTGGGAAGAGTGCCCATGAGAGGGAGAATTTGAATTCAAATTTTGCAATAAATTTTGAGAGGGGGAAGAGAAAAATAGCAATTAATGCTATGTTGGAGGGACAAATCAACTTGTCATGTTGAGGGAAAATGAGGGTTTTTAATAAATCAATAAAATTGATTTATTTGTGCAAGTGGAGATATCTAGAGAATGCAAGAGGGTGAGATTAGCATTTAATCAGGATTAGATTAAATTGATGATGATTATGTTAGTTTAATGATGATTAGGTGAGTTGACTTTTAGGACTTTGATATTTGATTTATTTAAATCAGAAAATGATGGAATATGATTTAGGATTTGATTTAAATGGATGCTTGATTTATTAAAAGGCCGATGATAATGTTTATTTGATTTTAAATGACCTTAGGAAATGGAGATTAATGAAATTACTTGCTAAATGAATGAAGGTGAACCTAATGTGAAATCTAGTTCAGTTGATTAATGAACCTGATCAAATGCAGAATGTTAAATTTGCATGTCTACATTTTTCCCCACTTTGAAGCAATGTACTTGTTGCATTGGTTCAAAGAATAACTTGCTGCGATCAAAATTCAAAAAATTTATGATTTTTTGGATGCCCCATTGGAAAGTACACTGATACATTGCCCCCTCGAGAGATTGAGCAAAAATATTTGATTTGAGGGTCGATCTCATGAGAAAGAGTTTCAAAAATGGGTGGTTATGGACGACGATGCAAATGAGATGTTTTTTAAGATGCTTAGAATAACAAATCTATATTATCGTAAACAACTTAAATGATGATATGATATGAGATGGATGAGGTTGATGATGTGATATGCTGTGATATGCAATGGATGATTTATGAGATACTTAGACTAATAGATCGATATTATGATGATGATATGAATGCACGATGGATGCATGATGGATTAACTGGTGATGAATTGGTGTTAGTATGGAAATGAGATGATGACAAGATGATCCAACAAGCCAACATTATGAGAGATGATGATGAGATATGATGATAAGAAACGATGATGATAGATGGATGATGATGATGATAAATGATGATGATGATGATAAATGACAATGATTTGCTTATCAAGGATTGGGATTTTAAGAGGGCTACTTACCTTATGTTTGATTACACACATAGATACGATGCATCAAGGTATAAAGAACCAAGATGGTGTTGTACCTAGTGCGATGGAATTTGACTTGAAAAATAGATAGGAGTATTGTTGCTCACACTTGAAATACAGAAACCTTGCTAATGGCCTTTTTGAATAAGAAAACCGAATATGGCTGTTTTCTTCATTCTCTACTTCAAATTCACTCCTTCTTCATGCATTTTATCTTCTTCTTCACATTCCTACACAATTTTTCCAAGCATTCTCCAAGAATTATAGCATTCACTTTCAGCCTTCAAGCAACACTTTTCACTCCATAGTAGCAACAAAAACACTCCATCAACTCCATAGAGAAAGTGTGGAACAAACACCATTGGAGCAGAGGCTTGAGTCCTCTTATTTTCTTCTCCATTAGCTAGTGAGCTCTTGGTGGAGGTGGTAAGCTTTCTACTCCTCTCCTCTATGATTTGGTTGAGTAGCATAACATTGTTTTGTAGTGCTTTTGTGTTCTTTACTTAATTTCCTTCTTTATCATGTATTTCTCCATTGTTGCAAACTTGGCTATCCGTGGAGGTGGAAACACCAAAATAGGGGTTTGACTGAAGCAGGCTCCTATACACCCACCCAACAACCTTCCTCTTTATTGTGTGTAGGTGGAAGTATTCTTGGAGCTAGCTGGCAAATGAGTACCTTTGTGAGATCATTCTTGCCACCCTAACTCTTGTGTACTTATTTTATTATTTTCATTCATATATTGCCTACTTCATAACTTTATTTTGGCACTTTGGAAGTAATTAGCTAGGTCATTAGTCTATTTTCTTGTGTTTAACCTTGTCTCCTTAGTCCTCTAGTCGTACGGATGCCAATACACCTGAGAGACACTAGTGCGCCATGTTGACATCCCAAAACCACACTTTTGTCCTTGGGAAGAGAGCTTCCTGAGGCACAGTGTTGAACCTAAAAAATAGACTCACCTAGTCCCATTCCAAATTTTAGGTATGCAAAGTGGTTGAAGGACCTTATAGTCCTCATCATTATCATCTCATATATCCTAACATCCCTTTAATCTAAGGTAAGTGAGGGCATTATTTTGGCACTTTAGAAGTAATTAGCTAGGTCATTAGTCTATTTTCTTGTGTTTAAACTTGTCTCCTTAGTCCTCTAGTTTTACGGATGCCAATACACCTGAGAGACACTAGTGCGCCATGCTAACATCCCAAAACCACACTTTTGTCCTTGGGAAGAGAGCTTCCTGAGGCACAGTGTTGAACCTAAAAAATAGACTCACCTAGTCCCATTCCAAATTTTAGGTATGAAAAGTGGTTGAAGGACCTTATAGTCCTCATCATTCTCGTCTCACATCTCCTAACACCCCTTCATTCATATATTGCCTACTTCATAACTTTATTTTGGCACTTTGAAAGTAATTAGCTAGGTCATTAGTCTATTTTCTTATGTTTAACCTTGTCTCCTTAGTCCTCTAGTCATATGGATGCCAATACACCTAAGAGGCACTAGTGCACCATGCTGACATCCCAAAACCAAACTTTTGTCCTTCGGAAGAGAGCTTCCTGAGGCATAGTGTTGAAACTAAAAAATAGACTCACCTAGGCCCATTCCAAATTTTAGGTATGCAAAGTGGTTGAAGGACCTTATAGTCCTCATCATTCTCATCTCACATCTCCTAATACCCCTTTAATCTAAGGTAAGTGAGGGCAGCCTTCCACTCTTGGCTCACCATGACCTGGGGCCTTGAATGTGGTTGGTCCCCCTCTCTTACACTTTTTGTGAACCCGATGTGAACCAATGTTTGTTGATACGTTGGTATTGAATATTTTCGATTATACCTTGTGACCATTGTGCCCTTGAGTGTTGTGAAGGATTATGAGAATCATAACCCAATCCAAAACCTATGAGTATATTGTTAGGAGAAGTATACAACACCTTTTAATGGAAATGATGAAGGTCACTATTGGTTTCTCTATAGGCCTTTTCTCTAGTCCTGTCGTTGGTCCAGCCACACAAGATCAATTGTCAAGGGGTGAGAAAGGATTCTCTAACAAGACCGATCATGTCCCTACTCCTCATGTGTCTCCTAAACCATCATCGATAGATGAGCATGGGGTTTTCCACATACCTGTAGAATATGTCTCTTCCCTCAGTAAAGGGTTCGGTGACTTGGAAACATCACTTAGAAAGAGACCCAAAGTTGGCTAGGGTCACCCGGGTTATCAGTGCTCGGTAAAGTACATGGTGGGAAAATACCGAACATGCATAGAGCTCTTGGTTAGTCTCTCTAGTTTGACTGATGCACGTGCTCCTCCAAACAACCCTAATATTATATGAGGAGCCACTTTTGAATATCATGAGAGACAGCTAGGGCTGTCGATGCCTCCTACATCTATATACATGATTGATATCATACCATCAATCAACATCCCATCTACCTCTGAGGGACATGACACTATCAAAGTGAACAAGATCCCCATGGGTTTTAGCTTCACCCCTCCTCTCACCTTTAGTGGTGGAGGTTTACACGAGATTGGTGGAGGCTTTGGTAGTGGCGGTGGCTTCGACAACGAAGGTGGTGCTAGCGAAACCAGTTCTGGTGGTGGCTTTGGAAGTGGAGGTGAATCCGTTGGAGGCCCTACTAGTGGTGGTGGCTCTGGTAGCAGTTTTGACTAAAGTCAGACTGAGGGTTTTGGTGGTGGCTTTGGTAGCGATTTTTGGTGCAGAGCACCATGTTCCTCTATTTGGGGAATTGGGTCTAGTAAGGTTGATTTAGGTGGTTTGAGTCATGTTTTTATCAAATAAGGCCATATTAGGCCATCTTGTAATTTTTTTTTTAGAATTTTGGGTTAGGTTAAAGTTTATTATGTAAAAATGCAAAACTTAAAATATTGCAAAAGTTGAAAAGTTGTAAACTTCCCAAATTGTAATCTTGAGGCATCCCAATGGTCATGGGCATTGGAATGATAGTTGGAACCATTATAGTAAGTTTTTAGAGTTTAAATTTGGTTTTAAACTTGATGTAGAGGGTTGGTTGATGGTTTTGAGAAGATTTGATCAATAAAATTCTTTGTTTTTCATTGATTTTTTGTACTTTTCTCTTGTACAGTGCTATTTCAGAACCTTGTATATAGTGGCTTCAGTCCAAATTGATATTGAATCATTAGATATATGTGTTAACAATAATCCTGAGTTGGTCCAATTGGTTTTTATGTAGATTGAAGAATTTGGTGGCAAAAATACTGTAACTTGTTAAAAATAGGGCTTTAAGGGTTTTGTAGTCTAAAATGTAAAATGACCCATTCCACCTTTTGTAACCTACTGTAACTAAGTGGAATGGGTCCAGTAGTGTAGGGTTAGAGGTTGGAGTGCTTTTGGAAGGAAGGGAAGGTCATTTTCAAGTTTGGGCATGAAGCCCAAGTTGAGAAAATGGATTATTTTTTAGAGAAAATGAGAGGTTTGAGTGAGGTAAAGGTTTTAAAACTTGAGGGCAGCAACTTTAGAAGGTAGATTGAGTTTTTATAGTAAAAAAAGGTGTTTTATGCCTTGTTAGGGTGAAATAGGATTGGGATGGGTGATTTTCAATAAACCCCACCTTGTTCAAGTAAAATTGAGGGTTTTTTGGTTAGAGGTGTTCGAGAACTAAAATATGACTAAGAGTGGGATATTTGGAGGTTTTGAAGGTTGGTTGTTTACTTTCAATAGTAATTTTTGGTTTTTGGGGTGTTTAAATGACACTTTATTTGTAAAACAAGCCTAATTAGCCTTGTAGGACAACGATAAAACCCTATTTTGAAGGTGTTGATCCAAAGAGACCATTAGTGGATTTGTGATATGTTTAAGAGGACATTAATGGGTGTTTGAAATGGTGCATAGGTTGAGGGCTTGTCAAGTAGTTTGAAACAAAAGATCAAAAAGGTAGGTATACACACCTACTAGACTAAGTTGTGAAGCTAGGAAGGAATTTCACCCTTAGAGGGCATTGTGGTTTCAAAAAGTGGTTGAAACATTTGAAATGGAGTTGAATAGTTGAAGGACCTCCCTATATTGCATCATTTGGTATCATAGCGTAGGTGCCAGGTCTGTGGAAGAAGAAGAGTTGCAGATTCAAAAGAAGAAGGTAGAAGTTGAAAAGGCAAGATGTCTCCCAAGGATAATACAACTACTAAAGAATTGTAGGAGTTGAGAGAAAGGAATGTTAGATTGTTGGAGTTTCATAATGTTGTGTTACAAAGGCTTATTTCCCTGGAGTCAAATTAGAGAAGAGGTGTAGCATTGGGTGATGTGACTGAAACAAGTTCAGAAGAGGAAAATTTTTAGGAGGTTGATGAAGGGAGATTAGATCCTAAAGAACAGAGGATGATAGTGCTTCTAAAAGAATTCAAAGGTGATACACACAAGGTAAAAGCTGATTTTCCCATGTATACTAGAAATTTGAATGATGAAGAGTTATTAGATTGGATTGCATCCATGGATAATCACTTCGAGTGTGAAGAAGTACTAGATGAGAAGAAGGTGAGGATAACCAAGAAAAAACTCAAGGGACATGCATTGTTATGGTGGGACTATGAACAAACTAAGAGGAGAAAGAAGGGTAAAGCCAATATAGTTTCATGGGATAGGATGGTTGTAATGCTAAAAAGTAAGTTTCTTCCTAAATATTTTGAAGTTCAGTTGTATAAGAAAGTTCAAGGTCTGAAACAAAAATATCTAGATGTTAAAACTTACACCGATGAATTCAATAAGTTGAGCATAATATTAGGTATAAAAGAGGATGAGGTTGAAAATTTGCTAGGTATTTGGGTGGCCTTAGATTTAATATCCAAGATTTTTAGAAGAATGTTTTCAGTTAGCCAATAGAGTGGAAGATAATTTTAAAAGGAGAGAAGATAAGTCCATTAGAGGTAGAGGCATAAATCAAAGAGGTAGAGGAACCTTTCATACTTCAAAGCAATCAAATGAAGGCCAAGAGGATGTGAATAAAGGAAAAGAACAAGTTGCAGATTTTAGAGGTGGTTTTAGAGGCTCAAGAGGTAGGTTTGGAGGAGGTAGAAGTACAAATACATTTTCTAGTAGGTTCTACAATTGCAATGAGTTTGGTCATCCATCGTACAAGTTCCCTAAAAAGCAAGGTTCTACATCAAGTGGAGGTGAAATGAGAAGTGAAAGGAGAGATCAAATAGTACAATAAGATGAATGTGAGAGTTCAAATTCTTCAAGTAATGTTGCTTCTCCGAAAGTTTTGGAAATGTTGATGCTGAGAAGACAAGTGTTGGGTATGTGTAGGATCATCATGGAAAAACTAGGCCCTAAAGTGGCAAAAAATTCAAAAAAATCAGAGTTAGGCAACTTGATGTAAAAATTTGAATAAGTTATCTATATTATTTCAAAAATATTTAAGAATAGAATTTTTAGAAAATTGAATGTAGTTTCTAAACTACTAGGTTTGTTTAAAAAAAAAAAATCTATTTGGTGAAAATTTGAAATTTCAATGTAGTGTACTTAAATTTTAGGGGAAAAATAAGTAGGTGTTTGTTTGACCACCCTAACCACAATAATGAAGATCTCTAGAGAGAAGGAACCATTGTAGAGAAGAGATTTATTTAGGACCACATGTAATTCAAAGGGTAAGGTATGCAAAGTATTTAAGGATTTAGGATGCATTTAAAATATTGTGTCTAATGAAATGATAGAGAAGTTGAAGTTGCAAAATTTTCTTCATGACAATCCATATCAAATTTCATGGTTGAATGATAGCAAATCTATCTTGGTTTATGAACAAGCATTGATTCAGTTTAGTATTGGTGGATACAAAGATAAACTTGTTTGTGATGTTTTTCCAGTAGACTGTTGTCATGTCTTGCTTGGAACACCATGACAATATTCCAAGCATGTTGCATATGATTGCATAAGGAATATTTATCAGATTCAGCATAATGGAAGTAGGTTTACACTCATTCCATTGTAAGGTGATGTGGAGGGTCAGTCAAGGATAGCTAAAGTAGTTATGTTTGTAGGAAAGAGTACATAAAGCTTGAGGGAAACAAGAGCAGAGAATGTGCAGCCATTGTAGAGATTGCAGATGCTAGGGCAGTAGATGCATTGGTATCCGAGAATGTGAAGACATTTAGCTTGAAGAGGAGTTTGATTTTGCAGAAGAAAAATAATGAAATGTTGATGAAGACAGTCCAAGAGAAGGTCAAAGGTCAAATGAGTATGCAACCATAAGTTGTATGGAGAGAGAATAATGTAATCCTAGTTGGGATAGTGATATGTCCTATGACAACAAAAGAGGACAAGGGGAAGTCAATTGTAGTCAAAACAAAGGTTAACAAGTATACTAAGACAAAGGTCATAAAGGAAGAGAAATTGAGGAAAGTGGTGAGGGTAGAAAATGGAGAGAAACAAAGTGAAAGGAAAGAACAAAGGAGAAAGTTTGAGGATGCAACAAGGGTTGAATAGATGACATTCCAAGACAAGAGTGGAAGAGAGGTGTTTACAATTAGGAAGGAAAATTTGACATCATTTCAGGGTGGAATGAAGTTGAAACAACATTCATTTAGTGAAGGACAATATGTTCAAGAAAGGAATCAGATTAAAGGAAAAAATGGAGCACCACACAATGTGGTAACAGATTCAAGAGTCAATGGGGAAGATTACCAATTCAAGGAGCATCAGACCAAAGGATTTTTGTAGGTCAAAGAGATGGAGATTTCAAAGGGACTTGGAAAGGTTTCAAGGCCAAGTGAATGGTTTAGGTGTAATACCCCTCATACTATTTAGACTTATTATTTTCTGTGCTTGCTTGGATACTATGATGATACTGTATTGTTTGATGTGGTTAGTCAGATACTACGATGATACTGTTATTGTTTGATATGGTTAGTTAGATGCTAGATGATGTTGTTATTTCATTTTGGACATGATTACTTTATATAACAAGATGGTTGATTATATTAGTTGATCCTCTGAATTATGATTTAATGCAGTGATTTAATTTAATATGTTATGAGATGATTGTTAGTTAGAAATGTAATTCATTGATTATGTTATTATGGTTAGAATAGGTGTGACGAAGGACAATATAGCATCACTCGTTCGCGAGTGCCCTGTTATGTTGCGATTCCTTCTCACAATGCAGTATCTTGATTTAATGCTTTGATATATATGTATATATGCACATGTACACAACTTCGTTTGTATGCAGGATTGCAGGTATAAGTCTCGATTCCACCTGCTTCGGCAGGACAGGGCGAGCACCAAATAACCCAACGGATAAATGTTGATACAGAGGTGACGATGAAGTCCTCCCGTTCCATGATGTCAGGTTGTCTCATTTGTTGGTATAGTCGATGTTGTGTAATTGTCGTCTTTGTCTGTTGTGTTTGTGTTTTGTCTTATTTTATGTGGGCATTGATAATTATGATTTATCTTAATGATTGAAATAGATTAATTATTTTAATGTTGAATTATATCGTAATTAAATATTTAATTATTTTAATTATTTTTGAAAATCATATATTGCAATTGAATAACAATTAAATATTAAATATGCTTAATTATTTTAATTAAATAAATTGGAGGTGGATAATTATGAGAATAAACTATTTTAAATAAATTTGTAATGTGAGTTGCAAGAAAAGTTGAAAAACAGGAATTAAAGCAATAAAAGGAAAAAAAGACAGTGTGAGCCAATGGAAATGGAGAGTTGGAAAAAGCTTGTTTTAAAGAATTGTTTTTCTTTTTATCTGTGATTTTTGGAGAGCTTTGAGAGATGAGCAATATTTTTATTTAATCATGAACTTTTGAGAAGTTTACACACACACGAAGAAACGATTACTTCGTAATTCACATGGTTGGGTGGAGCGTGCTCCGCACCCGTTGGGTTCCCCATCAGCGTCTTGTCTTCTCAGCTTCCGCAGTGCAGATGTTCCAGTGATCAGTTGTACTTCATGTTCATTATTCTTGTATCAATCCCCATGTTGGGAAACTCAATGTAATTTATGTATCAAAGAAAATTGTAATGTAATATTATTTCAATAATGTAATAGTTAGGTTTAATTTGGATCTTGTTAAAAGATTTATCATGGATGTAATTATGCGATGTTATCATACTCGCATCATGGCTATCAGTTGTATCATTGTATATGGTTTCCATAAGTAAATGGTTATGTTGTTTTCGTTATCTTTATTTTGTGTTGTGGTTGCAATGTAACCTCGCGTGCCCCAGAGAACCAAGTGTATTAATGTTATGTGTTATGCTATGTGATTTTGGTTTAATGTTGTTACATGTTACTTTTATTTCTATTATTAAAAAAAGAAAATTATTCGCGCTATGTGTGTGTTCTCTGGGGTTTGCACGACGGGCGTTACAACTTGGTATCAGAGCCAGGTTGCAAACACTAGGGTCTTTGGGTAGTGTAGTCCATTAGGTTACCGTTTGTGCAACTCTTGTGCTCATGTCGTACTTTATCTTGTGGCGCAGAACTATGCCTCGAGGTAGAGGACGTGGTCGTGGAAGAGGCCGTGGTGCCGGACGTGGAGCAAACCGGCGAAGCCCCTCCGTTCCTAGTTCCCATGGCTCTGAGCATGAGGAACAGCAGAGTCTTCATAGCGTTCCATCAGGTGGCTAGAATCCAGCACAGCCAGGTCTAGACGGTCAATTACAACATATACTTGGAGAGATTCTTGACCGTTTGGGACCTAGGCCAGATGAGGTGCACCAGGTTGAGAGGGAGAGAGAGAGGTCTCCGAGGCGCAGGGATACAGATGTGGTTATGAGAGATCTGATGAGGGCACACCCTCCTACTTTTGATGGTTCTGAAGGAGGTCTTGAGGCTGAGACCTGGTTAATTGACTTAGGCCGTTGCTTCGCCATGCACCCCTACGGTAGCAATACCAAGGCACGGTGCGCAGTTATGCACTTGCGAGGCTTCGCGTCTACTTGGTGGCGCCTTGAGGAACAGAAACTGCACCTTGATCTCAGTATGGTTACTTGGGAGTTGTTCCTAGACAGGTTCAGAGCTCGTTTCCTCTCAGTTCACTAGAGGCAACGCAGGGCTGACGAGTTTCATGATCTCAAACAATTGTCTATGTCAGTGGAGCAGTATGAGAGGCGCTTCTATGAGTTGAAGCAGTATGCAGGGATTAGCCACGATGAGGGCATGTTAGTGCAGCATTTTGTTCGAGGCTTGAATGGCCGCATCAGTGGTGGTAAACGAGTCTTCGAGCCAAAGACGATGGAAATGGCAGTTGAGAAGGCTCGCTTAGTGGAGGAGAATTTGGCCATGGCTTTGGGTGGTCACATTGGAGTGCAGATTGGTAGTGCACCTACACCTGACTTTAGCACTCATGGAGGTCAGTCACAGGGAGCAGGAGCTTCTAGGAACATGAATCCACCTTCTAAAGGGGGTCAGCAACATCAGCAGCAGCAGCATCAGGAACAACAATCGCAGTCGAAGCATGAAAACTTTCAATCTCAGCAAGGTGGCAATTCGCAGTTTCGTAGGGATCGAAACAGGATCAGGCACCAAATTCGTCAGGAACGTTTTGCACAGCCTGCACCTAGTTTTCAGTCAGCGCCGAGTCGAGCAAGCTATCAACAATCCAATGCTCCATCCGAGGGTAGAGGATTTGGCCGAGGTACTGGTTGCTACTCGTGTGGGCAACAAGGGCATATCGCTAGAGTGTGTCCACAGAAGAGCACTTCCGGATTTAATCAGAGACCTGCCGCTTCTGAGCTGATAGTGGGAGATGCGGGTAGATCTCATCGAGTGTTTTCCGCTGTCGACAATCGCCAGGGTGGATACCAGGATGCAGGTGTAGAGGCTTCTGGTAGAGGACGAGGCTCTGGCTTCGGAGCTCGCGAGTGAGCTCGAAAGGGTTTTATGGTGTCCTAAACGTTGTGATCTTGGTGTCATGGGAGGATGTCTCCCTTATTTGAGAATCTTAATTTTTCTTTTTATTTTGTTATTTAATGGCTTCCAGGAGTAAGCCATATCCTAGGGGGGGAGGATGTAATACCCCTCATACTATTTAGACTTATTATTTTCTGTGCTTGTTTGGATACTATGATGATACTGTATTGTTTGATGTGGTTAGTCCGATACTACGATGATACTGTTATTGTTTGATATGGTTAGTTAGATGCTAGATGATGTTGTTATTTCATTTTGGACATGATTACTTTATATAACAAGATGGTTGATTATATATGTT
Organism: Sequoia sempervirens; assembly: GCA_007258455.2. Classification (NCBI taxonomy): domain Eukaryota; kingdom Viridiplantae; phylum Streptophyta; class Pinopsida; order Cupressales; family Cupressaceae; genus Sequoia; species Sequoia sempervirens. Next base: position 20,944,279 of record VDFB02281492.1, on the reverse strand, counting down.
GATCCTCTGAATTATGATTTAATGCAGTGATTTAATTTAATATGTTATGAGATGATTGTTAGTTAGAAATGTAATTCATTGATTATGTTATTATGGTTAGAATAGGTGTGACGAAGGACAATATAGCATCACTCGTTTGCGAGTGCCCTGTTATGTTGCGATTCCTTCACAATGCAGATTCTGGATTTAATGCTTTGACATATATATGTATATATACATGTCAACTTCGCTTTGTGTATGCGGTGGATTACAGGTGTATAAGTCCTTTATCTCCACCTCGCCGCGGTAGACAGGCTTTGGAAAGCAAATTCAAATGTAATGGATAAATGTTGATATAGAGGTGACGATGAAGTCCTCCCGTTCCATGATGTCAGGTTGTCTCATTTGTTGGTATAGTCGATGTTGTGTAATTGTCGTCTTTGTCTGTTGTGTTTGTGTTTTGTCTTATTTTATGTGGGCATTGATAATTATGATTTATCTTAATGATTGAAATAGATTAATTATTTTAATGTTGAATTATATCGTAATTAAATATTTAATTATTTTAATTATTTTTGAAAATCATATATTGCAATTGAATAATAATTAAATATTAAATATGCTTAATTATTTTAATTAAATAAATTGGAGGTGGATAATTATGAGAATAAACTATTTTAAATAAATTTGTAATGTGAGTTGCAAGAAAAGTTGAAAAACAGGAATTAAAGCAATAAAAGGACAAAAAGACAGTGTGAGCCAATGGAAATGGAGAGTTGGAAAAAGCTTGTTTTAAAGAATTGTTTTTCTTTTTATCTGTGATTTTTGGAGAGCTTTGAGAGATGAGCAATATTTTTATTTAATCATGAACTTTTGAGAAGTTTACACACACACACAGAAGAACAGAAGGTTGGAAGTGCTCAAGTGAAGGTGGAGTTCGTTCTGGGCTAAGGATTGGAAATCGGATTCGAGAGCATCAGAGTTAAGCAGGCATCTTCAAATTCGCATTGGACTCCAGGTTCCTCTCGTTGTTCTCTTCCCATACCCTTTTTGGTTGTTCTGAAAAGAAAAATATATTTTATTAAAAATGATTTTTGTAAATGTAGAAGAACCTCTGTTGAAAATTGAAACTAGAGCAAATTGTAAGACTAGAAAACAAAGAAAATTCATAGCAACTTTACTGTCCAAAATTTTGTCAGATCAAGAACCAGATGTTCTGTAACATTTCAACCTATAAACGTTAGGATTGTAGAAAGATGATTTTCTTGTTGAAGATTTTAGATTTGGGGTTTTATCAGTATATTGAAACATGAATAGATGCATTTATTGTTTTGTAAATTCTTTGTTTGTTTTGGTTATATCTCTGTACTTTTTTTTTAATATTTATATATATATTTATATTGATCTGTTAAATCAAAATATATATATATATTTATATTGTCTGATTATATTGTCTGTTTACTCAGCATATTGACCTGTTAAACCAGATTATATATTTGCATTGTCTAGGTTATATTATTCTAATTACCCAGAAAATATATATATATATATATATATTCTGGTTTATATTACCAGAAATATTTGTGTATTTCAAAGCTATAAAAAGGGGAAAAGAATTCTGTATTTTAAAATTTTCATTGTGGAGCCGTGCACGGGAAAACGAATTTCGTTTTCCGTGCTCAAACAAAAAAAAAATATTAATAAATTTAAAATTTTTGATTTTTTTTTTTTTACCCAACAAGTTTTTGTATATTTTAAAAGTCCCACTTGAGTTTAAGGGTTTGGGAGTGGCACGGCACCGGGCATCTACCCCTCACAACATCATATGGAGCCGCCATAAAGAACCTACTATTTACAGACAATAAAATTTCAGGATCAAGTCAAGCAACCCCACATTTTATGGAGTTGTTTTTAAAATTTATTTTATTTTTATTAAATTTTATAAATATATAAATATTATATATATTTATATATATATATATATATTTATTTTTTTTAATTATTATATTATGAGGAAATTTTAATTTATGAAATTTAATAATTATAATTATTTGAATTAATTTATTAAATATAATAATTATAATTTAGTGTAGTAAAAATATATGTATATAGGATTATAAATTATTTTATGTAATATTGCTAATTGGTTTAAAAAAATATATATATACACATATAATCTTGATATATATATATTTGAAATGTTAAATAATGTTATTTGGGCATTTGCATATTTAATTAGGGTATTTTTTTTAATGGTCTTGGTGAACGAATTTTTTTAACAAAATTAGCTTTTGGTTGTAGTTGTGAATTCTTCTGAGATAAGCACTGTTAGTTATTTAATTGGGGCTAAAATCAAACTTAATGGTGTAACTTTGCAAAATGTAATGTGAGTGTTATTTTTATGTGTTCTTGTCTTTTAATGATGTCCTTGTGGGAACCCGTTGCTGATTTTTGTAACCTTATCCCAGAGGCTTGTTATTTTATAATGTCGTCTTTGCCTTGGTAGGCTTTGAGATTTTTGGTTTTATGAGAGGAAGGGTTGAATAGTTGGTTGAGACTTTTGATTTTGAGCAATTGCGAGATGGTTAGTACCTCGTGTATCTGAGTTTTGGTTTTATGATTTGTATGTGTTGTTTCAACCCTTGCCTAGTTGAGATTTGTTAGGGGTCATAGGTGGGAGAGTGGCTCTTCGTGGGCGCCGGCGCCTCAGATGAGGAAGGGCCAGGATAACCCTCGAAGAGTAGTAAACAAGTGATAACCTAAACAATAGATTTAGGGGGATGGGTAGTTTAAAAATACAAGATAATAAAACTTTGGATTCCTCGGCTATGCATTAGGGCTACCTTAGACTAGTGATAGACTGAGAAGGCCGTGGTCAGCAAAGTCAAAGTCTCGTCCTCATGAGAGACTATTGGCTCCGCATTAGCTACCCTATGGTGCCGGCGCCTCAGTTAGGAGGAAGGGCCAGGATATCCATAGATGGGTGCCGGCGCCTCAGTTGGAGGAAGGGCCAGGAAATCCCATGAGGGCTATGCGATGACACTCTCCACTTGACACCCTTATTGTTTGTGTTGTTGCCTCTGTATGTTATCTCTTTATGATTTTTCTTTGACTTCTTGTGATTTGATTCGTGATTGTTAAGTGTTAGTACTTCATGTTATCGTAATGAGTTTCTGGTTTTATTTGTTATGTGATTTGAGTACGTTGATGGTTTTGCATTGCATACTTGGGTGGTACTTGTTTTGTATCATGTTGTTGTGGAGTCGGTTGACATTCATGGTCGGATTCACTTCCTCGTCACCTCTGAGCACGGGGGGTGAGTTACTTCATAATTCACATGGTTGGGTGGAACGTGCTCCGCACCCGTTGGGTTCCCCATCAGCGTCTTGTCTTCTCAGCTTCCGCAGTGCAGATGTTCCAGTGATCAGTTGTACTTCATGTTCATTATTCTTGTATCAATCCCCATGTTGGGAAACTCAATGTAATTTATGTATCAAAGAAAATTGTAATGTAATATTATTTCAATAATGTAATAGTTAGGTTTAATTTGGATCTTGTTAAAAGATTTATCATGGATGTAATTATGCGATGTTATCATACTCGCATCATGGCTATCAGTTGTATCATTGTATATGGTTTCCATAAGTAAATGGTTATGTTGTTTTCGTTATCTTTATTTTGTGTTGTGGTTGCAATGTAACCTCGCGTGCCCCAGAGAACCAAATGTATTAATGTTATGTGTTATGTTATGTGATTATGGTTTAATGTTGTTACATGATACTTTTATTAAATAAAAAAAAAAATATTCGTGGTTATGTGTGTGTTCTCCAGAATGACGGCTATATAGAGTACCATGTTCCTCTATTTGGGGAATTGGATCTAGTTAGGTTGATTTAGGTGGTTTGACTCATGTTTTTATCAAATAAGGAAATATTAGGTCATCTTGTAATGTTTGTTTTAGTATTTTGGGCCAGATTAAAGTTTATTATGTAAACAATGCAAAAGTTGAAAAGTTGTAAACTTGCCAAATTGCAATCTTGAGGAAGCCCAATGGTCATGGTCATTGAAAGGATAGTTGAAACCATTCTAGTAAGTTTTTAGTGTTTAAATTTGGTTGTAAACTCGATGTAGAGGGTTGCTTGATGGTTTTGAGAAGATTTGATCAATAAAGTTCTCTATTTTCAATGATTTTCTATATATTTCTCTTGTACAATGCTATTTTAGAACCTTGTATGGACCCATACAGAGTGGATTCAGTCCAAATTGATATTGAATCATTAGAAATACGTGTTAACAAAAATCCTGAGTTGGTTTGATTGGTTTTTATGTACATTGAGGAATTTGGTGGAAAAAATACTATAATCGACTCAAAACATGGCTTTAGGGTTTTGTAGTTTAAAATGTAAAATGACCCATTCCACCTTCTGTAACCTATTGTAATTGAGTGGAATAGGTCTATTATTTTAGGTTTCGAGGTTGGAATTCTTGTGGAAGGCAGGGGAGGTCGTTTGTAAGTTTGGGCATGAATCCCTAGTTGAGAAAAGGGATGATTTTTGAGAGAAAATGAGAGGTTTGAGTGAGGTAAAGGTTGTAAAACTTGAGGGCAGAAAATTTAGAAGGTAGATTGAGTTTTTCTAGTAAAAAAAAGGTGTTTGATGCCTTGTTATGATGAAATAGTACTATGATGGGTGATTTTCAATAAACCCCACCTTGTTTAAGTAAAATTGAGGGTTTTTGGGTTAGACCTATGTTAGAGGACTGAAGTATGACTAAAAGTGAGATATTTGGAGGTTTTGAAGGTTTTTTGTTGACTTTCAATAGTAATTTGGGGTTTGTAGGGTGTTTAAATGGAACTTTCTTTGTAAAAAAAGCCTAATTGGCCTTGTAGGACAGTCATAAAACCCTGTTTTGAAGGTGTTCGTCCAAAGAGACCATTAGTGGATTTGAGATATGTTTAAGATGAAATTAATGGGTGTCTTAAATGGTGCATAGGTTGAGGGTTTGTCAAGTAGTTTGAAAGA